>PVKB01002167.1:0-310731 GCA_004027205.1 Ctenodactylus gundi
CATAAGGGACCCAGGATGGGAACAGTTTTAAGAGGCAGAACAACGCTTGCTTTCCTGCTTAATTAATCAATTGATCGGTTTATTATGGTTTGATTTGAGAATTGGATTGACTGATTGTTGTGTGAATAAAGAACATCTCCAAGGTAAATCCATCTGCCTCTGTCCCGTCTGTCTCCTCTTACGGAGTGCTCGCGACAGTGTAACACATGAACAGTGACAAAACACTGCCTATTCTCTGTTTTTCTCTCTCTTCCCCTTCTCTCTCTCTGGGTTTATTAAAGTGTTTTAACTCATCTAGATATGAGGCCATTGGATACTAGTTATATTGAAAACATTTCTCAAGTTACAAATTATTTTTTTTCTTAATAATTCTTAAAGATCTTGAAGATATAAAATTTTCTATTTTTTAGGCATTGCTGAACTGTCCACATTAAGTCTACAAGTTTAGTTAAAGCTAATTTGGAGTATAAAGTAAGACAGGCAACAGGACTCCTTTCCTTATATCCCTTATGTTTTTAGAGTGAAACAAATGTCATTTTATCAATATATGACTTTCCCCGATTTTTGTGAATTACCGTTGTCATAAGCCATGTGTCTATATCTGAAAGTGTGTGATGTGTTTTCTCCAAGTTTGTTAATCTATTTATATTTGTCTATACTTATACACATGTAGTATCTTAAATATACCACTGTATCAGTCATATTTCTGGCCAGTGTAGCCAAATACCTAGCAATAATCAACTTGGAGGAGGAAGTGATTTTTCGTGTTTTACTATATGCATATGTGTCATTCATAATGTTCATATAGAACTTGAATATTTTGTGCGCACACACACACACGCACACACACACACACACACACACACACACACACACACACACACACATATATATATATATATATATATATATATATATATATATATATATAGTGTCAGACTTACAAACCTATCCCCTCTCTTTATGATCCTCCTACACTTTCTTTGTTCCCCTAACATCCATCTCCACCCATTTAGTTCTATGAAATGATTGTATGCTCATATTAGAGAAGCCATTCGTTATTTAACCTTCTGTGCCCAACTCACTTCATTGAGCATGATGGTCCCTAACTGCATACATTTACTTATAAAAGCTCAAAACTATCTGTCTTATAGATGATGGAAATGAACAGGCATTTCTCAGATGAAGAAGTTCAAATGGGCAGTAAATACATGAAAACATGTTCAACATACTTAGCCATTAGAGAAATGCAAATCAAAATATTATAAGATATCATATAATCCCAGAGAGAACTCAAAAATGATCAGTTCTGGTGAGGCTGTGGGGGAAAAGGAACGCCCTTATGGTGCTGGTGGGATTGTAAAGTGGTACAACCACTATGGAAGGCAGCGTAAAAATTGCTCAAAAGACTGAAAATAAATATCCCCTTTGGTCCAGGATCATCTCTTCTGAAAATCTTCCCAAAACAGTTAAAAGCACCATGTAAAAGAGACCTATGTATGTGTACATTCATAGCAACACAACTAAGAAGAGATAAAATGTGGAAATTGTTTATTTTTGCTGATTATTTCAAAGGTGTAAATCCAGAGTTGACTGTCTTCAAGGCAGAAGCCCTATGGTGGTGAGCATGATAAAGGGAAGCTGCTCAAGTAATGGCAGCTCTGAATTACAGAGAAGGGGAAGAGGTGGGAAAAAGGTCTGGGGCCAAAAATACGAGACGAAGCTCACACAGTTATCTTCTGCTCAGACATGACCAGAGTATGCTGTACTAGTTTTGTAGTATCACTCAAGCCAGCAAAGTTGGCAATCAATACTAATCACAATATGTCCACCCCATGTAACCTTGACACTTAACTATATATCTATATATATGTATGTATGTGTGTGTATATATGTATGTATGTATGTGTGTATGTATGTATGTATCTATACTATAAATAAGACAATGTCAAGGCCATAATTTTGCCCATATGGTGACCTGTCATGCGTGTAATCAAAATATACTAACTCTTCCCACAAATTCTCAATAGTCTCATCATTGTTCAAAAGCCCAAATTCAAAGTTTCCTCTGAAAGTTGAGGCAAATTCTAGCTGTAAGCATTTATACAAACCAGAGAGCAAATTATATGATCCCAAAATGCAATGATGCAAAGAAAATATTCCCATTCTAAAAGAGAAATACAAGAGTAGAAAAGAACTGGACCAAGAAAAGATTGGAACAGACCAAAGTAAACACTAAGTTCTGTGTCCCTGTGCCTTGCATCTGGTGCACGAGGTGATGACATGAATTCAAACTGGCCTGATTAGACTTTCTCTTGTTGTTTACTGCAGTTTTCTATCCAAGTGACCTAGCTCTCTTTCTTACACCTTTTTTGGCAGACATTACAAATTTCTAACATCTCCGACTTTCTGGGGTCTCCATGACTTGGACGTCACTCCCTTGCCTTGCTGTTTCATCAATCAATCACAGTGACAGGGAATCATCCTGGCATGGATTCCAAACTGGTAATTTCTCTATAAAATCTGAGTGAAAGTCTTGATGATCCTAAAACCTTTTCATTCTGCGCGCCTACAGAAAGGGCATAATACGTGCAATACTGGTGTGTGCAGCGGGCTTGGGAAGGGGCTGGGCATCTGTTGAGTAAGAGCTACAGTGACCTTTGTGTACCTGGATAGTTGAGCATCTGGAAACATTTTCCTAGTTGACCAGAATGAATGGATTTTTCCTCACTATTAAAAATCTCTAGAAATCTATACTCTTTCATGTTTCAACTTTCATTGAGTAGGTTCTTGCAGAGATGTCCTCATTTTGTCCCCGTGCGTAATATTTTGTTTCTTTCTAATGGTGTTAAACTCTTCAGCAAGCACTTCTTTGAGCCCAACTTTGCATGCGCTTTGCTTCTGGCTAAAGTGTATGTGTGTCAAATCTTTCTTCTTTGCCTTCTGCTCCTGCATTTCGCTATAAATCTGACTGAAAGCGGCACATAATACCCATGCTGCACCTGAATATTAGTCTGCCTTGAAGTTTTCTCCACAAAATCAATTAGCATATGAACTTTAAACTCAAAAATTTGGACCACAGACAAATTTTTTCCGAGTTCTTTTCCAGAATGAAACACAAATGACATGTTGTCTAATTCACAAAAGATTCCTCATTTTCATCTGAAATCTCATTAGTACAGTTTCCAGTGACTGCATTTCTATGTCTATTCCCTTCTTATGACTCACCACTGCCATGACTGTCTATGTTCTACAATCTCAGAACTTCAATTACTGACATCTTAAAAATTTCAGACTTTTCACACAAACCATTTACAAAAAAAATGTAAACCACAGAGTCACACATAGTCATAGCAAAGACTTCGTTTTCTGGTACCAATTTTTTGTGTTAGGTTTTCACCACGATGAGCATAAAGGCAATAGTAAGTGACCTAAAGAAGGAAAGAGTTGATTTTTACTCTGGGATTATGCCCATAGTCAATTGCATCCAAGGCAGAAAAATGGTGGTGAAAAGCACAGTATGGGAAAGTTTCACAACTCAAGGCATCTGTGAGTTAGAAAAGAGGAGGAGGGGTGAGGTTTCCACGGTTACACCCCGCGACCCATCCAGACACACCCAAAAATGCAACTCATTTATCCCTTTGCTGTTTATTATGCCAATCAAGTTGACATTCAATACTAACCATAACACTGGCTTTCTAATAATTCCAAATACCTTAGAGAGCAAGACGTCTTAAATTTAACATGTATACAATTCAGCCTGGCTTTTTGTACAATAAAGAATCTGATAGGTATCGCTAGGATGAAAACTGAACTGTGGACCACAAGAGTAATAAGAAGTAGGGTGAACAGGATGCATCCTACAAGTGATTCATTTAATTCATTTAAGACTGTATTAACATTTTGGTCTTTTCTATTTGTCAGCTAAATATACTAGATCTCGTCTAATATAATTAGCTAAATATGCTATAACACAGAAAAAATAAGACTGCGAGCAGAAACAGCAAAAAATTTATTGCAATATTTATTTGGATTAAAATTTATATCAATAGGTCTATTAAGAGAAAATATGTATGTAAAATGTAATATTTATAATATGTAAAATACTCTCCCAGTTAGTAGCAATAAATCATATTGTCAGTAATTTAGATCATTTAATGTGTTAAATTTTTGTTCTATAAAATGATCTTTAAATTACATTTTTAAGTTTATTTTTATAGTTTGCTATTTTAAATGCTGTTCTTTAGTTTTCTATTTGGTGTTGATACGCAGTGAAGTAATTTTAAATACTCCTGCCGTTGGTTTCTCTGATATATCTACTATGCTATACACATGAATGAAACTGTTAACTGAAATACCTAGAATAAAATAAAGCTAGTCAGAACATTTATCTTACTAACTTATTTTATAATTATTCATAGACCAAAGCATTCTCAATAATAAGATCTGTAGTTAGCAATGTACAGCTGCTAAGTAATAGTCGCCCCATTTAAACTTAGACTGTGGGCATTCATTAATTTTACCATTTCTGCTAAGGTTACAGCCTATGAATGTGCATTGTGTTAATGTTTTAAATGAAAATTCTTATAAAATTAATTAAATATTTGCTTCACTTTTGAATACCTTTAGTAGTTTGTACTAACAATTGAACATTCGCTGTTTATCTTCATTGAGCCATCTTCGGTTGATTAATATGAAGACAATTTGCAAATGGTAATAGCAGTGATGCTTGACGCAATAGTCTTCAACAACTCATTTATTTTTGCCCAATTTCATGGTAAAAATTACAAATTATTGTAATTGTGAAAATTGCCTTTGGAAGCAAGATCTCATCAGCTTCCATTAGAAGCCTTTAGGTAATGAGTTTTGAGATAGTATTTTTTCTTTCATTTTAGAGATTATTAAGACTATTGATTAAGGCAATGATAGAAAATATCTTTAGGAAATAATGTGAATATAGAGAAAGTAAATGTAACGCTTTCATTGTGACCTTAGGCTACTCTGTGAATATATAAATTACTACTATTCTTCAGTGTTTGTTGAATTAAAAAAAAATGACTGTGGATGAAGGTTGCATCTGGCCTAACAATACCTTCTTGCCAAAGTCACATAGTGAAAATAGAGATGAGATCAGGGTGCAAAGAATCATATGCTACTATTATAAGGAATTCTAATCACTTTATTATTCATAGTTTATTGTGAAAATAGAAAAATCTCATCCACAAAGAGTCAGCATCCTCCAAGAGACTCAAAAGATACTACACATATTGATATTTTAAAGTCACATTTCTTGTATCTTACTCCGAAATGATTATGTTACTATTGCCAATTAAGTGTTAAGTCAATTATTTTTTCTTAAATTTGAACTTGATCTTGTCTGCAAAGTCTGCCTTCTAATTGTTATCTCATTTTAGATTCCACATGCTAAGGAGAAGATCCAATACTTACTATTTTTATTACTATGTTTTAGTAGTGTAATTTGAATTGACCAGTATATAATATATGATTGTTGTAACTATATTGGGTGATGGTTTTTTCCCCCCCACAGGCAGAAGCATGTATTTTGGCTTCCTGAAGAGTTGGAAGGCTGTTGTTGGAATTGTGGTGAAGATCTTACAGCATCTTCCCACTGATCTTGATAATATAAATTCTAATGATTCATTAATGTAAAAGGACTTTCCACATTATGGTGTCATCTTCAACATCTTTCTTTACTGTACTATAATTTTTATTGCTGAGGTCCATAACTTCTTAGGTCAGGTTAATTTCTGAGGTGTTGCTTTTGTTGATGTTGCTGCTGCTGATGCTGCTGTTTTAGTTGGTGCTATTGTTTATTGTGTTGTTTTGCTATTGTGGATTGGAATTCTTTTCCAGATTTTTCTCAGCTGTTTTATATTGAAATATAGAAAAACTTTTCATGTTTTAATATTGATATTTTTATCTTGTTTAACTAACTTCTAAAGATCTCACCTATCAATGTAGTTTGCATTGAGGGGTGAAGCTTCTTTGCATAAATTTGGAGGAGATATTCAAAACATAGGTAAGGGTATTGTATTTTTTGATAGAAAGTCATACCTAAAATAACTTTATATAAACCATCTTTGTCAAAATAATCTTTCTTTATCCTCCTCACTTAATTTAATTTTTATAATGGCCTTCTTTTTGAGTGTAATATAAAAATATTAAGCTTTTGTCACTTCCTTGGGTCTTTTTTAATTTTTGTCTTCCTTTTATTAGTATGTATATGAAATACACGATGGCTACATGGAGCTTGGGTATTTTGTACACACATATATCCTGTTAACATTACAGTCCTCTTCCCTCCCCTTCTTGGCACTCCCACTCCATTTTTATTATTTATTTATTAATTTTTCTAGGTGACTAATATCCTACCCTTTTAATTTATTTTATTGTTTTACTTTATAACACTATATTCTTACACGAATTCTCAAGTGAGGCAAAAGATTGACACTCTTCTTGTATTAGATTTTTTTTTTTAACCAATATAATTCTGAAGTCTAGTTGAGACTTTTAGAGAATCAAGGTAAAACCAACCACAAAAAAGCAATATTTTGATGCAACCTTAATGAACAAAGGCAGAAGCTGAAAATATGTAATGGAATACCATAACAACTATTCTGTCTGGAGCACAGAAAAATAAATTTACAAGGTAGCAATTTAAGTATTCCCATTCCTGTAATGCAAAATACATGAATATTTTTCAGAAAAGTAAATTTGGAAAGATAATATAATAAACATTAAGAAAAGCATAGCACTGTACTTAGAAATGAAGAATAAAAAAACATATTTTACCAAGAATTTAAATAGACACTGAGCCCATAGGTAAAGACAACGAGGTATGCAGAAATTAGTCGTGGAGGTTCCAAAGTAAAGGGCAGTAATTACAAAGATTTATGTGCAATATTTGCCACTCTCAATTATCTTTATTCATAATAATTAATGTTTTAAATTAATGTTACTTAGCCAAAGAATAGATTATTATAATTATGTGTCAGCCCTCATTGTAGAAGATTAAGTTCATTTGTACATTAGGAAAAATGCTTAATTGCATTCAATTAATCAAAATATTATTTATGTAACTAATATAAAAGAAGTCCAGAGATAAGCAAACCAGAGTTGAGTGTACATGGAGTTCTTCATACACCACTTCACCATCTTTGCATATGATTTCTAACTTTAAGTCAACCTTTTCTGTTTGACTTCTGGAACACCGACCATGACCAAAAAGGACAGTCTGAAAAGGAATGGGAAATGACCAATGCCTTTTTGTAGGAGTCAGCAACGCTGAAGTAGCACAAGTAATTTCACTGAATGCTTGCACTCATAATTTAGCACTCAGAACTTCATAATGTGAAAATGATGAGTAACAGTTAAAGTTTGCAAATGCCTCACTTCCTTCATCAGCCTTAGGTTGAGTACTGGGCACAGATTATAAAACAGATATTACTTAGAAAGGATAAGAGTTATATAGATATTCTAATCTCTGCTATAAGATGCATATATTAAATGGCCCACTTATCAAATAGTTTGAGCTGTACTGAAATCTACTTTTATATTTGTATTATAAACATGGTGGGAATAAGGCCCCCGACTAAAGTTAAATTAACTTTTGAATGTCATACTAATATTTAATAGAATTATAAGAAAATGAATCTAGGCTCTCCAGGCAAGTAATTATTGACTAACTTCAATAAAATATGTCAATTTGAAATATAATCATTTTTAAGAAAGAACAAAAATACAGTTTAAAGAAAAATAGTATTCTCATATATTAAGAGTGTAGTTAGCTTTCTACTGCTACTGGTAGTGCACATATCTAACTGCCTAAGTGGCCATTTAAATAAATTATGAAAAAATGAATTAATAACCACAAATTAGTTCAAAATATATCTAGGACCTTAGATGGCTTTGTTCTACTGCAAATGAATGACTAGATCTTTCCTTCACTCAAAGTTAAAATCAGGCTCCTTTTAAAATTGTAAATAACTTTTGCCTGATTACTTTATATCTATGGAATCATATGTTCGTATATTCTGTGTCTGTGAATTTTATCCATAAACATAACTAACTTCAGTAACTTGACCTATTTTATATTCTTTGTGTTCCATTTTGTGCAGATCATTTAATATTCTATAAGTGATAGACATTTGGGTGATTTTAGCCTTTATGAATAGTTTTATATGGATTTTGGAGCATGTTTTTGTGATTTTCTATTTCATATATATGTATAAAGAAATTGCAGGGTAATGTTGCATGTGTATATCCAATTTTATTGGATTTTAAAGTATTTGTACCAATTTAAATTACACTAAAGGCTACATGGAATCTTTTTTATTAAGTATTTTTTACTTAGTCATTGATTTGTTATATAGTTTGAGAGGTAGATAATAGACAGATAGACAGATAGGTAGGTAAATAGATAGATAGGAAGAAAGAAAATAGCGTTACTCTTCAGTCATCAGCATTGCAGAGAGTTGACCAGGTCTTTATACTCCCACATTGATCATTCCTTGAAGAATCAAGCTCTTTCCATTTTAGGAGAATATTTGAGAATTTTTGGATGCAACGTTTGCAGACAAGTAGAAACATATCAGTAAAAATAGATCATATGTCTCGCACTTATCACAGCTACCCTAATCCAGCTCACAGTCATGAACTAACGGTCCATTTAAATGTTTAAAATAATTGAACTATTTAGAAGCGAATGTCTTATTTCCTTTCAACAATAATATTGAATTCATGAGGCATGTAACATTCTAATGAGAAAGATGCTGAACATTTCAGGGTAGTTCCTTTGCTTCGGCAGCACACACACAGATTGTTAAAAAAGTACAGGCTGTTTGCAATGTATCTTAATTTGGTCTTGCAAATTTAATTCAAAATCAAGACACAGTTTTGATAATTAGGAATTACTGAGAGGTAAAGAGTGACTCAGGCCATTGCTAATGCAAAAATCAATTAGGCAAAACTCTCCTTAAATCTTAGAAAGAGAGCTAATTAATACTGCTAGGGACCAGAGTGATGATTGGAGGCATGTTTTTATGTGACTCTGTTTGATTAAGAGTTCTTTTCTGGAGTTTACACACTTTATACAACTGAATAGACATAAAGAAATGCTGTGTATTTGGTAAAAAAAGTTAGCATTTGTCACAGTGTATAGTAATCTATTTTCACTTTTAATGCATTTTTAATTTTCTTTATATAAATGCATGTCTTTTTCTGTTATATGCAAAGTTATACTGGGGTTAAACTCAAAGCTTTCACCCTTATGAGCAACCTTAATCTGATTTACTTCTCTCTAGTTTGAGAAAGATTCTTTTCAAGTCCTTAAGCCATCTCCAGGAGAAAAGCAGATCTTATACGCCACCCAGGTGGAACACTGGGCCCAGCTCTCTGAGAGGCCCAGGAGAATCAAGGATCTTGTGTGCTGTGTTTCTCCACTTATCTAAGCCCTCTTTTCTATGCTCCTTAAGGAAAACAATGCTCCCTAATAATTATAATGTATGCCACTAAAAGTCTATGTGCTGCCTGCCACATTTTGCAATAAGTGGTAATTGAACAAATGAGTAGCTAAAAACTTTAACCTTATTTAAAATATATTCAAAAAGATAAATTAGGAAAACTCATTATATTTCTTTGAGAAGTCTTTTTTTCGTATTTTCTTTGATAAATATTTTTGATCACTGAAAGACATGTACCTTTGGGAAAAAAAACAATGGAATGTGAAATAAAATTTAAAGCAATCTCTTTTAAGCCCAATCGCAGTTTTAAGAAACTCTTCAGTCAAAAACAGAAAATCCCATTAATATCACTAGCATATTTAGAAGGAAGACAAAAACGTTCTGAAATATAATGGGTACAATTCTTTAGGGGCAACCATCCAGAAAAATTCTAATATTCATGCTAATGCTGCTTTTTAACAAGGAATGGTGTGTGTGTGTGTGTGTGTGTGTGTGTGTGTGTGTGTGTCTCAGAATACTATTTGTATCATGGAAAGTAGTGTTTTTTTAATTTAAAAAATACAAATTTGAGTCATAACTTATACAAGACACAATTTTATCTATTTATAAATAAAAATATCATTCTTCTGGCAGCAACAATATTCTACATAATTTCTTCGAAAAAAAAAAAAAGGAAAGTCTGCGTCTATTGCTTAGTTCTCAGTTTTACCTCACAGGGAACAGAAGCATCGTGACTGTTTTTGTTTGTTTTTAGAAATTATAATGTTTAAATGATTTGACTTGTACAATAACAAAAATTATGGCTGAAAATTAAAGCCAGTTTTTGGGGCACAGTAATTGTGCTATTTTAGTGAATTTAAAAACAAATCTGTTTTAAATTCTCTTTTTGCTTTGCAGAAATTTTCTGTGGGAATAAATGTAGTGTCTGTGTTATGTCAGAACAGCCTAGTGACAAGTAGAACCAACATTAGCTGTGAAATTTCACTAACGCAGAGTACGAGCAGAAAGTCTACATAAATAAGTACTCCATTTCTGCATTCCAAGAAAGGCCTTAGCTTGTTTGAATCCAGTGTTGCAGGCCTGTTATTACTGAACTTGCACACTTTAGCATGTCTTGAGAAATTGAAAATCTTGATTCTACTATCATATTTACATTTATTTTGGTTTAATTAATAATAATACAAATGGGTATTATTAGATTTTAAATGCTTCAAAGTTAGGCCTGATCTAACTTTATTTATGTATTTATTTTTGGACTTGAACTTGAACTACCCCGGGCTTTCACACTGAGCTATATCTCCAGCCCTTCTATTTTGAATCCTTACATTTATGACCCAAGTTAGGTTCAAATAGGTGATTTTCCTGTTTCAGTTCTCAAAGGTATTCAGATTGCAGGTGTATGCCATCACATCTGCCTAGAACTTGTTCACTATGGTGTTAGATGTGCTTTAATTCATATTATTGTAAGTGAAATCCTTTACTGAAGATATTATTATCTTTATTTGTAGATGAAAAGGAAGAACATAGTAAAAATCTAATGTTTCCAAATTTAAAGATCCTGTGGCATAGATAGTATTTCAAACAAAACCATCATTCTTTTGGAAAAGTTATCTCTGTTTCAGCAGTTGGCAACATTTGTGAGGAAATATATTTAATAGAGGTACATAGTACTGGTCAAAATAAGAAATAAATCTGAAAAGGGATGTTGTACTTGATGTAGGGCAATAAAAATTATTCAATGAAAAAATAGATCACAATATGTACATTTTTTGAATTTAGAAGATACGTTTTTAAGGAGGAGATGATATTCATACATATATAAACTTTAAGAAAACAAAAATGTTTAATACAAAATAAAGCTAATTTAAATCCAATAAATAAAAATGAATCAGATTTTTGGTTTTAATACTTTTAAGAAGGCATCATTTCTATTAAAATGGAAAAACAAGAAATGAATTTTTTCTCTACTGTATTTTAGAAAAAGGGACTAAATCTAGAACAAAGTAATGTCAAATATATTAAAAGTATTTGGGTTTACTTAATATTACTATTTTTATAACTTTTAAATTATATACACATTTTGCCCTTATGCATACAAATGAACTTCAAGATGTAACATTAAGAACATCTAAAAGCTAAAAATATAAAAGCTATATTTTTGTTCAATAAGTATTGTTTCTTATTGAAATATAATTTACATATATTCACCTATTTAAAAAGTATAATTTAATGTTTTTTAGTACATGCACTGATTCATGCAACAATCATTTCAATAAAATTTAGCACATTTCCACTGTCCCATAAAAAGACCTATGAACATTATCAGAGATGTCCTAGTCTCCCAACACCTCTGGCCCTGAGCAAAGAAAGTTTTATTTCTTATCTCTGTAGCCTTGTATATTTTGACCATTGATTATATTATAAAATAAAAACAATCATAAAATATGTGTTTTTGTGATTCTTTTTTAACTTAGAATAATATTTTCAAGCTTCATCCAGGTAAAGAATGCATTATTAGGCCATGATTTTTAACTGCAAAGTAACATTTTACTGTCCAGATTTACTGTATTTGAAGATATATTTATCATTTTTGGAAAATGGAGCTATTATCATTTTTCTCTGTACTGAACAATTTGCTGTGAATGTCCACAGGCAAATATCATAGGAACTGTTATCCATGCATTAGTGTGTAATTCTACAGGGTGAAAATTGTATTTACAACAAATTTGACTTGTGTTTCACTATATTTAATGAGAGTAAATTATCTGGAATTTTACATTTTGATCTCTGAACAATTTTGAGTTTGCTTTTGCTTATGATGAAAGTGTTCTACATTCATTCTCTTGCATGTGGGTATCTAATTGTCCCAGTATCTGTTGTGGAAAACGCTACTCTTTTTCGAATTTTATTAATAACATTGTTAAAATTCTAATAACAAAATATGAACTTTATCAAGGCCTTCAGTTACATTTCTCTCTTTTTTCCAGCCTTTTATCAATATCTGACCGTTGTTGATACTGTAATTTATAGCAAATTTCGACATCAGAAAAAAATGTCCCTCTGACGTGAATAACTATTACTAGATATAGACTTCTGACTCTGCTTTCTGATCCAGTTGGTCTGAACACTGGTCAATCTGAACATTGCTGTTTGATTTTTGTTTCCCCCCTGAGAATCGAAACAAAAGTCTTCTCTTCATGTACTCCATCAAGTCTCACCTTTCTTCCCCTGTTTTTAGCAGAAGGCCTCCTGAAATCGTTAGAATACCGAGTCAGGCTAAAACACGTGGTCCTCCTGCCTAAGACTTCTAAGGTCTGAGATTACAGGTATGTGTGTTTCCAGGTTAAACCGTACATTTAAAAAATTTAAGTTCCCTGCTGCTGCTGATTTGAGCTGGTTCAGAAGCCACATTTTGAGATCCATTATTCTCAACTGTACAAAAAATAAATTAATCACTCCATTTGATATCTATAGTAACTTAATAAATGTAAATTGCATAGTGTCTCCTTTGGTGTTCGCATCTAAATATGTCTGCATTCTACCAGAGGAGGCATTTTTCTCAGACTTCCTTTCCTGTTTTTATGTGCACTGACCTTCTCTGGGTGTTCTCAAGGTCATCATCCTCATTTCACGCCAGTAGCTGAAAACATTCTCAGTGTACATTTTACACTAAAAGTAATAAGAATCAACCACTTAACAGTATTCCCAATATGCCCAGGACTTTTTTAGACTCTTTACATAATTCAGTAATTTAAGCCTCAAATAATTCAATATAGTAAACATTAATACTATCATTATTGTTTTATGGAATATGGAGGAAGAGACAAAGGTTATTCAATGAAATGCCCAAGTTCATGTACTTAATACATAACAGAAAATAGACTTGAACTGAGGTTATTGGTTTCTAGGACAGTTTTTCCTTAGTTACATTACAAAATATTTTACTTTGGTGTTGATTTAGATTTCTTATGCCACTTACTATTAAACATTTTCTATACTAAGTTGATACAGCTAAATTAGTAAATAACACGATATAATGGCTATTTTATTTAGAATATAAATATAACCTTCCCAGCACTGAGGATGCTGAGGCAGGCCAAGGCTAGCGTGGGCTACATAGTGAGTTCAGGAGCAGTCTGGGCTACAGAGAGAGACACTGTCTCAAAAAAACAAAAACAAACAACCCAAGAAAAAATATGACATTTTAGAGAAAAAAGTTTTCTGTCATACTGTTTCAAGAGGAGTTTCAATATATATAAATTCTGTATATGTGTGTGAATATATAAAAGTCATGTCAAAATATAGCATACATCAAAGTAGTGTTGATTAAACATCTACATCTTTCTGAACCAAGAGAAAGTATGAGAAAATAAAGAGATACATTTTATTAGATTAAGTCTAATGCCGCATTGCAATCATGCTTGTCAATCAAACTAGATAATTAGCTTAATCTATGAGCCAGGTAAATTACTATTTCAGTCATGGTCCCATGAAATGGAAGTCTCTCTCACCCTTCAAAACAGAGTCGGTTTCTTAGGTAATTTACGTCCAGGTGAAATAAGGGGATAGTACTATTAGGCAATGCTTCCTAATCATTTTCAAATTTTCTTTGGCCAACAAATATATTTATATTTGAAATAATCTATATATTTAGCAAAGAACAAATGAACAGAGAAAATGTGTTGGGTATTTACAATGAGGCATAAGTAAGCTGTAAAAATGGAGATATTTTCATCTATGATGGCATAAAGTAACCTGGGGCGTGTCACAAAGAGTGAAATAAGAGGGATGCAGAGACACACATCATGTGACCTCATTCATATGTGGAATCCAAGGTAAATGATCCCATTGGATAGATCGGAAATGTAAGTCCAGGGGAGCTGTGGATTTTGGAAGAACTAGATAGATACTGGTTGTAATGGGTGAAGGATAAAAGTCTGCTTAAGAGAAATATATTCACCTATTGTAAAATACTAGAATTAATGACAGTATATTGTCATTTTTTAAATGTTAAAGAACACGGACGTTAATGTCTAAATATGACAAATGCTTAATAACAAATGATCTAATGCACATATTAATTAGCTATCTTTTTTGAAAAATGTTCTCTTTCTCTCTCTCTTTCTCCATCTTCTGTCTCTTTCTCTGTCTTTTTCTGTAATCCAGGCTGGTCCTAAGATCACTATGTAGCCCAGGCTGGCCTGGGACTCACGGGAACCCTGTGACTCCACTTTCCAAGTGCTGGAATTACAGAAACATGCCCTACCCAGTACATGTGGAGTTGGGGAATGAAGCCCAAGGTCTTGCTCTTGCTAAGCAAGCACTCTAACCACTAAGCTATGCCCCAAACTCTTAGCTATCTGTATGCACTACACATGTATTATATAATTTTGTAATTTTAAAGAGCCTGTTTTTCAGGACGAATAAATATAATTTTAGCTGACAAGTTAAATGAATTTTGAAAATAAATCAAATAAATGATAGTCAAAATGCTTGGATGGATATTGCTCTGAGGAATGCATATACATGGCCATTGGATACATCAAAATATGTTCAGCATAATTAATTATCAAGGAGATGAAGATAAACTGTACAATGAACTTATATCTGTTTCTGTGGCAATGAGAGAGAAAAAGATTCAGGCCTCGTGGCACAGGTCTACTGTAATATCAGGACTCTGAAAGTCAGAGGCAGGAGAATCCCAGGTTCAAGCCAGCCTGGGCAACTTAGTGAAATCTTGTCTAAAAATAAAAATAATAAAATGGGCTAGAAATGTAGTACAGGACAAATGCCCTAGGTTCAATCATTATACCACATACCCTCAGAGATAGAGAGAAAGAGAGAGAGAAAGCAAAGATAAGAAAAACTCAAAATATTACTAAATTGGCAAACAAGTAGAAAAATCTAATCTCTTATAAAATATTGATAAAAAGGTAAAATATTCTAGCAGTTATGCAAAATAGTATAAAAGGTCCTAAAAATTGAAAATAGAATGACCATGCAATCCAGCAGTGCCTTTTTGAGCTAGGTTTATCCAACCAAAATTTCAAACTGCCATCCCTTCGCTCAAATTTCTTGGTCCAACATTCTCAATACCAGATAAAGAATTAAACTCTGCCTGTCAAATAATGAATGGATAAAGAAACTGTAGTATATAATATAATGCAATATTAATTCAACCTTAGAAAAAGAAAGCAACCCTGCTATTTCCATTAACATGCATGTACCTAGAGGACAACATACTAAGTAAACTCAACTTGTCATTGAAATGACAAAGAGATGATTATTCTACTTATGCATAGCATCTAAAACTATCGAAATTAGTGTAAGCCTAAAATACTATAGGGGTTTCCAGAGAATGGAGGGAATGGGAACTTTTTATAAAGCTTAAATTTCCAACTATTGTAGATAAATATGTTCTAAAAATCCATGTACATATGCTGCCTCTAGATAACAATATGATCTTATACTTTTTATATGTTGTTATGACAGTAGATGTCATGTTAAGTGTTCTTAAAACACAAGCACCTGAAGACCCAAGAACACTCTAAGAATCATTTGGTTATGTCTATTATCGTGATTGAAATGAAGCTGAGTTTATGTCTAAACTCACCATGTGTATATACTAGCTGTGGATATTGTTTTTAAATCAGCCACGTCTCAGTAAAAGTTAACAAAAAAAGGGAAATTCTTATTAGTTGTAATGGAGTACCTGAAAGTAAGACAAAAATCATGTCCATGTGATTACTCTCCAGCTGTTTTTCATCACCAATTGGGCATAATTGTTAACAATACAATCCATCAAGAAAAGGACATATTCCTTTCTGCAGGTGAATACTTACTGGTCAAGACTTACTCAGGCGACTTTATTCAGGAGCTATCCTTTTTTGACAAAAAATGGACAATGTTTACTGTTTTCTCTCTGAGGTCCTGAAATGGATCTGAGTAGTACACTAATTAAATTTCATGCTAGACTTATTCTATTTTAAAGATAAAAATGTATTTTCTATTCTATTTTTATTCTAATTTAGTTATAATGAAATTACACAACATAGCCCATCTGGAGTTATTCAATGAGTTTATATCATCTTACTATGAAATCTAACAATAAAATTAATGGAAGTTTTCAGAAATAAAATGTCAACACCAAACTCCTGCCATAAATTTGCACAAAGCCCCTTTGGCAGTATGAACTTTCCAAGGAAATACTAAAGTTCAAAGTCTAAGTTCCCCTGCTGGTTAAGTTTCAAAGAAATTTAAAAGAAATAAAAGTGTTTTACCTTAGTGTGTTAAAAATCCATGAACATTAAAATATGCCACATAAAGTTAGCCTCTGTCTTAGCCAAACACAGGTGTTCCAACCAGAGGTGACATTTAAATTTTGTCAACAGCTTAAATGTAAGATTTCTTCTGCCGGAATTATTGAAGTTTTTGGAGATATACAAAAATTGAATTATCTTTCTTAAATAGAATTAAAAAATATGAAACACCTAGCTACCAAAGTCAAAAAGAAACTTGCACTCACCCTTGTTTAGGAATTAATGTATAGGAAAAAATATTTCCACAGTAAATTCCTTGTTGTTGTCCAAGGTCTTATCAAAGATTTGGTGGTATTTGAGGGAGAAAATGTCAATGAAGATTTAGTTTTCAAGCCCATATGCATACAAATCAATTAATGATGACTGCCCTAAATCAACAATGTGTGAAGGTGAATTCAACTAATAATAATATCCTAAAGATAGACTTTTATTGATGCTATTTTCAGTATTTGGGCTGAGTAAGTTCTAGAGACTCAGTCAAGAAAATGGCCTAGTAACAAAATAATTCATTCCACTTGTGTTCATAAAACTTCAGTTTTAAAACAGCACTGGGGAAAATTCTGAGCTGAAGTTAATATGTATAATTCTGAATTTATGAGCTACAGAGAACTACTATCTAGTTCTAGTACCCTAGCCAAAAGCATTTCCCTGTCAACATAGTACTCTTCACCTTAAAGGAGTGCATTTCTTCTTTTTGAAAATTCATATTTTACAGGTAAGCCTGAATATCTGTCTTTCTATACATTAGCAGCTGAAATTAACCAGTACTTCTCCTGCATGTGATTCCAGAGATAAGCTGTGTGCACTTAGTTTAATCCTTCTAAAAATAGCCTTGCCTATGTCTAATGGAATTTGGAGGATCAGGTCTGAATCTACCTACACTTCACACTAATAGTCTCTCTCCAGTACTTTGTTATGTATGTAGAACTCTTCATTTCAGTAGTCTAAAAGGTCTAGAAAGATTACATTATTCCAAAAATAAAATCTCTGATTCAGCAGTGTCTGTTAAAAAAGAAAAGGTATATGTTGCAGAGAATTGTAGAAGCTTGTGTTCTGAAACTGCAGTTTCTCTGCTAAATGCCTTTCAGTGTGATTTTTGCGGGTTTATTGTTTGATGGATTTAACAGCTGTCTGCAGATGTTATCTACACGTTTGTCATGATTGCTCATGATGTCCTGTATATCTTATGAAACCTAAAATTTACTATTTATATGCTAGATGACTCATCCATGGATAATCCCAGGAGATGCTGCAAAAGTGCCTTTTTCTGCAGATCCGAGTAATTCAAAATCATCTAACTACTTAAACAACCTTCCCAGTGAAGTATAAATTCCTACAGTTGGCCAAATTCAAAATACTTTGCCCACCTACTAAAATCCAAGATCTTTTTTCCTGACTCATAATAACATTTTTACATATTATTTGGGTCTTATTTACTGTTTCTTCAATTTTTTTTTTTTTTTTTCATTTCTCACTGAAGTCCAATTGTTGAGGACTTTGGAGCATCCCGAAGGGTAAACCTTTCTTCTTGAACAAAGTTGAGGAAAATGTGAAGCAATGCCAACTGGGTCTTCAAATACCATGCTCATGGCTCACAGGAGCCTAACTGGGTGTGTTGCTTTGCAGGTGATGGATGTGAGCTGTGGACAGAACTTCTGCTGTGAGGAGCTTAACCACTTAGCACACAGAGGTAAATCTGCAGTTGTGATTCCCATGTGATGACGTATGGTAACACAGAACCTAGTTTCTAGAGGAAAGAGAAAATCTACCTTCCACTGGACATAAATGTGAAATATGTGATGTGAACTTTATTTTTCAGACTTACACAAGAAGGCAGATGATCTCACCTTCTCTTAAAGAAGGTGAATGAGTGGCTGGAGTAACAGCACAGTACTTAGAGCACATGCCTAGCAAGTGCAAGGCCCTGTGTTAGATTCCCCAGTACCACATAAAGGGGGTACGGTGGCCATGGCTTTATTCCCAACAGCTAGATGGCTGAAACAGAAAGATAACCATTCATTTAAGGCCAGCCTGGGCTACAGAGCTCAGGACCATCATGGATTACACAATGAAACATTGTCTCAGAATTAATTAATCAATTAAATAAAAATAAAAGTAAAGAAGGCAAATGAATGAGAGTTGGAAAATGAAGACAGAATGCTGAACAGATTAAGTGTGTTGCCTGGATTTTAGTAGAAAAAGAAAGATCACTACATTTACATTGTAAGTTTGTTCATGAGTTCAGAATGTTCTGTTGCTTCAGTCAGATATCATTTAATGCCACAAATGACCAAATATATCAATTGCTCACATTTTTAAACAAAATCTGTTAAGAGAATTCATAGGATATCGTGAAGGGATAGGGAAGGATTTGTAATTTTGCCATGATATGCATATACACAAAATACTCAACATCTATGTAAACTTTATGTATTACACACACACACACACACACACACACACACACACACACATATATATATATATATATATATATAATGGGGAAAAGGGCAATAGCAAAATAAAAAAGAGAATTCATAGGCTAACATATTAAAATGCTTGTAAATCAATATAAATATTGATTAAAGTTGAAGCTTCCATCTTTATTTCCACTTATGAATCTTGAAATAGCTGCATTTATTAATTTCTAGAGGATGATAGGATATAACATAAGTATGAACAACAAGTGATGACAATTTATAATTAGTGTCTAAGCTATTTGAAGAGTAGTGCTCACTTGTTAATTTGGCTTTAAATACTGAGTGTTCTGGTTTTTTATGATACAGGTCAAGAGAAGACATTTTTCCACATTTTATTTGTAAAATGAACATGCTTTTTCTGTTATAAAGCTATAATTTCAATGTCTACCATCATAGCATGCGAGTTCTGCCTAAATAATGGGAGGGTTTAGTTACATGTTTCATCACTGGAATTGAAGGAGCCAACAGAAACCATTTAGCCTGGTCTCCTCCATTGATATACTGCCAATAGTTAGGTTACACAGCAAAGTCTGTGGCAATAATAAGATGAAATTCAGATCTCCTGCCATCTTGTTTTGTACATTCTACGTGTACCAAATCACCTCGCACTGCTGTGCTGATATTGCCACAGCCAAGAAAAATCCAATGGGTTCGAGAAAACTACATTCAGTGATTTTTTTTTGTTTTTGCATATATTGATGTCGCAAAACACACTCAACCAGGGGACAATCCTGGAGTTGTTAAAAGCATAGTGAACTTGGCTAACAACAAGCTCTATCAACTCTATCTTCAATTCCAGGAAATATATTAAAATAAACCATGTAATTCAGAAAATAGTGATGGCTTAAGCCATCATCTAGGAATTAAAATTAACTATATATTTGTTTCATTGTACTTATAGGAGTTGTCTTCAGATAAAGAAAGATTGTAATTAATGCAAATCTGTTGACAAAAGAATATTCACAAAGCAAGATGTCAACTTGAGGGTAAAAATAATTTTATGTAGTTTAGATATTTGAAGGTTAGACATTAATAATGTGGACTCAAAATCAGAACAAGTCCCAGATATCCTGTGAACAGGCAGAATTTGAACCATATTATCTCTTGTCAAGGGTGAAGATTCAACCTTTTTATTTCAGCCTTTAGAATTAGAGGTTGATGACTCTTTGCCTCAATCCTATCTAAATTACAGTATTTCAAAAATATTATTTTTAAAATAGACTTCCTTTAAAGATTGCCACACTGAAACATACTTTCTTCCTCCCAGAGAGGGGATGTGTAAAAACCTCAGGCACAAGAAGGTCTGCAATTGTGGTAATGCATAACTGTTGCTTTCTTTCTTTGTTCACATGGGCAACAATGATTTGTTGAATGACACCTCAATAAACATCCTGAAAGAAAATAAGAACGAGTCTGAATATTTTATCCTGAAACAATGGTAAACAGTGTATATTGTCATTGACATGAGAACTGAGAAGTCAAACAAGGGATGAAGAAATGATATAACAATCTGCCACTGGTGAACAGGTATCATAAAAGTATGAGAGACACACGAAATAGTTAGCAGAATGCAGAAACCAATGCCATCTGTTCACACGTGGTGCTTCCAGGGAGAATATGGAGTCACAGCTGTGGTTCTCCATGCAGGAGCTACAGCACCAGAAGAGAAGGCCCACAGCACAAAAGTCCCACTGACAGGGTGTGAATGAATGAGGGATATCTTAACTTCCTCTGCTCTCATTAGCTCCAGTCTTCTAACAGTGCTTCCCTGAGGCTGAAACTACATACTAGCTACTAAGCAAGGAAAAAAAAAAAAAAGAACTACATTATTCAACAGACTAGCGAGGATTATACTACTACCACGTATGGATGGGGTAGATTTACTTATGAAAGCCCCACTGTGCACAACCAAGCTTGTACCGCACTTACAAGATCGCTGTTTGTACATTAGCACCCCAGTATCGTACCCTGGTAGGCAAATAAAATACAGTTCTTGGAAAGATGTCCGTAAAAGAGTAAGAATGCAATATTTGCAAAAATATCTACATCAATGCAGAAAATTTGAATTTGACTAAAGTGAGAGATGATGGAGTGTGGGCTCACACTTTTAGTAAATAAAATTTTACTGGAGCTTAAAAAAAGACTAGAAGGAAACATAGTGGAATGCAATTTCTTCATGTTGACATGAATGTCAACTATGCACAAAGCAGTATTTTTAAATGTCTGAATAATCCATAACTAAGAACTAAAATCCTTGCTATCAGGGAAGTTAATATGTAACACTTCCTTATTTTCTAGTTACACAAAATTGCTGTAAGTTGATTTTAAACAATATGGCTTATACATAGAAATCTATAAAACTTCCTAAAATATCTATAGATAAATTTTATTATTGCTTTCATTCAGATAGATGCAGGTTACATGTGGTAGGTGACAGTGCTTGCAGATGCCAGAGTCAAGATGCAACCCAAACATTTTTCCTTAAAATATTTTCTCTTTAGTCCTATTTCATTATATCCTTTCATGTCTGATACTGTCTTTCTACCCTTTTTTCATACCATAGGTAAAAACAACCACAAACATAATATTTGGAACATTTTCAAAACTCTTAAATATGGTTTTGCATAAACTTAAATAGAATGACTCAAAGACGCAGCATTCATTTATTTATAATAGCAAAAATATAGTCTCCTCCCAGCTCTTTTAAATAAACTGCTTTCAGATTGAAACGGATGGCCATGCATTACTAATGTTGCATAAAACTGTAGCAAGATGAAAAAAAAATAGAAAGGAAACTTCTAGGTAGCATTGCCATACACCTTCATTTTGGGGGAGGGAGGGGTTAGAGAGTGAGAGTAGAGAGCAAATAATAGAAAATAAAATTGCAATTAACTGTCATGGGGAGCTGCGGGTAACATAAGGGCAGAAGGTGCTTCTGGGTATAACATAACCTCAGCCTACTTCCCAATCTCCCCATGGCCACACAAAATCCCCAATAAATGAGAGTCCTCATTGCTAAAGCTTGCTACCAAGCAGCAGAAGAATTGATTTCAGAGTCTATGTTGTGAGTTCTAATATAAACGTGTGACTGGGAAAGTGTTTTATGTGAAACAGGTTTTATCTCCTTTTCTCTTACATATCTAGTAAATTGGAGATAACATTTATGGAAGTATCTATCATCTATCTGTATATCCGTGTGTGTGTGTGTGTGTGTGTGTGTGTGTGTGTGTGTGTGTGTGTGTGTGTGTGTGTTTCAAGTGTGACTGCTCTATGCTTCTAGTGTTGTTCATCTGGTTTATAAATTCAGTTCATTTTGGCTGACTAGATGATCTCTGTCTCTTTTTAACTTCAAAACAAGTCCCGGAGTTTTAAACATTTGAAATGTGAACAGATGACTTTGTGGAATCCCTGCTGCCCTTTGTGAAAGACATATGAAATGAAAATCTCTGCCTAGTGTGTAGGACACTGACATCCTGTAATTATAGCCACGCTAGGCAACAGTCCATTTAGTCAGACTTCCATTAGATACTCCATACCTGTCCTAGAAGTAATTCACTCTGCATGCATTATAGCACAACCCGGGATGCTTAGGCTTGTTTGAACTTTTATTTTCTTTTAACTGTTTCACAGATGAAGGAAGATTTACCTTTAAAAAAATCATAAATGTCCTAAATTCTTTGTCATCTTAATTTCAAACTAATAACAATTAAATTTCCTTATAAATATTGAATTTCGAATTGCCTGGGTACATATTATTAAAGCCATTTCTAAAACAAATGCCTTTATATGTGGACCCCGTGTTTTGCTTATGCTGGGAGCAGCTGAACAGCATAAAAGAAAACAAGGAGCTGGAGGAATAGTGCAGTGGTTACAGTGCTTGACTAGCAAGCACAAGGCCCTGAGTTCTCAGAACAATGTAAACAGGGTGTGGCAGCACAGACCTGTGATTCTAGGAGGAGTATTGCTTCAAGTTCAAGGCCAGCCTGGACTCCATATTATCAGGACGAGCCTGAACTACAGAGCAAGTTTCTGCCATATTTCTTCAATAAGAAAACTCACTTGTTTTTTAAAAACAAATAAGAAATTAGACTGACTATAGATGGGTGTCTCTCTTATGAAATGCACAAAAATAATATCTTAAAGCAGTCCTAACAAGAAGGGAAGGGTAGAAAGAGAAGCAAAGGTCACATAGGAAAGGAGTGAAATTCTGAAAAAGGAGTGGACACAGATGCTCACTAATTTCCCAAACTCCATGGTTCTAATGTGTTACAGAATTTGAAGTTCATGCATTTACAAAAAAAAGTTAAATTTTATAACATGTGAATTTTTTTTACCAAAAAATACATTGGTATATAATTCACAACCAATTATAATTTATTCTAACATTTTATAAATACATGTTTATATCTTAATTATTTGAGCATGTGCAATTACTGCATAATAACTAATAAATTACTCTGAATTAAAGTCTTTACACACAACGATACACTGTGAAGTAAAAGAGCGGATTAAAAATCCCACACTTATTAGGTGTTAAGTGCCTAAGTACAAGTTAGCTTTAAGTGTAGGCACGTTGAAGTCCATTCATGTATTAAAATGGCATGCACTGAACATAATTTTGAAATCTCCTTGAGAAATTATTTGTGAATCATAAAGAACTTAATGATTTTTTAAAACCAATGAAGCATTATAACTTTTTAAACAATATGTTGTTTAGTTAATAGCTATTAAACATTGGAAACATGAAATCAACATCATCTTCTAAAATTAATGGTGCAAATTAATTGATGATATTTCTCCTTTATTATCATTTAAAATATGCGAATGTACATTTCTCTAATTTATACGGGGCAAAGGTGGGTACTGTCTCAGATTTCAGCACACTAACAGCTTTGCTTTGTAATGCCTGACACAGATATGCACCATTCTTCTGTTTTGCCAGCAGGCTGGTTGTTAGTGTTACAGAAGCAAGGACTGGACAGAGGAGGTGGGAAAGGAAAGAGAATAGCTGTCTTTTATTTCTGTGGAGTTTTGTTTGTTTGTTTTCCTCACAATTGTTTCCCATTTGATTCTCTATAGTAATGAAAATTTGTTTCCGTTTTTGCATTTTATATCAATACTTTCAAATCCATCTTCATCATACACATTATCTTGAGAAGCCAGAATTCATGTAAGACTAAATAGAAGTTTATGAGAATTAATGCACAAATTAATAAAACAGCGCGAGATCCCTGTCCTGAGTGCCCAGACAGACATTACGTGGATAAAACTTACTTATCAAGATCTGAGTGCCAGCTTCCCATTTCTTCCTTTTCAATTATCTCAACTTTTCTTCATTCCATCAGCTCTGAGTAGCTGCATCTTTCAGTTGCTACCTCTATGTATCTAAGCCTTTCATTTCCTATTTATACCTTTTTTAATGACACCTGGCAACTCTTTTTCCACTCCTTGAATATTTGCAACCCTTTTTATGAAATGGACCTCTCTTCCTTTTCTCTTGCATCTGATTCTGCAACTTACTTTGATGAACAGCCTGGAAGCAATGTTTGGTGTACTAACTTCTAATTGCTTCCTGGGAGTTAAGTAGCACCTTGTAAGAAGAACAGTTAGACTGCTCTGAGTAGATTTGAGCCTAATTTTTGTATTTTGGCTACCGTAACTGAGGCAGACACATGAGGGAAGCCTTTGAATTTCCTAGTCTTATTTTCATTGCAATCTATTATTATAATTATTCTATCTTATAATTTTTCTTAATTTACTCTACCTGATGTAAATCAGGCTTTATCATAGGCATGTGTGAAAGCAGAGAAGACATAGCACTTTATAATATGTTAAGTTTCAAGCATAACTATATATATATATATATATATATATATATATATGTGTGTGTGTGTGTGTGTGTGTGTGTGTGTGTGTGTGTGTATATATATATATATATATATATATATATATATATATATATATAGTTATATAGTTATATAGTTATATAGTTATATTTTAGATTCTGCCAGGGAATCAAAATAATAGAAACCAAATAACATACAAATTAAGCCTTTCACTATTTTATACTTTTGTATGCAAATCAAAGATAACACACAGAAGATCAATGATAAGGCAATATTTGAGAGCTTAGAAGTAAATATGCTCCCCCCAAACTACTAACCATAATATTACCTTGGCACCAGATTAAGTCTTATGTCATTGTCTGTCAATGAACAAATGCTCCTAGCAGAGAAGTCATGAAAATTACAAATAGACACAAAAATAAGTGAAATTTAAAAATTGTTTATTTTACCTCCTGCTTGTTTTAAAATTATTACTTTAATATTGTTTTATCCATCAAAGTATATATCAAATTTTCTTCCACAAAACTACTAAGCAACTTCTATCACTACAGTAGGTATTCAATAATTAGTTTTAGTAACTAATTAGAATTTCTCATATGTATTTGTATTAGTTTATTATTAAAAATAAAGCAAAATAGCATATTTTATATAAAATATTGTTTGGGGGAAATGGTAAGAATAGAGTAATTATTCGAATATATTATAATATTTACCTAGTCAAGTTAATTGATTCAACTTCCAAGGTTCATTGATGTGGTTTCTCATAACTCTTTTCTCCACTCAAAGATATTTTCATTTGTTTCCTGGATTAATCTCAATATAAAAAAGACCCTAGGTTGTAACACAGTAGTTTTCTCATCTTGCATCATGATTATAGAATTTCTGGGACTCATGCAATTTATTCCACTATAAGCAGTCTATATACTTTATACCTATACTGTTGCAATTTCTTTAATACAATATGTGATTTTTATGTATCAAAATATAAAATCAAATTATAAAATCTGCTGGACAAAAACAAAAACATAAACAATGAAAAAAGAGGTTCACTTGTACTTCTTTCCATAACAAGAGATGTTCAACCTTGGAATACCTGTCATAAACAATTGAGGTGATGTCTCCTTAATATTAGCAGAAATTCTGTCATTTAATCTGCAGACTTTTTTTTTTCTTTTCCTTTCCGAAGCTGTACAGAAGAGACAAACTGATAAAGAAGCTTGTCTATGCCATTGCCTTAGTTACTTTTTTGTTGCTGTGGAAAAGTACCTAACGTCCACAATATAAGGGAGACTATATTTATTTCAGCACACAGTTTCAAAGTCTCAGGGTATTCTTGGGCAGCAACAATAGTGGAAGCACATGTCAGAAGCGCTCTTCCGAGCATCACAGACCGGAACTCAAGTCCACAAGGAGGCACAGAGGTATCCTTCCCTCCCCTTCAGTTATACACCATCTCTAGGTCAAGCCCCACAATTCTGCCTCCTGTGACCAGGCTCAACTCTTAAGAGCACACCATATTCACATGTGATTCGAAACATCCAAATACAGAAGGCTTTTGTGGAACAGTACATATCTAATCATAAAAACCATCTCCTAAAAGGATTTTAGATTTACTTCTAGAATATTTTCCATAATAATGATGACTCACCCACAGATATTTCTCAGACAATATGGCTGCACTATGCACTATTACTAAGGTGGTTCCAATAGAAAGTAAATTACAAGTTCTCAGAATTTGAGTTGATGCCCAGAATTGGAAATTTTATGCAAATACATACGAAAATTAAACTTAATAACTGCCAACTCCTAGTCATTTTAATATCTTTTGACACTTGATGAATTATTAAATTCAGTATTCTCTCTTCAATACCCATCACTATGGTGGAAAAAAAAACTATACAGTGGTTTTATGTCTAGGTGATATTCCATATACTTGTAATTTTTTTTTTTAAAAGCTTGGCTTTACTTTAAAAAATAGGGAAATATCTATTTCAATATAGTGAGTACCTGAGTCATTATCTCCTAAATAGTGGACCTATTTGCCAGTACTTCACATTTATTAATAATTCGTATTTGTATAGTATTTGCCTTTTGCCCTTTTTGTTTGTTACCAACATTTAATATTTTTAAACATTAATAAAAGTATAGAAATACCATTTAAAAATGGATAAAATGCTACAGCCTTTGTCATATGGGGATGATAGCATTCGGACAAGAATTGTGGTGGGTTTTACTGAAATAAAGATTAATTTACCTATTAAAGTATTAAACATTTAATATAATAAATTTGACAATATATGTGTTAAAAGATGTCAAAATTTATTATATCTAAAAGTGAAGTATGACTACTATAACCATCTTGACATATTTCTTCCTAGTTATATTTTGGTATATATATATATATATATATATATATATATATATATATATATATATTACATTTAGCCATTCAGGTGTGATTTTAGCTAACAATATCCTGAATTTCTAGTTAGTGATTTATGTACATGTTTGACATGATAGAGGCCAAAGTAGGTAGTGTGTGTAAATATATTTTTTACTGGTTGTAAATACAAGAGAGGGCAGGAAAAATATATGTCATCAAGACAAATAGATTATTATTCAGATTTATAAATACCTCACAAAACTTCAAATAATTTATCATATGATATAAAAGCAGAGGATAATTAAAGTATTCCATGGTATAAACTCAAATACTTTGCAATTTATAGACAAGTATAAATATCTTCTATCGATAGTCTCCAAATTAAAAACAAGTGTATTAATTATTTGGGGCTGTTGTTGTTAGAATAAAAGTATTTTCTTACTTTCTTCGGTGATCAGACTCACGGAAATATGTCATCTACAGCGTATTGATAAGAAAATGGTAGAAGAAAAGTATGTCATTTTACAGGAAAAATAACTCAGCAAATTCTCACTTAAGAATAGAAGTGAAGTTCTTCAACTGAAAAAAGGCAATATAAAAAGCTGTAGCTATATTACATTCAGTGAAGAAATAATAAATGATTTCTTCCCAAAATGGGAAGGTGGACAGAATTAGGTCTGTGACTCAGGTTGATATACGAAGCTCTAACCAGTGCAATCAAGCAATCAGCCAAGAGAAAGAGAAAAGCACACGTGGTCTAAAATGTGTCATGAACAGGCAATATAAACTTGCTTTTAGAGATTCTTAAAGACTCTGTGACCACGCTATAAAGACTAACAATCTAATTAAGAACTCAGAACAAAGACCAGCATATCATAACTACATGTATTTGTTCATATTAGCAAGAATTAACCAAAAAATCACACTAAGTAAACAAACATATATGTGTTTATATATATATATGAATCAAATAATTAGAAATACATTTGAAGAAAATATGCATATACAAAACTACAAGACTTTCCTGAGAAAATTTTCAAAAGATCTGGTTAAATAGGGAACAGCATTTCTATGCATTTGGAAAGCTGAATATTCTTAGTGTGAGAATCCCTGATTTCTAGATAATACAGTTTCTAATAAAGAATAAGTCAATTTTTTCCCTCAAAAGTAAAAATAACAGGCAATTCCTAGAATATGTATGAGAAGCAAAAGACACAGAAAATTAGACAATCTTAATCTTTTTACTCTTTCTGAGATTTTTTTTTTCCTGGGCTTTTCTTTGCTGTAATAGTCTTATCTTTCCTGGAATTTTCTTCCCTAGAATTTTTTTGTCTTCCCTGGAATTGCCTTACCTCTTCTAGAATTTCAATATCTGTCTTAGAATTTCCTTTCTTTTCCTTCTCTTGAATTTCCTTACATGTCTCAGAGATTTTTCTTATAATTTATTTTTCTATAAGTTCCTTCCCTGGAATGTCCTTTCTTTTCTTCTCCAGAATTTATTTTTTTCATTCCTGAAATCTCCTTTCATTTTCTGGAATTTTCTTTTTTCCTGGAATTTCCTTTGTTATTTCCCTTCATTTCCTTATATATCCTGGAATTTTTGTTCTTGGATCTTTTTCATATATTTTTCTTTGTTTCTGCTTTCCTAGAATTTTCTTTCCTTTTCTAAAATTTCCTTTTCACTCATTTTACTATCACTGGAAAGGAGATGAGTTGCCATGTGGAAAAACCATTCACAGGTTAAATTGTGCCTTTCTGAGTCACCTTTCTTTGGGCTCTAAAATTTGGTGCTTAACTGCGAAATTTATCATTACTCTTTTGTAGTACGGGTGCCCAAGCCTAAGGCATTCTCCTTGAGCTAAATCATCAGCCCACTCTTTGTGAGTTTGTTATTTGTTTATTTTACACCTATTTATTTTTAAGACAGACTCTCTCCAAATGGCCTAGGCTGCGCTTGACCTTGGGATGCCCTTGGCAGCCTCCCAAGCTCCTGGGATTACAGGCCTGTGCTGCCTGTCCAAGCTGCTATGCTACTTTTCTATTGCATTCAATCTTTTTTTTTCTTTCTCTGATCACAGCAGAGGAATAAATTTTCTTAAATCTATCTCAGGTGGCAGATGCTAATATAAACAAGTGCAATGTCAGTGACCTTATCTTTAATCCTGTGCTGGCCACCTTGCTTTGCTTATGGGAAGGAGAGAGCTGCGCACGAGGCTGTACGATGTGTGTGGATGGCTGGGCTTTACGCATGAGCTGGGCTGTCCTTGTCTGTATTTTTTTGTGACATCAAAGCCTGGGCTACCTGGAGATTTTCCAGGTGCACTTGAAGATGGAGATAAAGCAGGGATTATGATTTATTCAGCTAATGTCCTGAGCTCAGTTCTGAAGGCCCGGCACATGGTGAGTAGCCAAAAGAGTTCAGGTGGCAGAGTCCTCTGGTGCTAGGAGGGGCAGTGTAGGTCACTAGTTCCCCATAGGCCTGTTGCTCAGCTCGCTCTGGGTGCCTTTTGATTTCCCTCAGAAGTGCCATCTGCCAGGGCCTGGAGCACAGGGATGATGAAGGTAGCTGCGGGATCTGAGAGAGGGGTGAGCTATCAGGCCTAAAGAATTGGGATTCTAGCTAGTGGTGAGTCTATCTCAGTGTGGTGGTGTTTGCAAATCTGAGGCCATTTAGAGTGTGGTAGGTAGCTGTTACAGCAGGGGCCACTGCTAGCAGATCTTTATCCTCGTCATCTGAGATTCAAAAGTGGAACAGGTGTGGAAATTCAGAAGTTGTCAGCTCCGTCCTTCTGAGGGAGGCAGCTGCCAGTGAGTTTCTTCATTGTCACAGAAAATGTAACAATAGAAAATCTAGGTTCCTGATGCTATGTTTTCTAGAATTTATTTTTGCTTCTTTATTTTTGTTGGAGACTATTTATTTTCATGGGACTACAGACAGTATCTTGGATCTTCACACTGAGCTATATCCCCATCACATATTTTAAATTTCTATTTATTTGTTTCTTTCTTTCTTTATTTATTTTTGAGACAAGTTTTTGCTAAGCCACTAAGTTAGCCAGAAACAGGACTCAAATTTGCCATCCATCTGCCTCAGCCCACCAATTTGTTCGGATTACACACTGTGCCACCTGTCTGGTTTTGCTTATTATCTCTTAAAATGATCTTGATGACAGACACTGCACAGAAGAGACCATTAAACGGGGTAAGCAGTTCCCAGGTCTCTAGGTGCCTTTTCCTTCCCTTACCTGTTTTGGGATTTGTGGAGAGAATTTTCTGGCCTGTAGGATCTAGAAGATTTTCACCTGGCAGTGTCTAATCAATTCCACTCTGACAGTCACACAAGGAGATTTGACAAAAAGTAATCAGGGTTTGGTTGATAAATAGCTCCAAATTCAGGAAACTCTTATTAGGGACAGAGAATTCTGAAGCTCTGAGGAGAGACCTCAAGGGCAAGATGCTAGTACCATCTATCCTTCTATCAAGGCCCTCACCAACTTCTTTTAAATGCTTTTAAAAATAGGTGCAAACTCATCTCTGCTTCATACTGTCTTTGCAAGTTATTGGTTATATTTATAAACTCTTATGATCAAAATATCCGACGAACTGGATAGAAGGAAATAACTTGCACATTAGCACAGACCTGAAATCCCAGCACTCTGGAAGGTAGGAGGACTTCAAGTTCAAGCCCACACTGGGAAGCTTAATGATTTAGTGAGACTGTGTCAAGAAAAAAAAATATAGATAGATAGATAGATGTGATAGCCTGTGGTGTATATACCTGAAATCCCAGTACTGGGAAGGCTGAGGCAGAAAGATATCCCTGAACTGGAAGTCAGCTGTGGCTACATAGTGAGTTCATGCCCACCAGATCAGTCTGGACTAGAAAGTGAAAAACTATTTCAAAATACACAAACAAGCAAGCAAACAAACAAACAAACAAACAATAAATAAACAAATAAAAGCAAAATAAAGCCATACAGTGAAGGTTATGTGAAACATGATTGCTTTTAATATCACACTCAAATTAAGCATGAAAGTCTTTCCTGAAATGTCAGAAACATGGTATGAACTCCTCCTCCCACTACTTCTGTGCAGTCCACCCTTGGGAAGCTCAGCAAGAACAATTCATCAAGAGAAGGAAGTCAAAGTTGCCCAAACTGAAAAGAGAGAAGGAAATCATGTGTATTTACAGGTGACATGAAATCCTAAAGATTCCACCAAAATCTTTTAGAACTAATAGGTGAATTTAACAAAGTTGTAGAATACAAAAATCACTTTTAAAAATATGTTTTCGTTTGGACTTGGCATCATATGGCTGTAATCCTAACATTCTGGGAGCCCGAGGGAGGAGGAAGGACAAGTTTCAACCCAGCTGAGATCACCGGAACTGGAGCTGGAAGGGTAGTTCCACGCTTCCTTCTTTTACTGGGCTTCCTGTTTGCCATGCTGTGAGCAATTTCATAGCGAGGCTCCCGCCCTTTGCTTCCACCATTGCTGGCCACCAATGAATAGACCTTCTATAACTCTGAGTTAAAATAAATAATCTTTAAGTTGTTGGTATCGGGCATTCTTATCCAGCAATAAGAAGGTAACTAAGACAACCTCAAAAACAAACAAGAAGAAAATATAAAAGAAGATTTTTATCTACAATAACACAATAATAAATCATATGAATAACAGAAACTATAAGCATTGCTGAAAGAAATTAAAGAAGACAGTAACCAGTGGAGAGCTGTCCTATCAGCATAACATAGGAGACTAAATATTAAAATATTCATATTGTCTTAAGGAACTGTGGAATAAAGACCTTTTCTATCCAAATGCCAATATTATTGCTATTAAAATTTTTTGAGCCTCATGTGGTGCATGCCTATAATCCTAGCACTCCAGGAGGTTGAGGCAAGAGGATCGCACATTAAACCCCAGGCTGGGCAATTTGAGAATCTATCTCAAATAAACATGAAAAATGAGCTGGAGTTCAATGTGAAAGCTTTGGATACAATCCTCAGCAACATAATAAATTAATGGATTAAATTAAAAATCCAAAAATTCATATAAAATTGTAAAATACAGTAGCTCAGGAATTTTTGAAAAAGAGGAGCACAGTTAGAGGCCTCTACTTACTGCAAAGCTACAGCAATTGGAAGGTGTGACACCAGTGTAAAAACAGACAGATAGACCAAAGGAACAGAAGATGCGGGTAAAATGAACCTTGGTCAAAACGATTTCTAGTTTTAGTGTTAGAGTTTTGTCCAGAGCTTTTGGATTAGGATATAAGCCTCATACTACCATTTCAAAGGAGGAATCTATGGCAGAGCTGACCCCCAAGACAGCCAGGGAAAGAATTGTCATACTTTTTCTTTTACTCGCTAGGAATTTAAGAAAATATTTATCAATATGACAACCTCTATCCATCATGTATAGTTTTGTTCTAGGAGAGTCTCAAAATGCTTTGACACTATCAGTCAATTGGCCCGAACAGTGTGGTGCCACCAAAATCAAGCTACCTCAAACATAACAACAAAGCGGGCCTCTATTTTTGTATAAGAGGCCAGATGAAATAACTTATTCTTTACATTTAAAGATATGTCTTTGGATGTTACTACCAAAGGAAACCTAGAAATTTCCTTGAAATGAAAGGCCACTAAGTTTTATAATATTTATTGTATAGTCTTCTGACTCAGAAACGTCCTGGTGGTAAATTCTCCAAGGTAGTTCACTCTCCTCTTTGAGGCCAAGAGGTTCAATCTGTGTAGCATCAACATAACACATACATCAGGCATCGTATGGAAGGAAATTGGTATCAACTTTTCTTCTCATTAAACTATGAAATAAGTCTGGAGGATTGCTGAACCTCTGATGTGACAATGAACATATTTTTCTCTCTTTACCATTCAAAATTAAACTATTTCTGTGATATTCACTGAGAGGCTCCAAACAAATGACATTTGCCAGGTCTCCATCAGGGTATAGGCTATAGAGGATGTGCTATTTCTCTGAAGTGGTGAAGTAAAATTCCATAGCAACCACAAATTGAAGGCACCTCTGATTAAGTTTGCAATAATCTAGTGTCCTCTCTCCTCTCACATACATTTGTTCTCTGCATAGGCCAAATGCCTGACATGAATCGAGGTTTGTGAGCTTGTGAACTTTCCCAGTTCTCATCAACGCAGTGATGTCTGCAGTCCTTCCAGAAATTTATTATTGCTTTGAGTTCATCATATGTTTTTAGGTAGAAACACTGTATTGGTTCGCATTGGAAATTTCAATATTTATAACCTTCACTATGCAGGTCAGAACCCAAACGCGGAGATTCTGCTTGTTGGTAAGTATGTTTATTCATTCCAATTTTGTGCTTAAGAACTGGAAAAATAATCTTAGAATAAATTCATAGATATGTGCTAAATTCCCTAAACTTCAATTCTGGCAATGACCATGACATTGTAGTTCTTCAGGAGTGAGGGTCTTTCAGACCTAAAATCTAGTAATTTCTCAAAGTCCGATTATTTCATATTTTTTCACTACACTACAATCCTGGCAAATGTCTTTCTGGTAAAAAAAAAATACAACTCAAAATTTTGGCAGTGTAACAATGTCTTTAAAATTGGCTCAGCCATGATTACATTTTGGTAATACAAGCTCAATACATGTATACTAGAACTAGAACTCTTCTACTTATATTCTTTAATAGAAGACTTCTTCTCTACTTCTAGATTACTGTGCCAGCATCACAGATCTCTGTGCATTCTGGTATTGTGATTGCTGCTATTGTTGTCTTTTCCGTTAGAGTAGCTCTATCCACTTTGTTTTTTGGCTATATGAGGCTACAGCTATCCTGGGTTCCCATCGTTCCCACTATGTATTATCGATCTACCACAGTCAGAAAAAAACTAGATAATTTCATACTTCTTATTGTTTAACCAAAATGTATTAATTTAGTAAACACAAGATAAGAAGTTTGCTTGCTTTTCACTGAGTGTTTGACTGGAACTATCTAGTGACAGAATTGCACATATCATGATTGCTCCATTATGTCATGAGTTCTCAGTACTCTTTTTGCTACTGGAAATAAGAGTCATTAGTACTTTAAATATTTTTAGAGTGCATAACTAATTCCTACTATCCCAATACCAATTCAAGATATTTATCTTTCCCATGTTGTTTCTATAGTAATATATAAGATATCAAAATCTAGGCCAGACTTCAATCAAAGAATCACCACAAGAATGATATTAAGATATATTTATTAGTTGTTTATTTTACATGATTGTGGATCTGGCTAGGCAAGTGTTAAAAATATAAAATCTCTATTGTAGGACGTGAAAGACTCCGGGGCACAAGCTTAATTTCTATCTAGAATAATGTCTAGAGAGAAATGTGTGCTTTTCTCTTGAAATTTTCAAATGAATGAATCAGGCCAATTGTGATTATCTAGGATAATTATGCTCACTTAAAGACAATTGATTATGGATTTCAATCTCATCAAAACTAGAAATGAAAACAAACAGAAAGTAGTGTTTGGCTCAGTAAGTTGGGACTGAAGCCTAGCTCAATTAAGACCTTAAAAAGACCATCTCCTGTATAAATATGTGATTGATCAAACTTTAAAGGAATGATCAGATATTTTATTATTAAAATATATATGTAAATTAGAAACAAAACAGGTGGTTGCTCTGCTTTTCAGAATACACACATAAAAAAACCTAGGCTGAACGCCATTTTTATTTAAATCTACGTTGCTGACAAGCTTTAACTGAGTTAATACATTTGAAACTGCAAACTTTGTAATGATTACAGTAAATTTAGGACTCAATTATATATATATATGTATATATATATATGCATGTATGCATCAGTCACTCGTATGCATTGCTTTGAGTATGTTTCAGAAGACACTCAAAAAATACTTCAATCATCTAAATTATGTTTTGAGCTTATATAAATAAATAAGGTATGCACAAAACTGGTGGAATAGGAGAGCTGACACAGCATTCGTTATGAAAATGAACCACCAAGAAAAGAATGTCTTCTACTTCAGTAAGAATTTAGTGCCCTTTCCCAAAATCAATACACTTTTCGAAAACTTCTTTTTTTCCCTCAGACTTTGGATGGAAAATTAAAGATACAGTATCCTTATGTAATTTCTGATACTTGGATATTTAGATGATTACATTCATAACTCTAAAATTTGTCTTTTTATAATACATACTAATTTGAATCCATTTAGTTAGCTATTAGAATTAGACAAAATTCTTAAAAGTAACTTAATTCCAACAGATGACATTGTTGCCCGTGATTGTTCTTTTAATTGATTAAGCATCCTGGAGTTTTTCACAGTGTTATCTTGATATGGCTTGCTCTCTCAAAACTGAAGATGAGTGAGAGACTTTCAGTGACAAGCTCTGTTTTAATTTGCCTTTAAATTGTTCAGATCTAAAGAACTGTGTTAGAAATTGTTTCCTAAAACAAATAATATGACTAACACAAATATTTAACTTTCTTATGTACTTTTTCTATAGAATTTTTCAGTAATGTTAATTTTTGCTTAGTCTCATTTCTCCTGAAAATATTATTACTGTTATCTTTAGGCGTGACTATTCTTTTTGTTACATTTAATGAGTATACGCTTACTTGTAAACTGAGCAAATAACTGAAGATTTTAAAATTACCATGTATTTTATTCTATAGTATTTAGGGCAACAAAAGTTTAGAATATAATAGCTAGAGTATATCAAATGAAATATCTACGGTTTCTGTGATCAAAACTAAAAGCTAGACTTTTTCAGACATATTTTTAGGTATAAAGATCATAATGAAATTTTATTCTGACAAGTAGATAAACATAATACTGATAAAACCATATAACAATGAATAAATAGATGTTCTCTGCAATGATTTGATTCAAAATAATAGCAATCTAGAAAAGAACAATGAAGTCTAACAAAAGGTAAGATCTTAAAATCTTATTCCTTTAATGTGAAAATTGTAATATTGAATTGTATGTTAGATGCATAATATATACCAAATATCAACTTCTAAACTTTTCAACTTTTAAATTAGTGAGAAAATAATTAAGTCTTAAATGAGCAATGCCTATCTTAGCCTAATGATATTTTAAATAATAAATTTTTTAAAATACAGAGTTATCTACTACAGAAACATAACAACCAGAGTGTTATGGAAACAATGAATTTAGGCTAACATGTTTCCATCATAATACATTACAGCACATAGAAATAGCACCCAGTAAATATTTAAGTAGTGATTTACAAAGCCTACAAAACAAAATAAATCTTTATTCAAGTAGAATCATCTTCAGATCCTATTTGAACTGATGACATTAAATAATTTCAGAGGCCTTATTTGCACATGCTTAGATCATGATGTTTAAAACTTACTTCCTAAGCACAGTATGTGAGCTTTTTTAAAACCATGATGTTAAGATGAAAATTCAATAGAACATGATGTTGCACTCTTAAAACTAACACAAACTTTAGTTGGGGTGTAGGCGTATCAGTTTCCTACATATGCTGTAATAAATTGTCACAAATTTTGTGGCTGAAAACAACAAAAATTCATTTTGACACAAATCTGGAATACAAAAATTTGAAATTAAGGCACTGGTAGGGCCATTCTCCTGGAGACTCTAGAAGAAAAGCTGTTCTCTGTTTCTGCTGTCTTTGGAAGGCTGCCAATAATTCTTGGTTTGATGCCTCATGACTCTGATCTCTTGTCTTCATGACTGTGATCTAATTTCCCTCCACCGATCCTGTCATAGACACCTGGGGTGATATTTTAGGCTTAACTTGATAACCTAAGAATATTTTTGTCATTTTAAAATTCTTAACATAATTGCATCTGCAAAACAGATTTTTACCAGTGCAGCGGGTAAAATGTAATGGGCAACTTCAGGCATTGAGATGACAGGAAAGTTTTGTGGTAACTCAGTGGAATGGTGAACATTTGGGATGATGTACTTTTTTCTTGAGTTGATGGAACATGAGGACGATTTTAATGGTCAGAATGAAGCTGAAATGACAGTTTGCTTTGCTTGTGAATGTTTGGGTAGGTTATGTAATCCCATTCGGATCTTAGTTTCTGAGTTAAAATTCCCGTCAGTGTGGTAGATGAGGCCCAACTGGAAGAATTAGAAGAATGACAGTGGCATCATTTGATACACAAGCCAAAGATGTAGACTAATTTTAAGAGAAAGAGTCATGTTACAGTCACTTACCAAAAGAGTTAAAACATTTTTATGACACCCAAGAATGTATTTTTTTCAAAATGTAATAAGCTACTTTGGCCAGGAGTTAGTGCTATAACTATGTGAACATTGTCAGTGCAAATGTTAACGTAAAGCCTAGGCCTTTTGGCATGTACATTACGGTTACAATGAGACAGTGATGGCCAAACCTTGAAGATCAGTTAATAGTTGGAGAATGGAAAAGGACTTATTATAATAAGGAGGGAGAGAAACAGGCTATCAAGAGAAAGAAGAGAGAAAGAAAATTTGAATATCTAAAGAGGCAATGAAACTGTGTAAGAAATGTGTTTTTAAGGAAGTGACAAAGATTTTCCAATGATTACAAGAGGTCAAGCAAGAATAACACTTAAACAGTCTATTAAATTTAGCAATATATGTCACTCCTGTGACCACTGCATGCTATCACTCTGAGTGATGAGTACAGAAACCAAACCACAGCGTTTGAATACTCATATAGTTCATTTTATGTTGCTGTAGCAGAACACTGGAGACCAGATCACTTAGAAAAAAGCTCATCTGTCCCAGTTTCTGATGCTGGAAACTTCAAAGCAAAGCCTGCACATTCACCTGGTGTCTGCCCAGGAATTGCAGTCCATCAAAATGTGGCGCAAAGCACGTCCCAGGGAACACAGAGCAGTTGTGTTGCTTTCAATCTCTTCATATTCACCATCTCCTGTAATTATTTCAAAAATTTATCATTTCAATATACAATTGATCTATGAATGTAGGAACTAAATTTCAAATACCTAAATGAATGGGGGACAAATTCAATTGTGACACTTACTGCATGGGGCATTCAACGAATGGAAGTGCAAACTCTCTGAGCAGCTTTTGAGAAGAACAGAAAGCCAAAATGAAAGGGCATAGAACTGTGCTGTGTGTCATTGTTTTTCCTTTATTTTTTGAATAAAAAAGGGAAATGTGGAGAAAAGTCAACTAGGAAAATTAACAGGAGAGACAATGGCATGGTATATATGAAAAAGGAAGAACAAGCATAGTTCTTGAGAATAGAAAAAAATTTTAAAAAGAATGTCAGTCCAGGGTAGGGGCCTGTGTTCTCTAACATTAAGATAGGAGCAGTTCCTTTTTTAAAACTCTGGCAGAATGACATAACATTTTCGGGTACAGTTGTAATATATATGTTGTACGTTTTCAGAATTTTATGCTTAGAATATATGATATTTCTATCTGACAATCATTTTATTGCTGTTCATTTGCTTTTGATTATCTGATAGAATATGAAAAAGAGTTAGAAGAGGTTAATGAAAAAGAGGAAATACGGACAAGTAAAAACAAGGGTGCTTTATATACTTCTCCATTCCTAATAGCTGTCTTTATCCATATAACACATAAATATGGTTAGATTTATGTATGGTGAAGGTTCACATGGACAGATGGGACACATGCTGTTGAATGACACTGTATTAAAAATGACTATTTTAATATAACTATTTTACTATAACTCAAAAATATGTTTATAATTTACATGGTTTAGAGAAGAGGAAATGATGCTCAAACAAAAATTAAATCACTGTTTAAAAATTGACATGGATAATATCCAAATTAATCTGAAACAATATATACACACAAACCAAAAATAAAATCATGGAGGGCAATTATTGAGTAGTAAGGTGCCTTCAGGAGAAGCGGTGTGGTAGAGCCCTTGTCTAACATGCATATGCCCTGGGCTGTTTTGCTGTCAGCACCGAAAACAGAGAAAAGAAACAGAAAGAAAGAAAACAATAGACAAAAATGTATCAACAATATGGTGGAAAAATCTTGCAGGAAGGCAGAGACTTCAGGGAGATCTTATTCTGGGAGATCTTACAGACTTCCGCCAGGTCCTCTTCCAAGCTGAGACCACACTTAGAGACATCTCCACAAGTCGGTCTCATAAAGGCATCCCAAATTGAAAAGGGCTTTCAGGATACGATTTTCCAAGACTAACATTCTTAGGAACAAGATTCAAAGAAAGAAGGATAGACTCCTAAAGACAACAGAAGGTTGAGATTAAAACATTGGAAAAAATAAACAAACATTTCAGCCATTACAAAGGCATAAACTTGAGTCGTGTCTTCTATTACCAGAAGAAGGACACGAGATGCCCGAAGCCAGGGAAACGCTCCTACACACCAAGTGCTGCCTTTAAAGAGTGTGGGGCCCAGAGTCTTTCAATGGAAACATTTGGGACATTTTGCACCAGGGTCTTCGTTAACTGAGGAAAGAGATTTTATGATTTGTGGGATTTTTAGCAATATCATTTGTCTTTACCTACTAAATGCTAGTAGCAATCCACTACTCATGATAACCAAATGTGTCTACAGACATTTCCAGATGTTCCTGGGTGACAAAATTACTGCTTCATGGTGTGAGGCCATCATACATAAGGATTAGTGCATAAGCATTTGTAAGAGAGAGAAATTATGTGTTGATTTCTCTAGTTATTACCCCAGAAAAAGAGTAAGAGGTAACAGTCAGTGATTTCTTACCCAAAATGATTGTACATCAAAAAACATATACTCGATCTGGGGATATAACCCAGAGGTTAAAACCCTTGCCTAGTAAAGGTAAAGTTCAATTCCCCAGCACCAAATAAATTGGGCTTATATCTTATTTGGCACACACCTGAAATATAAGCACATTGAATGCTGAGGAAAAAGAAATGCCAGGAATTTAGAGCCAGCCTGAACTATATAGTGAATCCAGGACCAGCCTGGACTGTAGAGACAGACCCGTCTCAAACAAAACATAAGACTAGCAGAACAGAACAAAAAGAATTCATGTACTCAAAAGTATACAGTCAAAGAAATCAAGATAAATTAAGAAACTAATAATTTATGCAAAAATCCTGAACTAGAAAGATTTATAAAAAAGACGTATATAATTAGAACATTTTCAGAAATTAGATCATATAACAAAAGGATCACTTGAAAAAGAAAGTGGAAAATTAGATAAAACATTTTATGGAAATTAAATATGTATAAAAGTTCACATATGAAATTTATGAAGAAAAAATTAAAATAAAGAAACATTATGAACTGAGACTGAACTCAGGGCTTTGAGATCCACTGAAATGTTTCAAAGTTGATATTGTTTTGAGAGTGAATACTGCTGTTTTAATGAAAACCTGGGAAACTCAGTGTCACTTTAAATGTCAAATTATGTACACAGTTCACAGAGGAATCTCAGTACCCATTTCAGTAGTCTTTATACCTAGCATTCAAACTTTGCTCATAAAAATAAGAATTTTTACAAACTAAAATTGCAAAGCTAAAGGAAAAGTTTTCTTCCTCTAGATTTCTTATTCATATTTATATTGTTTTTTTCTGATACTTATTTGGACTGAATTCCATCATATGTTTAAAAATAATTTGCTAAAATGGGATGGGGCCCTAGCTCAGAAATTAATGTACTTGCCTCGCAGGCACAGAGCCCTGAGTTTGATTCCCCAACAGGTAACAACCTAGTTACAGAAAAGCAAGAGATTTTCTGTGAATTTAAGGCCAGCCTGGGTCACATACCAGTTTGGACTACAGAGCAGTCCCTGTCAAAACACACACACACACACACACACACACACACACACACACACACACAACTTTCAACAGATTATGAATTATAACTTATATTCACTAATATTCATTATTATCCAGTTGCTGAAAGGGCAAGTCTTGATGGGATTATGTTGTTGCATGTCTTTAAAATCCTCTATAAATATATATAATTCTTCCAACGATACTGATGAGACAAAATAATTTTGGGGCTGAGAATTTCTAATATCAAGATTAGTAGGCTAAGGGTATAAGTTGATTTTAAACATACTTGATGGAATTAAAATAAAACACTGCAGAATGGAAGTTGCTGCTTTTAACCATGCTTAGATTAAGTATATATATCAAACTATTAAATAGTCTTCAAATAAAGGAGGACTGTTTTAGTATTGGAGGGATTTAACTCTGTTGGAAAGACATTTCTGTTACTGGAAGAACTTCAGCTGAGTTACAACGAAGAGCTTATTATTATGACAAAGTTTCCTTATTGTTGTATGATAACAATGCTATTTTTCTCCGAAGCAAGCATATACTGACAGTAACTCTTATAAAATAAGAAACTATGTTGTAAAAACTGTGTTAAGTTTGATAGACATCTTTGGTAACTAAGGTGTACAGAGTGTCAAAAGCTAAGGACATGCATCCCATAGCTTAGCTTAAAAAAAAGAAGATACAGAGAATTCAGGAATGTTTCAAATATGTAAGACCCATAGGTATAGAGCGCTAGTGTGCTAAGTCTATTCAGTTAATTTGTTTAATGTTATGAACACATTAACACATTAGGAGTTTAATGTTCAGTGATTTCTAACTGTAAAAATGAAAGGACATTTGTAAAGAAGCCTTTCATGGGAGAACAATATTGCAAAATTCTTAGCTCACAATGGAGGAAATTTGTTGAAGCTTATACTATTGTGCTCTTAAAGGTCAACTCCAAATCCCAGTTGCACTGGCTGTGTTTTAACTGTACTGAGAATAAATTGAGAGGTCTATACACCAAATGAAACAGTTTTTCTAGTTGTGAAATCTAGGAATACTTTACAGAAGAGAATTGTACCTTTCCTCTATTTAAAGAGAAAAGGGGGAAAAAAAAGGTTCTGGACGGTAGTTTCTTTTCAGGGCCAGTCGAGCATTCTAAACTGAAAATTCAAAATCAATAATACTTCAAAATCGGAAACTTTTTGAAGGTGTACACGATACCATGAATGTGTAATTCCATACCTGACTTTAAATGATGAGTCACTGTCAAAACTCAGGTATGGGACTGGGGGAATGGCACAGTGGGTAAGGAGTTTGCTTTAAAGTGCAAGACTCCGAATTCAATTCCCCAGCACCACATACATCTGGTCGTGGTGTCGCACTGCTGTAATCCCAGCACTTGAGAGGCTGAGGCAGGAGGATTGCCACGAGTCCAAGGCCAGCCTGGACTGCAGAGTTCAGGACCAGCCTAGACTACAAAGTGAGACATTCTCAATAAATAAATGAATAAATAAATAATAAATAAATGAATAAATGCAGGTATAGTAACAATATTGTAAAGAATTGCCATCAGTCTATGTAAATCAGGTGTTTGTGAAACATAAATGAATTTCATTTTTAGAAATGAATTCTGTCTCTAAAATATCGCTTTGTATATTTGAAAATATTTTAAAGTCTGAAATAATCTGAAATTCACACCACTACTTATTCTAACCTATTCCAATAAGGTGTATTCAAACTGCATGCTCTAATATATTTCAATTTGTCTCTCACATAACAGCTTTTTAAATAAGAGTAATCAATGCATACACAAATCCATTGACTTATGGTCTCATAATTTTTGGGTTTTTTTGCTTCGTAATCTTCACACTAATATCTCTAATATACTCTGTGAGTAAAAATACCATTGAAAAATAGAATGTGCTCATGGTGAATTTTGAAAATAATATAAATTTCCATATCTAGCACATTTTAAGAAAATTTTTTAAAACTTGAAAAGTCAGTTGCTTTGAACTCAAAGAAAGTTCATAGATCAGAATACCATCCATAATTTATAATACTTGTCAGCATTGAATATTTAAAATTGCTTAGTCATTCATAAAATTTTTATAGGTTTTGAAAACATTCTATAAATTATTTCTTAAGTTGATTTTACACTAAAGAACACAATTTGAAGACTACTTATGACATTTTTTATTTATTTGGTGATAATTGATGATAAGGAAACTGATATATAATATAAATATGGTATTTGCTGACATATACCCTTACAAAAATTTGCTTAAATATTTGTCCATGGGAAATTTAGCTATAAGCTCTGAGAAAGACATTTTTTAAAGATTCATGTTGGCATCTTGGACAGCTTTGAAACCCACCAACAGCACTTGACTCTTGTGTGCTCAGACTCTTGTGTCTGGCTCTGTTTGTACTCTGTAACTTACAGGCCAACTGCTATTCCTGCATCTGAAAATCCCCAGTGATCTATCTTCTTTCTGATTTCTGATACATCGACCTCGTTTAAAGATGAAATAGAATATTTTGATAACTTTTGACTTCCTGAATCTAAAGGGTGAACGGGAACCATAAGACTTGCCCACTATAATTCTAAAGATGAGAAGTCCTGCATGCAGAAGTTTGCAACCAAATTATTACAAGGTCAAAGAGACTGTGAAATTTGGGATGTTTTTGGCTCGTTTCTCCTTTCGCATTTACTGTTCTTCTTCTTTTGAAAAAATCTTCCTAAGATTTAAGAAAAGATGAGAACACCTGGGAGCCACGGTATGTATTTTTAAATGCCATCACCTATGCCTTTCTCTGCTCACTGGTCTCTCTGCACTGTTAGTAGAGGGATTCAATATCAGGAGTGAAGCCAAAAATAGGGCAGAGGCAGGACTAGAGCTTTTCTCTTCTCCGCCTGAGGAACGACACTTCAGCAAAGCCAATAAAGCAGTTGTCATGTGCTCAAAGTCCATAGCAAGCAAACCACTGTGAGATGTTATCTAGGATATAAAGAGAAAAAGTATGAAGAGGTAATATCCTAGGCCTAGAGGAATTTATTTGCTTTGCTATAAAAAAATGAAACAACAAAAAATAGACAAAGATGTGTGTGTTGTGTGTGTGTGTGTGTGTGTGTGTGTGTGTGTGTGTGTGTGTGTGTGTGCAGGTATATGTTCATAAAAGAAAGAAATGCTAGAGAAAAGATGTACCCATGCTCCTGTGTTAAAACAATGTAAACATTAGCTTGTCTGGGAAGACATTACCAAATGTAAAATAATTGGAATATCAATATACTCTATAAAAATGGCAGAGTGTGACCTTTCTAATTAAGGATTCATATGGATATATTAATATAAATAAATAAGTGAATAAGTGTGAGAGAAGAATATTTTTTCTCCACTGTAGGATAACAATTAGTAAAATTTATTTAAAAATGATGAGATTAGACAACTGCCTTTGACAACCAGAAGAGTTACAGTTAAGCAGGGAAAAGTCTTTGATATTAAAAAATTGCTAAGTGGATAGATAATGAAAAATTGGAATTAATAAGTTCCCTAGCATTTTATCACAAGGAACTCATTGACTAATTAGTTGAACGCAGTTCAGAGAAATTTGGCAGATCCCAAGTTAACCATATGACAAAATTAATCTCACCAGAAATAGAAGAAAGAAAAGTCTTGTGTCACCTGATAAGACATAAGGAAAATTTCATAACTTTTGTTATATACCTGCCAAAAGCACATAACCAGAAAACCTCAGGAAAGAGAGTGCGATAATAGGGCATAAAGAAACCTGAGAATATTAATAAGTGTTAACTTGTCAGTCTATGAAATATTAAGATCTTAAAAATATTAGTCTGAGGGATTATTTCATATTAGAAGTGACTAAAAACATAACAAATAATATATGTGTGTTTGAATTGATGTTCTACTGGAGTAATCATTATCAGCATAAGAGGCCCAACTCCAATGGGGTTTGTAGATTAGATGAATAGAATTGTAAATATTTTCTTATTTTTATGGTTGTAGTTCTGGAAGTATTCTAGCCATATATTGATCTATAACAAATCATTCTAGATTTCATACCCGAGCTTGTCAGACAAAATGAAACAGCATCATCAAAAAGTGTTTCTCAGATTTTCTGGGTTGGGTGGACTTGGTCATGGGATTCATGAAGCCCAAAACAAGACCACAATTACCTGAAGATGTATATTTTGCCTAGTCTCAAGGCTAAGATGCCTCGCTGAAGAGGAAATTTGTACTGGATGCCAGTTAGATGCTCAGCTAGTGCAACTAACCATGGTATACTCATGTGGCTTGAATTCATCATGGTGTCAGGACAACATCCAGACAAGCTAGCGTTTATAATGTTTTGATGTGTGTGCATTTGTGAGTGTCTTTACAAATCCTATAATGTCATGTCTTTCCTCTACTACTAGTTAAATAAGAATATATCTAGCCTACAAGGTGAAAGTTATTCCATTTTTTTAATAAAAAAGCTGGCAATTTCTACATCTAACATTATTAACATTAATAATAACAATAACATTAATATTAACAATATAATATAGTGTATTTTATGAAAATTCATCTTTAGTAATTGTCAATCTGATCTCTTAACACAATTCAATTTATCTATTTTCTAATGTATTGCACTATCTTTCAATTAAGCATAAATTCATATAAAATGATGTTTGCTTTTAACGCGCTTGCAAATATTTTATTTTGGATATTTCAGGTTTGTTTGTAACTGATAGTTGACAAACTGATGGGTTGTGAGACCCAGCAGGGAAAAGATGTGTGTGTCTGTTTTGCTATAAAATCACAGCAAACGGCTGATAATATTGGGAAATGAATTATATCAGCTCTGTGCATCTCACTGGAGATTGTCTTCTGACAGTTGATAATGGAAGTTCATAACTCCCCAAGTGGGTACCGATCATTTTAAACTAATTGATTAAGAGGTTAAAAATTACCTTGCTCAAGAGAAGAATAAATGGAAACTAAGATGCAGCCAGTAACTTAATTTTCTAAACGTGAGTGCCTTATCTTTACTCAAAGCTGTTTGAACACATGTCAGCAGGGAAGCTCTTGGCAATGCTGTTGATTTCTATCCACCCTAGAATAAAATTCTATTTGATCTATTTTGCTTAGAGAGAATTCCTCTGAACATACAGATGCTGTTCAGCTGCTATCCCTGTGTAAAGCAGGACTAAGCAATTAGTTCCTTTACAGCACAGATAGTTTATTAATTATTGTGATTTTGTCTCGCTGTCTTTCCCGATTACTGCAGACCTGGAATCCCTGATGTTTCCTAAACTTCCCCTGGGAAGGTCAAATCTCTACATTGCAAAAAGTTTTACTTTCACCTGTTTAGAATTATACTTCCTTCCTTCCTCCCTTTCTTCCTATAACCAGATCGCACACATTCCTGAAATTCTCAAGCTACAGGTAACATTTCTGACAGTTATTTGTATATAAATCTGTATTGTATCATGGCTTGCACTCACATTATCTATCTAGATACCTTTCCAGAGTGCTTGGCTGAGAAAAAGAGCTGGGAATTTTAGTCTTCTCTTCTTAAATTGACCCTGAAAACAGAAGAAGAAAGAAAGGAAATGGGAAAAAAAGAAAAAAGAGACAAAGGAAAGAAAAGAAAAAATCCACGATGATTTATAATGTTTCTTTCTAAAGAAAAATTGATTTTTTTATTATTGACAAGTGAATAGAAGGAGACTGCTGAAAGTCAAATATCTGGAGTGCCATCACATGTGTAGTAAAAAGAAAGCATAGATCCTAATATGCATTTCTAAAAAAACTGAAAACTGACTGACTATTGTTATCAGTGTTCTAGGTCTGCATATCTGTTTCTAAATTGAGAAACTGTATGCATATTACAAAACAAAAATCAAAGGCATTTTATTTTTATTTCAGAAAATAGAAATGGAGATATAGTCAAGGCAGGTTCATTCACATGAATGATACCACATATATCATAAGAAAAAATGAATGCACCTCAGGAAGATACATTAGATGCCTTTCACTTTTTCAAGTCAAAATATGCAAAATTAAAATATGGTAGAACAACCAACAGTGCATTTTTCTAAATTATATTAGTTTTTTAATTAATATGTTACATGTGCACTTGATATGTTGAATTATATATTACATATAATTATATCTTACTAACTTTATTGACTATATTAGAGACCATAATATTTGAATTATAGTCTCAGGCAAAGTGACAGAGGGCTGTAATCCCAACACTCTGAAGATAAGGTAGGAAGATTCCAAGCTGGAGTATCGCCTGGGCAACTTAGTGACTTAAGCAGAACCTTATCTCAAAAATGGGCATGTAGCTCAGTGGGAAGGCCCTGTGCTAACTCCCAAGTACTACTACTAAAAATAACAGAATAATAATAAATATCTTATTACAGTAATTGAACTACAGTACACCTGTATATTCAATTATAATTATGGTAATCTTGATAAAATTTTGGTATTAGATATATTAAAACATTTAATTAATGATAATGTAACACAATTCTACTCAGGACATTAATTAGGGTTATTTACCAAATATTAGATTCATTTGATGTTTATTGAAATAAAGTTGAAAAGTAATTATTATGGCTTGATAAGATGTTGTGCATTAGCTTCTTTAGTGTCAGGTGTAAAAATAACTGATTTTTTTTACAAATGTCAAATGAGTAATAAAGTTATGTGGCCTATTTTTACCTCATAAATATCACCCTTAAATTACACACTGCATATTTCTTTCATATTTATTCTTTATATTTTGAAAATTTTGGTTTCAGTCTCCTGCTCATGATATTATTTTCTCTATGAAACATCTATTCCTTCATTCTCTTATTCATTCCTTATTTATTTACCAATTGAATATATACTGAGAACTGAGCAGAGAACAGTTTTACTCCCTGGGACGAATGAAGTAAATAAATTGTCTACCTCCATAGTGCTGTAGAGAGGAGAAAAGGTAAAAATCAATATTATATCACCGTAGATAATGATGATTAAAATAAAGTGAAATATGCATCATTACCCAGAAAGTAATAAGGAGCCCTTTTCTGATGGACGGGAAAGTCTTTTCTGACATAAGGCACTCAGAACAAGAAAGACAGCAAACTGGGCATACGCCCTAGGAGTCACAGCTCCAAGCAACAAGTCTTCAGGTGAGAACGTTTTTGTTTTGCTGAGAAGAAAAGAAAGGAATGTGGCTCAAACATGAAAGACTGACTACAGACAAGTGTCCTGATGAAATTCACACAAGTAAGGGCCTAAAAAAGCCCCACCGTGAGAGGGAGGGGGAAAAGAGTGGCAGGGGACTGCGGGGAGGGGAACGCATCTCTGAGAGTGAGAAAGGGAGGTACAAGGCAAGGGTAAGCCGGAAGAACAAACAGCTCAGAAGTGATGCGATGGTCCTTGATTCCATAAGCCACGCGTTTCTAATGTGGTACAGAGTTTGGAGTTCGTGCACATGAAAAGTTTTTAAAAAAGAAGAAGAGAATTAAGCAAGTCAGAGTAGCTGGCAGAAGAGAGATTAAAGTCATTGGGGCAGAGGGGTAGGGTCCATACCACATGCAGACTCATCAGGATATGAGTGGAGATTCTAATTCATATTCATTATTCTTAAGAGGATATTTTTATGCTACAATTCATAAACTCTCCCCTTTTTAATCATTAAATTATATTTGCGATACATTGATGATATATGAGTAATTTCCTCCATTCTTTTATAAATTATAAATTGCTACTTGAGGAATATTAGTAAAAGTAAATCATCTGATCAATCTTACTAAAAATATTGCATTTCTAAAACTTGATGTCAGCACGATTTTCAATATCAAATGGAAGATGTTTATTCTTGAGAAAATCAATGAAATACAATATGGTATCTTCTACAGGAGTGATTAGAACAAGTTTGTGGGCTATGTGTACTAGAGATGACCGTGCCAGGTTTCCTAACTGAATCATAACTCGAAGGGCGTGATGCCTTAGTTAAGTTAGAGACATAATCTGCACTGAATAGGAATTAACAGAAAAGGAGAGATGGGGAAGCACACAGAAAGAGTTCAAGGAAGTAGAAAGAGAATGAATGATGGAACAGAGGGGATAGCACCACATTACACAGGAAAAATTGAGACCATCCCTTAGTACTTGGAATAGCAGGTGTGACTGTGGGTCTTTGTAGAAGTTGACAGTGGCAGGTGAACTTCATATGGAAGGAGTTTTTTTTCTTCTTCTTCTGGCTGTGAGCTGTATGTTGCTATGCATATAATATGCCACAGAGGCAACAAGATCCAGAGCGAGTTTTAGCCAGTTTATTGTCAAACACAATTACAAGAATGATCCACATTAGAAGGTCTGCAAATCCCAGTACAGTTATAGGTACAAGGTGAACGCCAAGGTGAAGAAGGTTCACAGAAACAGGAAAACACAGGGCATATGGACTCCTTCGAGAGTGAAATCAGAAAGTTCCTTCCGCCTCGGAGAGGACGATCTCACGGGGGCGGTGAAGTTTCTAAGTTTCTCATTTAGTTACATTGAGAATTATACTTAAAAACAAATGTTTGTCTCAGTTCAAAACGTTCTTTATCAAGACAGTGAGAGAGAGAGAGAGAGAGAGAGAGAGAGAGAGAGAGAGAGAGAGAGAGAGAGAGAGAGGCCTATACTATTAAGTAAATATCAAACCAGAATATGATTCAAAGCAGGCATTCTAATACTAGGCTGCATGATCAGAAGGTAATCCCATCTTCCTATGTACTGAGTAGAAGCAATTGATTATTTACATTCTTCTCAGTATGACTAACAATTTGCCGACAGCAAGAGAAATCGATGACATCATCTGTTACACATAATTTATGCAAACTTTACCCAGTAACTGAAATTGTAGTCTATGTTAGCATACTGACTTTATCCAAAAGAAATCAAACTTCTCATATCTTTATGGAAGGATGTAATTTTGGGCCCTGGAACACACACACACACACACACACACACACACACCATCAACCTGCAAAGAGTGGATTTATAAATTTATACTTGGAAGACATGGGTTTTTTTCTCAAAACGGATGAATATCTGAACTTTGAGAAAAACAAGCTTGGTTTATTTTTTCAATTTCCTTCTTTCATTTTTATTTAAATATGAATGTACTACAGATTTATTAACATGTTACTTACATGCAACTTGGGGAAACTGTCTGTTTTTATCACTTTTGCACACTTTGTCCCTCCTCGCCCGTTCTACTACATCGCTACTCTCAATGTCTCTTCCCACCTCTTGCCATTCATCTCCCTCCTTCATACTTCTTTCTTACATTAAGACCCTTTTATATGTGTGTATATTGCAATCTCATACGAAAGACACCATGCAATACTTAATCCTTGTGTCTGGTCCACTTCTCTGAGAATTATTGACTCAAGGTAATCACATTTTTTGGGAATGCTTTGTATCTATCTTTTCGTATGGCTGAATAATATTTCACTGTGTATGTGGAATATACTGTGTGTGTGATACTACATTATTTTTACCATTTCTCTGTTGATGGGCACATAGATTGCTTCCAGGGTTTAGCTATTTTGAACTGTGCTGCTATACATATGAACACACAACTGAAAGAAGCTTATCTAGTTTTCAGAAAGAATTACGTAAGCTACAGAGGAAAAAATGCTTAAACTTCTAAGTTTTCTCAGAACCGTAAGAAAAAAAAGCATGTAAATAAATTTAATTATTTTTAAATAAGATAATTACACTTCCAGTGTTTAAATTTTATTTGTTCTTATAGTTGGTGGAATAATGTTACAGAAAATTTTCTAATCCAGTCATTTTCATAATGTTCCTGAGAAGGATCCTCAATTTTATCTTTGAATTAATATGCATCTCTGAAACTCATAACCCTGAAGTTTAAATGCATATTTGTTGAATGATTTTCACTCTTTGAAGTTCCATCTCCAAGTGACTGGTATTTTATACCAATTGTGGCCATGGAGTTCTATTTTACTTTCATGTGGTAACCTTCAAATATAGTAATGTGCTTGTAGTTATTCTGATCTTGTAAATGACAAATGTGGCTGAGATTCTAAATCGTTTGTATATGAGATGTTTTCCTCTCTTAACCACTCTGATCTTGTTTCTAAATTTATTCAAGCCTGTGTGAATTCTTCAAATCTCACAAGCCAAATCTCCTTGATCCTGTAGATATTGGAAGGGCTTACTTCTTTCTTAATATCCTAAAGCCTTCATGATTATTTTCTTCCTAACTCAAAATCATTTACTTTAGTATTTAATGAAGTGTTTCAATCAAAGTCAAGAGAAACAACCATTGTCTGTTGATTATCAAAAGTAGAAAATGAAAGTACAGGAAATAAGAAAAGTGGAATTAATCAAACAACTTAATATTATGTGACTTCTCTCCCATTGTTTAAAAATTAAAAAGGATTTATTGGAAAACTGCCAAATCTCTATGAACTTATCCAATATGTGAGACTAAGGCTCTAAATCAGAATTTCAGAGTGATGCCCCTATTAATGTGTTCTCTTGAGACAAGGTTCTGTCAAGATAAATCAGCTAAATTAAAAAAAATAAATCATAATTCTGAAAAAGCAGGCTCTCGGCTTCACAGGTCATAAACAAAACAAAGAAAATCAAAACAAAACAAAACAAAACAAAGTTTAATCAGGAGCACCACTTTGCTGGGGACCGAATGATGCCCCAAGGCCAATGGGGAGTCTATCAGGATCCTCACCTTGATGCCATCCCTTCTGTCTCTCCTGTTACCTGACTGCCAACCTCAATAGAATACTGTGTGTTTCCCTCATTTCTTCTACTTGTATTTCAAATCAGGAAATCATCTGATGAGAATTCATTTATGGATCTTAGTGATTTTATAATTATTTAAACATCTTCATATGAAGCAGGGTTTTGTTAATTTACGAAGTAATTGGCTTTCTCATTCTCCTTGTTTTTAGACTTAAAGACATCATGGTAGAAGTCACTGGATGGGATCAAACGATATTTTCCAAGAAAGAGGTGGCCATCTCAACTCACTCATAGAATAGGCTGTTGCTTTTCCTCATTCTCCTCATTTTTCCAAGCAAGGAACGTTTCATAATGGAAGGTAGCATTACCCTGATCCAAAAACCAGACAAAGACTTCAGTAGGAAAGCAAACTAACCGAATGGTTAGTTTCATACAACTTCCAGTACAGAGTACCACCCAACTCCTCTCCAGATATCTCAAAACTAGAACTAGTGCATGCATAATTGTATTGCTGGCATGCAAGGTGAGGAAAGTTCAGCATTCTTTATTTTCCCATTTGGCTGACATTATGGCTACTTTCAGTTTAGTAAGCAGAAATTAACTTCAGAACAACGTATTTACTTTACCATTTAAACACAAGAAAGAAGCTCCAAAATTTAATAAAAGAAGAAATTTCCTCACCATCACTGCATCTTTGTGGTGTTAATTTGTACAGATTCATCTTCATTTCTTTGCCTGACTATATAAAGCAGCATGATAAAAGGCCAATGATAACTGGTCATTCCCTAATCATGTAAAAATAGAAAATTTAATTGAGCAAGGTACAAATTTAGCACACAATCTGTAATAATTTCCGAGATCTAAACCCAGTGTATGTCTTAGTAAATGAGCCCCATTTATTATTAATGAGGAAAATGTTTAAAATTTTTAGGGCTAATGACATAACTCTGAGGTTAAAGCCTTTCCCATGGAAGAGCAAGGCTCTGGGTTCAAATCTCCAACATCATTTAAATTTGGTGCGATGGTGCAGGCCTGTAACCCCAGCACTGTGAAGGCTAAGACAGGAGGATTGCTAGTGTGTTTAAGCCCAGCCTGGGCAAGATAGTGAGGTCGGGACTAGCCTGGACTACAAAGTGAGACTTTATCTTAAAAAAAACAATGTTTATCATTTTAAAAATAGATGCTTGATTCAAGATTTATCAAAATCTGTTTATCCCTTGAATAATAATTTTATTTTAAAAATACACATAATGTGATATTATAATGTCACCCAGAGGAAATGAAGGGGTTCCCTACACAGGATATGAAGTTCACCTCTCTTCATCCATAGAGTAGGTTTGCAGACTTACAACACAAAAGAAGTATCAAAGATGTGTCAGTGAGAGGTATTAGAAGTTTAGGTAGAATTAAAGTATATGATAAAAGAAAACAGAGGGTAGGCCTCCCTGAAAGAGGCATCTTGTGGTGTTAATGTGGCCTTAGGATTGTCTTCAAGATGGATGATATAGAATGTGTATTCCTACTGTCAGGCCACCTACTTGTGAGGCTAGGTTAGAACAAGATGGATGATATAGAATGTGTATTCCTACTGTCAGGCCACCTACTTGTGAGGCTAGGTTAGAACACTGTGTAGGGTTGGGAAGTGGGGCCTGGCTAGAAGGGGTGGTGGCTTGGGTCTTGACATAAAGGGGCATGTGCTGGTTCTGCCCTTCCCTTCCAGTCTCTCTCTGTACCACCATGTTGTGACGATCTCTGTCCCTGGAGCTCTGACCCTGCCCCAGCTCCCGTCCTGCCGTATGCTTCCACCATTTTTTTACCCTCCCATCTGTGAATGGACTATGACCTTCTGAAACTGTAATCTCCCTAAGTTGAGGAAGTCAGGACTTGAGTCACAGCAATGAAAAAGGAACTAAGAGCGCTACATCCTTAGAAGTTCAGGTCTTTGGATGGAAAACGAAATTGCAGGTGAAAAGCTTATTGTGTCTTTAAGACCCCGAGGGAAGAAAATGATGTGAGTTTTCTACAAGGTAAAGCATTGTAACCTTGGATAATTTGTGTTTTGAAGCAGCCGTTTTTCAAAAAATATATATAATTTTAAAATTTTGATTTTCCTTGTCTCCTTTCTAGTTATTTTTCTCTATTCTACCTCATTACTCTAGTAAATATTTTCCTAATTTTGTATCTATATTTTCTGATTATATATCATTGTTTCTTTAAATTTCATTCCTTAATAGAGTGTATTTATCTCAGTTTTCTCTTAGATTCAAATATTTGCCTTCTACACTTTCAATGTCTTTGCATTAGACATCCAAGTGCTTGTGGCCAGTGATGCCTGCAGATGGAATTCAGAACCAAGTCCCTACGTTTCGGTGTGTGAGTAAAAAAAAATCCCTCCGGGAAGCCAGTCGGCTTAGATAACTGCAAGAATGTTTTCTCATATTGTGAATTTAATTGTGTCTGTTTCATTTGCTACCTGACTTGTTCAAGTAGAGCATGTAGAGGTTTATAAAATAGTTGCTGAATTTAAGAAAATTAAAAATGTGCAAAATATAATGATCTCGCTTAAATATAACTGGGTTCTTAAAATAATTATTGTTTTTTAAGTCAGGGTTTTGCTCTGCAGCCAATGTTGGTCCTGAACTCACTATGTAGCCCAAGCTGGCCCCGAACACATGCAATGAGCCTTCTTCAGCCTCTGGACTGCTAGGATTTCAGGTGTGCACCACCATATCTTGTTTATGTTGTATAAGGGAATCGCAGGGCCTTGGGCTGCTAGGTGGGTGCTTTAACTGCTGAACTGTTCCTCCAGCCCTTAAAAATTGTGTTAAGGACATTCCTAGTCACTTTCAAAAATGCTTCAAATGTATGTGCAAATTTTACAAATTTAATATGGTTATACATATGAAATGGTAAATTTGTGAAAACATACTATTCAAGGATTGTTTAAGCTGTCACCTGTATTATAGTATTGTCTGTATACACTAAACAATAAGAAAATGTATCATATTATCTAAAAATCATAAGGAAAAATGTAATTATTTACCCATTCCCATCCATTTTATTGTTCCCCTGTTTACATTCCAGTAGTTTTTGAGATTTATTATATTTTAAAAAATAGAACATGAGAGACATCTACTGGTTTTGTAAACTATTGAATATTCAAGAAGCTATTAAAACGCAGTGTAGAGTGACAACCACTGAAAAGTTTTAGTTCGTGTTTTTATTTGCCACACATTTAAGAAATGTTTTAATAGAACTTGTTTTAGGGATACTTTATCTTCATTAAATTCAAATAAAAATTACATACATATACATACATGTCCACATTTGTTGCTACCTTGTCTGACTCCCACCTATAACATGTGTATGAGGACAGACTATCCTATTATCACCATCCTGATTCCAGATACTACATTTGTAGCAATCAGTGAACTTATATGGACACATCATTACCACCAAAGTCCACTAGCATTCACTTTTCACTCAGCTTTTACTGTTATAGGTACTGTGTATTTTTCCACATCAGTCATGATATATAGGTACTATTTCTACATGAAATACAATAGTTTTCTTGCTGAAAATGATCGTCTGTGCTCTCCATATTCATACTTCCCTTCTCCCAATTCTTGGTAACCATTGATTTTTAAAAATACATCTATAGTGTTCCTAACCCTGAGTGACAAAAACAGTTGAGGTTGTACAGCATGTGAATTTCCAGATCTTCTTGACCTCTGTTTTAATAATGATAATTAATTTAGGTAATTCACACCCACTACATATTTATAGTCTTTTTCTCCCACAAAATTGTCTTTTCAGAAATCATAAACTTCCAACGCTAATCTATTTTGCTTAAATAATGAGAATAATTGTCTTCCCCTTTCTTGCTTTCTAGACCATCACAATTTAAAATTCTTTTTGTCTTATTTTTAAATGGAATATTTGTATAATTTTCTCTCCACTAGAAAATCTATTTCCTCTACAGTTGTTTGGCTATATTTCTGTTTATTTTTTTCTTTATTTCTTAAAATATGATTTCCCTTATGTCTTAGTTATTTTTCGTCACTGTGATTCAATTCCTGACATCCACAACTTAGGGAGAAAGGATTTATTTTAGCTCACATTTTCAGAAAGCCACTGTCTATCACGGAAGGGTGGATGGACAATGATGGAATTGTGTAGCAGATTTAGGGCCAGGTCTTGGGCCAGAGATGTAACTGAAGCTGGTGGTGTTGAAATAGAGACCCTCACAGCACAGTAGAACTTTCCTGGAAGCCATGTCCAGGAAAGAATGGCAGAACTACAGCACTAGCACATGCCCCTGCAGGTGAAGCTCTAAGCATCCAACTGGCCAGCCAGCTCCCACCTCCCAACTGTACACAGTGCCTATATGTACACAGGGCTTGTGGGTGGCACTCCAAGTCCAAACCACAGCACCTTACTATGTCTCTTAATACACATTCTCCTAAATTAAGCTACATTTCTTTTCTAGTTAAAATATTTTTGATAGTTGCTTTTGTTCTGAAAAAAGTATTATAAAAGCAATTTTCCCAATCATTGGGTGTTCTGATGTTACATAGATATTCTCAGGTTCTATTTCCTCTAAATACTAGGATATTTAGCTTGTTACCAGCTTGCTTAAAAAATTCCATTATTTTTAACAGATTTACTGAGACATAACTTTTATATGTGGAACTCTATTAATTATTTAATATATGCATTGCCTTACTTTTTGTTTGTTGGAAAATAAAACCCAACACCCACAATTTAAAGAAGGAAAGGCTTATCTCAAGTCACAATTTCAGAAAGTAACAGTGTATTTATACGCAGCCAGCAACAGGCCTCATGGCAGCGGCCTAGCTGGAAGTCATTCATCTCATGGCAGAGAGAAAGCAGCCTGCAGCCAGGGACAGAGTTAACATTTACCTTCCCAGGTCATGACTTGTTGATATGTCCATTTTGGGTCAAGTCTCAGGGACCTGCCCCTCCTGACCAGGCCTCACCTCTGAACAGCACAGAAAACCGATGGATTCAACTCTATGAATGAAGTTTTGGGGACATTTCAGATCCAAACTATAACATACATTTTTATGAATTTATGACGTATGTAAATATCTTCAGCATCACCACAAAGTAATCTCTAAACATTTTCTATCCCCTATGTTGTATTTGCTTGATTTAATTTGTTTGATTTTATGTAAATTCAATCAATATATCTCATCTATAAATTGGCATAACTTGCAGTAAACTCAGTGTTATTTCACACAGAAATTATTGTATTTTAGGGTTTTTATATTAGTAAGTAGATTATTAGTATGTATCACCACAATTCACCATTTGGTATGTCTACTAAAATTTTGGGGGATGTCTTCTCTACATATTTGTAATTTGCTGTTTTTGGTCAATCATAAAGTCGAGATTTGATAGTCATGCTATTTTAATATTCATTTTTAGTTTAAAATTTTGCTTTCTTTCATCTCTTATCTGTAATAGCTGTAAGCTCCTTTTAATATTTTCTGTATCTCTTCATATCAACTCATTACCTTTACAGCCTCTTGATTTTTTCCTTTTATAATAATGATCCAATCATCCAATCACATCTATTCCATAGTTAAGATTCTTCAGCAATTCTCCTAGGGAGATAGTCAGAGGAATATCTTGCTCAACTTAAAATAATAAAGCAAATATATGTGCTTCCCCATTTGATACAGCAACTCTCAGTTTGCATATTTAAATTCATTTTATCAAATGTATTATTTTTGTTCTCATGTAATAGTATCAATTATTTTGTTATTATATAATTAATTGTTCTCTTTAAAATTTTAATATGTCTACAATTTTCAAATATATTTCCATGTTACTTTCAGATGTTCACTATGGAATGGAGTATGGGAATAAATGTAGAAGACAATTGACCAAAATGGAACAGTAAAATTAATTACAGCATTAGAAGTCAACAGATCTGAGATTTTGAATATCAAGAACTATGAGCTAAATAAACCTCTTTATTTACAATATTAGCTATCCTCAAGTTGTTTTGCTATATTAACAAAAATTAACTTACACAAATCTCCAAAGACTCGCAAATTTTTTTAATGGACTCAAAGACTTATTGGCTGAATTATTAAAAAAGGTCAGATGAGTCAGTAATTAAATTTAATATACCAGTTACATATGTTGGAATCCTAGCATGTAACAATTACTTCAGAAGCAATATTTTGATTGATGTTAGACCATTCACGTATTTTTTTTCCTGAAAGAATATGGATATGAAAATCTCTATACAATGATTTCTTATAAAATGTATTTCAATCAGCCTGTTACACTTTTTGCTAAATATTATTTTCACAAATCTATTTATTTTGGAGGAAAATCCCATTTCTTTCTGACTCCTTCCAATGACTGATGTTTAATTATAAACAAAAACTGATTATAACCTAATGATTCAGAACATCCCCCTAGGGAATCAGAGAGGACCAGCTGACACAACATGACAGATGCCTCCTTTCAACCACTAGTTATGGGAAGCACATTCTGAATATGGAAAGTCAATTTATTTCAAGAAAACATATTACTGAGTTTAGAAAAAAAGAAAATTAAACAAATAATCTTTGAGAGAGAAGCACTGGTGTTATGAATAGTAAATCACTAAAATTTGACCTGAGAAGAAAGAAAGAATACTGTTTCCTTGATTACATATTTCTCTCCGACAGGGTGTCACAACAGGAGAAAATCACTTTCATGCAGCAGATTACTGATGCCTCTTTGAAAGCCTGAAAGCAAGCAATAGCTTCAGCTGGCAAAAAAATTTTATTGCTTTCAGTCCGCAGAATGTCCCTTAATTAAATGCAAATGCTTCTGATGTAGTTAAGATAATGTAAAAGTGAAAACACACTATTTATATTTCACTTTAAAATTCTTTTCTATGGATTGTCATTCACAATCAACATTCACATTCAATTTACAGGTTAACCCATAAATACAGACTTGAAGGAACACTAACAAGATTAGCATTTTATCAATGAATAATAGAATATAAAACTTCAGCATAAATTAAGTTGTTACAATAAAGGTGTTATTGGCATAGAGAGCAAGCAGTATTAGAATGCATTCTAAAATTAGATATGCAAGAGATAAAAAGTTAATAAATGAAAGAGGAGCTGGCAGAGTCCAAAGGAAATACGACAAATTGCAGCATTTGTGGAACTGGGTCTCGAGAGTATCTGTGATGCTTGATTTATTTTATCAGGTACATAAAAAGCACATGATTTTCAGAAAGATAAAATTTTAGACATTACTGAGTCCTAATTCAAGACCTTGTAGCCGTCCAGCAAGTGATGCACAAGTTCAAGTCCTCTGGTTTACAAGAATTCACATGTATCCTTCTGGGTATTTTCATTTTCCTGAGATAGCCAAACCCTCTCCCTCACATCTTCCTTTAGGAATGATTACTCTGCAGTAGAGCTGTAGAATATGTACTGGAAACACATAATAATACACAGAAGGTAAGAGAGAGAAAGAAAATGGAATTGGGAAACCGCAGTCCTGATAGCATTGACCCATTGAGCCGAAGGTCTTGACTCTGCTTGTCGTTCTGTGCTGCTCTCACCTCTCAACATCGGCTGCATTCCATTATCAAACTACACAGGGCAGGAAGTGAGCACATGGTGCTTTTCCTTGTTGCTCATTTCCTGTGGTCATAAACTGGGAGAAAATCGCAGAATTCTTCCAAAGAGAGTTGACAGCATAAGAGCAAATAGCAGACTGAGGCGATATCGTAAGACGACAGCGGAAGAGAACCGTAGCAAGCAATTTGAGCAAGGCCGATTGTCTGTGAGGCCCAAAGTCAGGCTTTGATATATTGCAACAAGTAACAGGCTGTTTATCCATGATGTGCACTACCGAATTCTCGCATCTGCCGCTATTCACCACCAATTTAAAAAACTCAAAAAGCACCACAATATGCACACTGGCAACACCTGCACTTAGGAACCAGCGCTCTGCTCCTGTTGCTATTTATAAGACGGATGCTCCTCTGACTGGAGTAGCTCGAAGATTCATTCCACAATCAATTTCTTTCTTTTATTCTCTCTTTGCATTAGAAGCTCAAATGGAATTCCAAATTAGTGACGTGTATGTCACTCATCAGTGTTGTAGAAGAAATGGTTATTATTGACTAGGCAAACATCCTAGTTTCTACCTTTGTAAATTAGGATTTATATGACATACGATCCTCTACAGATTACAAAAAATATTAAAATCAGTATTAAGAAATTGAAAAACGTAACTGGTTACTACTTGCAAGCTAGTAAATTCTCATTTTATTTTTTTTTCAAAATTTATAAAAAGTTTATATTATAAATATGGATGATTAAAATGTTTAAAAAGTCTATATGTTTCTGTATATGTATACACACATATTTTAATAACTACAAAATAACAAAAATTAAATTTATTTACATATGTGTATATGAACACAGGTATATATATGTAATATATATGTTTGTAACAGGTATTATGAAGATATACATATAAATTTATCTACACAACCACCACTGTTGACAAATTTGGTAAAATAGGTTCCATATTAATAATTTGAGAAGATTTTACTTTGAGAGGAAAATAAATCTGTGATATGAAATAGAAATGTTTTGTTTAGACTGAAGGTTATCCTTCCAATAACTATGCAAGCTAATCAACTCAATTAGGTCTTCTTAAAGATAATTTCTTAGTAATTAAAAATATTACATAGAGAAACCACTCCCATCTTTACTCAGTGTGCGGTATTTATCCACAGTGGGATACTACTCACCGAGCAGCTGAGTATGTTCCTGTACTTAAGCCCCAGCCCTTTGCTCAGTGCCATTGTGTTGTCAGTAGGGAGATCTATCCTTAAGCTCAACAAGCAATGCTGGCAAGCACTGGGATCATTTACTTCTCTGTCGTTATCCTTCTCAGCACTCATCCCTCTGTTTACGGAGGTAGAAGCTGACATCTTTGTCTTACAATGGTCTTTTTTAAAATGTGAGCACTTCAGATCACATTATTATAAATTTACTACAAATGTAGGCTTTCAATCCAAAGCACAAGCACACGCTTGCCAAATCTTCCTGGTTCTGCTTGGCTTTGGGTCAGTTTCCCTTCGAGTTCTTCAAGTACCATGCAACTGCTCCCGAGACCTCAGACCTGGACTTCACACTTCTCTGTTCTTTTAGTTGTGTAGATAGACTTACTTTTTTTACATACTCTATATTTCTCCCATAATTTTCTATTTATATTTTTAATCTACCTTTCTAAGTGGCCAGGTTGCTGTATTCTATCCATCTGTCTGTCACCAATCTATTCATAATAACCATCTTGAATCCTAGTCTTGCTGAGTTTAATATCTTCTGCATCATAGAGTGTGAGATATTTTAAATAAATTTTTATGCTTACACAGACCACGTGGAATGTGGAATAGAGGGAGACTGAGACCAAATAACATTTTCTTTTTTAAAAAGTAGTGTTTTTTTTTTTTCTTTTTTGCGAAGTAGACCTGTTAATGGTTGATCTGCATGGTGTGTTAGATGTAGTTTTTTCTTGAATAATGGCAACTTATGTGTGTTTCATCTTGGCATGTAATTTGAGTCATTTCAATTACTCCTTTTTATGGTTTCTTTAGGTTTCAATTTCATAACCAAGTTTTTTTAGCAGATTGTCTGTACTATACCAAAATCTGTATTCGAAATTCTCAGCCCTAAGTGACATTTAATGTCTATTACAAAGGCCTTGATCACAGAGACTGCCAGTGTCTACAGTTCTGTGCTACTTTCTTCATTTTATGAACCTTTGAGAACTCTATTTCAGGAAACCAAATTTTGGATTTTTTTCTTTGTCATAAAAAGATGCTTTTCTGCCTTTAAGATATTGTCCTTGCCTAAGCAAGGTGGCTCATGCCTGTAATCCAAGCTACTCAGGACACTGAGGTATGTGGATTTCAAGTTGAAGGCCTGTCTGAATAACTTACAAAAACTTTCTTACTGAAAATTAAGGGGCTGGGAGTGTAATACAACAGCAATAATTCTTGCCTATCAAGAGAAAAGACCTGGGTTTGACCCCCTGGTACCACGTAAGTGAGGATGGTGGCACATGCATGTAATCTCAGTCCTTGAGAGGCTGAGGAAAGAGGGTTGCCACGCATTCAAGAGTTTAAGATCTGCCTCGTCTAAGTAGTTAATCTAAGACCAGTCTAAACTTACAAGCTGTTATCATTGGATCTTGAGTGTTCCCCAAAAGCTTCACATAGGTACAGATACCGTGTACTCTTGTGACTTGGGACCTAACTGAAAGGGGCAGATGCATGGGGCTTAATGTGGATGGGTGCACGCTGGTTCCGACCTTACTCCCAGACTTGTCTGTGTTTTTTCATGTCATGAGAAGCTGTCTCCTGCTCCAGCTCTGGGCGTGAACCCAGTCCCAGCCTTGCCCTATGATTCTACCATTTCCCAGCTGCCCATCAATGAATGGAATGTGACCTGCTGAAACTGAGCTAAAATAAATGTTTCTTCCCTGAAGTTGTGGATGCTGGATATTCTGTCTCAGCATTGAGAAAGTAACTAAGACAGAGAGTCTGTCTCAAAAAAAAAAAAAAAAATACATACACACACTATAGATATGTGTGTGTGTGTGTACATGTTAAAAAGGCTGAGGAAGGATCATACTGAAAGCTCTAGGTTCAATAGCCAGTAATGTAAAAGGGAACAAAAATCTTTTCTTACTGTAAATTTATTTTAGTCATATTATTGAAAATATTTCATTATGAACATCTCAGGGAATATAAAAAAACAACACACACATGTGTGTCCAATGTTAATGGACACTGACAGATCATTTTGGCACAGGAATCTTTGTCTCTTGCAACTTACTATATTAAAGCAAACAAAACAAAATCAAATAAAACAATATTGCAAGTTTGATATATTATGCTTTTTTGGTATAAGAGCTCCCATGTCTAGGATGGGGTCCCTGGTGGATCGCTCCCATTTTATACTTTTATTTAAAATAACAAAAATAAATCAGCACACCTATTCAAATTATAATGATAAAGTTTTATTTAAATTTTATAATGGTAACATAGAACAGTAAATATTCTAAAATGCTCAAAATCCATATGGAGAGCTGAAGTGCCACATTTTCACTATTATTAGACCTAAACTATTTACTGCAGGTATTTTATCACTGTGCTTGCCCATTATTCACAAGATTCTGCTCCTTTTTATTGTTTCAACTAATACGTCAAGTGTATTTCTACTTCAAAATTTACACATGATAAATTTCTCTTGTGATCTTTTGACCCCAGGAATCAGCACACCGTCCCTTCCAGAGAGAAGCCTCTCTTCTCACTGTAATTCTCTGTCATGGCACTTCTTTGACTATCCGGAGTGTTTTTCTATGTGACATTTTATTGCTGGTATTTTAGTGTACTAAGTCTTCCTTGTGATGATGATGATGATGATGACGATGATGGCTTGACAGCTCTTTCAATGCTAATTACTGTACTCCACCAAGCAAAGACAATGCTTGAACATTCAACTAAGGCAGGTAGTAACCACCTCTACTTTTCATAGAAAATACAAAGCACAGCGGGTAAATAACAAGCTTCAATTTACTTGGCCACATTGGTAAGTCTGGAATTCAATTTTGCATGTTCAGTTTCAGAATTCATGTTTCTCCACTGTGTGCTTCAGCTTCTCAATTGAAAATAACTCAAATGCACTGAAATCTCACCACATACGGGGACTGTTTCTGAGCTCCTGACAGACCTAGTAATTACATTCACAACATCCCTGAAAAAAAAAAAAAATATGTCATTTCCTGGCATGGAGCTAGAGAAACTGAGGCTTGGAGAGATTTAAAAAACCCAACACAAAATTCCAGCCAAAGCTTAAGTGGATTTTTTCTCTGTAAATCTGAGTCCGACCTGTCTGTTTTCTGGAAATGTGTCGTGTTATTTTTAGAAAGGAGAGATGGGCTTACATCCACTGTGCTAGCCTCTACAACATGTTTCCAGTAGTCACTTGAAATGGCACACTGTCACTATTGGAAAACATATTTTTAAGGAAAAAAGAACACTGAAGTAACATAATTGGATTGATTAAAATTATATATGTATCAATATGTTTTAATTTGACATAAAGGTAAATTCATTTTCCATATAAAATATATCTTGTTTTTCTGAAATTTTAGGGGAAGTAATATTAAGTTTTTCTATATTCTTCTCTATAGGATTATTTGAAGATTATCCTCCATGTACTTATATATTCTTTAAATCATGTAAAATATAATTGCACAAATTTTGTAGGGTATCCAAAGCTGTGTTTATTTTGTTTTTGTTCCCTACTATATTTAGAAAATCTGCCAATACATTTTGATGTGCATGTTAATGCTTTCACAGTAATCATGAGGGGTAGTGAACATTTTAAGAAAATAAAGGTTAGAGATGATAGTTACATAAGAAACTGTACACGTTTCTTAAATTTTTGATACATATAACCTTAAATTTATGAATCAAGTTAAACAATAATAATTGTGTTCCTTTTCTAAGTCCACATTAATATAATATGTCTTGTTTGTTGCACTTTTATATTCACCTCTCTACAAATTACAAATCACAAATCCCCTGTGTTTATTGTAACATCAATAATATAGAGTATAAAAACGTTTCTCTTTAATTTTGAATTCTTTTTTAGTTGTGTGGATCTATGGCTACTTGGCTTTAAGTTTTAATATTCTGATGTATTAAAAATTTATTCTTATAATCAGATTGGTATCACTTCATTGATTATTATTTTATCAAATGTCAAGTTGAAAATATTTGATTGGACTAAGACCTAATTTCTCTGTAAGGCGTTTTCTCTAGATCACCCTAGAACTCCGACAGCTGATGACTCAATGTGTGCAAACAGGAAGAGTTTGCTGTTATTTTGATGGTTACGGTCTTCTGGTAGAATGAATTTCTCTGGCTCGGCTTTTCATTTCCCTTGCCATTTCTTTCAGTGCTGAGCAATAATGAGTCACCGGGTACATATTTACCACCGGAAGATTGGTCCTTCTGAGCAGGCAGGAAATATCTGAGGACAGCAGCAAGCAGGACAGGCGGAAATGTAGCCATGTTTTAAATGGAACTGCCTTCGCAGGTGCTCTGGTGCCAGCGGGCTGGAGCGAGATCTTGAGAACCGTGCAGGCCACTGAGTGACGGATAATACGGCGGATGTCCCTTTCTTGTGCGGTGAGGTAGCCAAACATCAAAGACACTGAAGGCTCAGGACTGATCACCTGGAAATTCTGCAGTGATGGCCACAGGAATGGCAGGACCCAAAAGACTCGAGAATGAAAGTTCTATGTGGCCTGTAAAAAAAAAATTTAAAAAGAAAGAAAAAAAAAAAGAAAAAGAAAAAGTGATCCAGAGGCTCGTTGGCCTTCTCATCAGGAGGCACAGAGAAGGAACAGCAGCCACCAAGGGTACTAAGCAGATATTCAAGGGGAAATTCCTCTCACAACTGGATTTTAATTTTCATTTGTTCATCAAGATCACTGACTGATCATTTGTGGGTCTCACAAGGAATGTCACTTAATCTTTCCCAACAAGCTTGAAAAAGAAATGTTTGAAGGTCACCTGTGGATTTTCAATATGCTACATTTGTCTTGGAATGTCCTTGGGTTTCCTGGGGTAGCTTTGAATCTCCTGGCTGTTTTTCGTAGTTCTGTCCCAATGTCTCTATGGCAGTAGAGAGCCTAAAATTTATGTGTAATTATTTAGGACTTTCATTAATCAAACCAAATAGAAAAAGAAAAGAGTGGATTTCTTAAATTATTGATTATAAAAATTGCTGTAGAAGCACAAAAGCAAATAAAACATTGGTCTGATACATGAATATCAAGAGTCAATCTACATTAAAATAATAAAAAGTACACATAATTCAGTTCTGACTTTTTACTTTAAAAAAGTAAAAGAAACATTTCCCCACATTGAAGTAGAAAATAATATTATTAGAGACTATGAAGTGGAGATAAAATAGCAGAGAAAAATAACAGTGCATTGGACTTTTATAAAATTTTAAAATTCCATTATTTAAAGATACCACTGGAAACTCAATAGGACACTACAAACATGAAGAAAGTAATTTTAATACATCTCTCTAACAAGTAATGGCAACCAGAATATCTACATTTTATTTCTTTCAAATAAAGAATGACAGGATATTATTAAAAGCAATGACATGATGGGTACATAGCTCAGTGGTTAAAGGATTTGCCTAGCCAAAACAAGGCCTTAGCTCAACTTCCTAGCACCACAGAAGTTGGGCAGGGTGGCATATGACTGAAACCCCAGTACTTGGGAGGCTGAAGCAGGAAGATTGCCTTGATTTCAAGGATACCTGGACTACAGAGAGAGTACAGGACCATCTTGAACTGCAGTGACAACTTACCTCAAAACAAACAAACAATAACAATGTGGAAACATATAGTACTTCAAATTCACCATGAAAGAAATGTGATGAGGAAATTAACACTCAAGAAATAAATCGTATAATTTTCGGTGAAAATTACTACAAATTTAAAAAACTGCATTTAAAAGATTATGATGACAAATTTAAAAGAAAGACAACAGCTATTTGGAAGAATCTGAAGCCTTTGGCTTTCTCACATATTGATGGTGCAGGTATCAAATGGGACAACCACCTAGACAAGTAAAGGTTTCTCATTTTTTTTTCCTAAAATATAATATACAAGAACAGTGTAATGTAGTATTGCAAATTTCAATTGATTCAAGAAAATTAATAGTATACACCCACACAAAGCCTTCTATGTAATGTTCATAGCAGATTTATCTGTACCAGGTAAAGGTTGAAGACGCATACTCAATGACAGGAAAACGTACACAATAACTAGGCATTCATACAAATTTATCTAGATTTAGTAATTGAAATTTTGAACTAATGATATCTACAACCCCATGCATGAGTCATTGCGTGGTTGAAAGACACCAAATATACCACCAGCATGGTATATTATATCTGGTGGAATTCAAGCAAGTTTCAGAAATAGTCAAAATCGATAGTGAAAGAAATCAGAAGAGAGATTTTTTTAATCTGTTTTTATCTTTATTTTTTTCTGGTATAAAGGTGAAAAAAAGCACAAAAATTTCTTTATTGATGTGGAAATATAGCCTATTTGTTAATAAATGGTGATTATGTAGATTCATAATTCATTAATATATAGCTGTCAAATTTTAGTTTTTGTAAATGTTAGCTGATAACAAATTTGAAGAGCATCCACTGGATAAGTAAAAGAGAGAAAAGATGATGTAGTTATATATCTTTTTTCAAAAAGAACGAAGAAATGTAGTGCTTAGTCTAAAAGATAAGTGTGTATGTACTATTCTCAATGGAAGTTCTAAGTATCAAAGGTGATAAACTAGAAATCCAAATCCATCATCTTTTCTTCTCGTTAATGAAACAGATGTCTTTTTTTCAAAGAATTACTCTTTTTGTTATTATTCATTTATAATAAGTGATGGTTACACTCAGGTTGAGGAATCAGTAGTTCATCTCACAGTTAAAGCACAACCATCTCCTGAAAGACAGAAAATGCACAGTACTTTCTGTTGCATGACTTTTAACCTTTACTTCTGTTTTCCAGCTCTGAATTCCTTAATTATATAGGTATTTCCACATATTTTGAGTTATAGATATGAGATCATCTTCTTTCCAGGAAACACTTTGCATTAGCGTAAATATCAAATGATTTTAACAAACAGTCCAAAGGACAACAGATTCAAAAAAAAATGGCCTCACACCCAACTACACGCACTTTCTCTCTATAAGCGGCATGTTAAAACAAGAGAGTAGCTCTGCACCCAAAATGATTCAGAAACTAAAAATCCCGCAATTTGTTTTACATCATTTTTCCTTAAAAAGACAACTTGGTTGTAGAAAGCTCTAGATTATGGGGTGGCCAAACAAAACAAAACAAGTTAGATACATTGACCTTCATTTGAGGGATGCATTTTATGACTCCAACAAGTTGTGAGAAAGAGTAGCACCTGAGGCCTCCTTGTAAGCTTCAATCTGTTCCTCCAAGAAGCCCGGGATTCCTACATTACCCGATATACTAGGGAGTTGAACATTTTATGACTAATTCGTTTTGCTCTTCCTTTGGGGCAGATAGGGGTAAAATGACTATCACCACTCCGAATGGTCTCTCTAATATGACAAACCCAGATCACAATTCTTATGGAACTTAAAATGAAAAACAAAGTGAAACAAGGGGGTAGGGCAGGGAGAGAAAGAGGGGTGAGTAGGGGGAGGGACAAAAAAAAGAGTGGGAAAGTCCTCGTCACCTTGACAAGATGCGTAGGTGCACAAAATGCTCAACTTCATTGTAAACCTTAAATTGTTTTGCACTTATACATATCAATAACATGAGAAAAATAGAAATGATAAAGAATATGCAGAAACTTAAATATATTGGTAGGAGACAGCTAAGAAATGGAGGATAAACTTTGTTGGGGTGAGCGGCATATTAAGCAGCATGAGAGAAGGATTCACATTTGGACGTGGAAAGAAATGCAGAGAATAAAAATACTTGCAACCAACACGTCCTCTGCGTTTCCCTTCTGTTGAGCAAGGAAGCTGACTGTGCTCGTCTATTACTGCGTTTTAAATAGCAAGTTGTTACTTTGACAATTTCTCATGCCGTTTGTTAAAGCACTATATTTCTGTAAGAAATTTGGCTGGGTGGGTAAAGATGAGCTTTTCTTACTTAGATGTTCACTTTTGTGTCAACTTTGAAATATATTTTATTATTTTGTATTTTTCTCAAGTTTGGTCACTGTGGGAAGCAATCTATTATAGGCAGGTTTGCTCATCGGGTCCTGGAGAGCCTCACAAATTCAGCACTCCAGGGATGTTATTTTTGATAGGATAAAAAAATATAGAAACTTTTAAATAAAAAAATTTAAAATGATATAAAACACATACAGGAGAGAGCAGTATGTATCTTTTCTTCAGGTATTTGGTAACGTGGAGTTTAACCCCCAAGAAAACTGAAGCAAATTTTGAATACCTGCTGATAAAACCTGCAGGCATACAATATTTTTGCAATTTTGCTAATGTCTCCTTTTTAACCGATTTAACGGCAACTACTTTTTAGAGAAATACGTATAATTTTTTTCTAACTTGTAACACAATCTTATCATACTAAATTCTCTAGAGAATGCTGTTATATTTACCTTAGTCTTATGTGCAAATGTTCTCAATTTCTTCTTGGGCATTATTTAACAAGTGAACTATATAGATAAATAAAAATAGTATTGATGTGAGGTTAATAAACAAAAATCTCATCATGTACTTGAGGCAGTCTGAACTCCATACCTTATTCCTCTAAATGCATACTTAATTTTTAATTCAAGCTCTATCTTTAAAGAAATTAATTTCCTTTGATCCTAAACATAGCAGTATAATTGTATAGTTGAATACAGACAGTAAAGTCAAAATGCCTGGGTTCCAAACCCAACCTTGCCACCTAACAACCTTGATACATTTGACTAAGTCATTTTCTTTTGTGCCACGGTTTATTTTTTCCATTTGCAGATGTAGATTAAAATCTTTATTATGAGGTTTTGAGAGCTCCATTTGCTAACCCACATAATGAACTTTGAACAGCATAGGACATGTACAGTGTTTATGTAGTTGATATTTGTATAATTAGCATTTTCTTTGATAAAAGAAGATTGCATCATAGGAAAGATTTCTGGCTTTTAGTAGTGGGCATAAATCCTATCACTTGCCCACAGTTATTTCTCCTCCACTCATTTCCATACTGCTAACTGAACCTTAAACCCTCAACCAAGTCTTTCTGAGTTGAAAACATTACTTGTATTTTAATCAAACTTCTTCAGTTTTAGAGGACTAGTCATTCACCTCACTGTGAGTAACAGTTCCATATTCTTTTCTGTAGGGTTTCCAAACCAAATATTTACGGTTTGTTTTAATTATCTTTACACTGTTTTGCTCATTCTGCTTATATCTTTAACTAGTGCACACACACACACACAGCAAATCCTCATGTGTAGTCTTTTCCAGGCCTCCTTTAATCATAACAACCTTTCAGTATTATCCAATCTTTCAGAGTCGGCCTTTAATCCATTACTGTTGAATATACCCAAAACGGACTTTCTTCTGCATTGTGGCCAACTCTTGCTTTATCTCTGATGTGTATTTAGAACATTCTCTGTTAATCTTAGTTATGACTTCTACTTGGCTCTATGTGACCAGCAAGTCTTTTTTTGTAATCAAGCTATCTTACTGTATATCATTCTCAAATTATAAATTGTCCTTCACGTCTTCCTGCACTGTGCTCTCTAGAGTCGATGACCTGACATGCTCCTTGTTCTTCTACCTTCAGATGTACTAATTTTAAGAAGTGCTTTTTAAGACCTTCTGTTTTTATTCTCTTTCTTAAATCCTGGTCTTTCTGAAGGTTCTGACATATACATAAATTTCTCCCAATTTGCATCCAATTTGTAGCCTCCTTCCTTTCTTGGAGTTTGCCTACAGTTCCATATATGTAACTTTTATCACCAATATCATATTTACACATAGTAAAAGGCAGCACTGTTCTGTACTTTATCATAGAGCTCAAAAAGCCTTGACAATGGCACTCTAATTAATATGTCTCTTATTTAATACAGGAACACTTTGTTTTCTTTAAAATATCTCATGTATTAAATAGTCAATTTATTTATAAACGTTTAACTGACTGAAAATTGTAAAAAAATTATGACATGTGGGCTGAAGTAAACCCACATTTCGAGAGAATTTCATAACATTAAATAAATACTTACGTAAGAAAACAAGACTGGACTCAAATAAAAATCCTAATGTTTATCATACAAAAACTATGAGCGAATTAAATCTAGAGAAAGAAATAAAAAAATAAAGTATGAAAGAAATGAAATGAAAGAAATACTAGGGAAAACAAATTAAATCAAATATTATTTTGAGAGTCTAAAAAATTGACAAAATTTTGGCCACACTGACAAAAAAGAAGTGCAACATATTAAGATTTGAAATGCCTCAGATCTTAGGATATCAAGAGAGTTCCAGGGGAATAGTATATATACATTTAAGTCAATAAATGTACTCAGATGAAATGGATAGGTTATTTGAAAGACTTAAAGTATTGAGATTTACAATGTAAAAATAGGAAATCAAAAGCTTTATATATGCTAAAAACTGAAAATGTTAAGTAAAATATCTTTCCATAATAACAGGTATGCACAGATGCACATTTTATACATACACAAAGACATATTCTTAGAAACAGATTTAGAGAATTTTACTTGTGAAGTGTTTCAAGCAGCAATAATAAGTTTTAATCAAAATAGTCCAAACAAGTCCACAGCTCATATATGTGTACTTCTGTGCTTTTCCTTGTTATTCATCAGATTTTGTAATTTTATTAATATATGTTCAAATTCACTAATTCTTCTGATTTATTATTTTTCTTTTATTGTACTAGAGACTGAAATAGGCCATTGTACTGAAGGACATTCTCAGTGTTTTACGTTTTTGTTGTTGTTGTTGTTTTGTTTATTTGTTTGAAATAGAGTCTCTCTAAGTTGCACAAGCTGATCTCGAACTTGCAATCCTTCTGCCTTAGCCTCTTAGCGTATTGTTACTCTACCAAATTTTTACTTCAGCTAATGAAGTTTTTATATTTAGGATCTCCTTCTAAAAATAAGTATCTAATTTTTTTGAGTTTTCCCTACTTTTCTCTCACTAACTGTATATCAACTATCAATTTTTAAAAACATAGTAACATATTAACATATTCACATTAGCTGATGTTAAGTCATCACTTGCTTATTCAACAACTAACCCACCAAGGACTAATTTCTGTTGACTGATTATTTTTCCAAGTTTAGCTTCTTATTGCATATTTAGTAATATTTAACTGAAAGCTAGATGTTGCATACAATATACTATAGAAACTCTATTCTGTCATGTTTTCCTCTGACTGTTTTTTTATTATTATTCCTAGCAGACTAATAACTTACATGGCTTCAAGCTATAAACTGTGTCTGTTTGCAGTATACATTGGCTGACATCTCTTTTCTAGTGTTATGTCTCATAAAAGTAGAACTTTTTCAACTGGATCTTGTGTATTTCCTCTGGCTTAAAATAATTGATATTTAGCTAAACATATAGGCAGGTATAAGGCTCAGCCTCTCCTTGGATTTCTTGCAACCAAGACCTTTATTACTAATTTTCATATTCTCTTTTTCATTCCCATTCCATGCTCTCATTCTGGAAAGGCATTCATGAAGACAAGTCCATGACCTGATCTGTGAACCTTTGAAAATGCAGTGAGATGAAAGACAGAGCAAACTAAAGCTCTAGCTTTCCATAGTAGAAATTTCTCTTCAATATTTGACTCATTGTTATTATCATTAAACAGAACAAATACAGATAATTCTTTTGCTTGCATAATTTAACTTTCAGTCTGATATTTTGGGGCAGATTATGATCTGATTGGGTCCTTGTTATTTTGGACTTCTTTCACAGGCAGAATTTCCACACACTTGGTGATATTGCTTTCCAAGTTCTGAAATAATATCTGTGATACTTGTAGGAAGGTGATGGTTTTTCCTTCCACTGTTTTTGTTGACTTTAATGATTTGAATGACCCTCAAGCCCAATAAACCAAAACTGTCTATGATGTGTATCAGTTGGATATGTTTTTCATAAATAAATTCTTCCATAGCTTCTGTTATATTTTTAACACTTCCTTATGTCTAACTCCCCATGATTCATGCACATTTTTTATATTTGTTTATACAAGGTGATCAAATGTATTATTTTCTCTGATAATTCATTTCTTCCCCAAATCATATTTCCATGGTTTTTAAAGGATATATTTCCATCCAAACATGTTTACACTGCTATAATATACCATAGACTGTAGACTGCTAATTTAAAGGAATTTATTTTCTCACAGTTTCAAAGTGCAACAAATCGTTTGGTCAAAGTCTAGACATTTCTTTGATGATGGCATCTTGAGAAGCCTATACTTTGGCAAAAAGAACTGTACCTGTGTCTTTAATCGGGAGGTTGGTAGGTTTAACAGGTGAAGGGATTTTTGTCAATTTGAAGAGATTAGAAAAATTTTGGATAGAGTGGATCGTATAGATTCACGCGAGTGACATTTTGGCCAGCAAATGAGGGAAAAAAACACCCATCCTTTATGTGGATGGCCCTACTGGCAGCTTGAACAAAATAAAAAGAAAGCAAGAAGGTTGATTTTCCTGGGGATGCTCAGGCCATTCCAATTGCCTACATGTCTCCAGTCTCCACTACAGTTTCACTCCACTCTCTGGTCTTTGCCATTGCTCTTTGAACACCTGACTATCCACACACTTATACCTTCTGTCCTGAAGTCTGTCACAGGCATTTTTCTACCTCACATCTGAGCAGCCACTAGACTCTCCAGATCTTGAATGTGCAGGCTGACCTCTTGAGCTATCTCTCTCCTCGGATTTGTAAACCTTCCAAATAAATCTTCTTTATTCATGATTTATGTTAATTTTACTTCTTCTAGAATGCTAACTAATACATTGGGTTAGTATGCTTGAAATTGCTACAAGAACCTGGGCTGGCATGTAGCTCAGCCATTAAAGCGCTTGCCCAGCAAGGGTAAGGCTACACCAAGATAGCCATGAGTTGTGAGTTTGAGTTCGAGGTCTGCCAGGGGTACGTGGTGAGTTCAGGACTGGCCTGGTCTGAACTAGAGAGAGAGACCTAATTCCTTCTCAGGGTTGCTTTTTAAACTATTAGTTAGCTATTGAGTTTTAAAACTTGGATTTTTGTAGAGATTATTTAACCTGCAAGAATTGCCACTTAAAAAACTTGACCTACATAAAGAATACGTCATTTTGAGTTATGGCATATTGCATCCATAAAAATATCACTACAATTGAGTTACAAGAAAGCATAAAAATCACATTAAACTTCCCTTTGCTCTTTTTTAATACCCTTTCTCCCTGCCTTTCTGCCCCAGAAAACCAATATTCTGATCACTTGAGACATGTTTTCATTTCCTAGAATTGTATAAATATTTAATCATGCTGCTTGTATTCTTTTACTTGATGTCTTTCACTCAATATTTTTATTTTTGTTATAACCATATGGCTATATGTATCAATAATTTACTCCTTTGTATTCCAGAGTGATTTTCAATTTTGTGAATGTATTATCTTTTATTTATCCACATACCTTCTGATTGTCATTTGTTTTTTTTTTCAGTGTGGTGTTACTATTGAAATATTTGTGAATATATATATATATATATATATATAGTCACTTTCATTTATCCTGAACAAATTCCTAGGTGTAGGATAGTTGAATCTATGGTTTAGTGTATATTTAATTTTTCAGGTGTTTCAAAATTGTCTTTCAAAATTAAGATTCAGCCTCAATGCCTGAGTGTGATCTGTTATTCAGCCTCGTACACTCAGCTTTTTCTTGTCTTAGTTAATTATGATAACATAATAGAAATGTATTTAGGTCATAGACTAACACAAGGTACACATCAAGAGAAAATTTTAAAAATATAATGACTAGTTATTTTCAATAAGTGTGCTCTTAATGCATTTGATCTTTCTTAAAATTTATATCACAGTAAGATTACATAGATAATTAAATAAAGATTCAGAGATTAATTCTAAAATTGGAAAGGACTTTTATCTTTAACTCAAATTTCCTTCTGTGCTATGCCACACTGCTAATTTATAATGGGTTACTACATTTTATGTGATTCTTTTTTTACACATGTAAACAAAACCTGGGGTTCCTGGTTAGTTTACCTGTAACCTCAAACATGTTTTCTATAGCTGATCAGTAAGTTGCAAACTGCGAAGTTGAAAGACACATCTTGCAAGCCCCACAGGAAGGCCAGCAGCCAGAAAGATGAACAACATTTGATGCCCTCTACCTGGCTTTTACATGCAAAATGTAGTCACTTGATTCTATCCTAACAACCCAGGCCAGAAGGGCCCCTGCCCATAGATGACTAGGGACATGTTGTGCTGCTGGAGGTGCCCTAGAAGCATGAAACCCCGCCTGACAGGGTGGATTTAAAAGCAAGGGGGCCTAGGCCGGGCATGTAGGGGAGCAGCAGTTAAGGATGTATTGCCATTTGCACGGGACATTTTATTTTTTTTTTCTTTTGTTAGTGTTATGCTTTTGATGGCATAGAAGCTGAAAATCTAACCAACTCATATATATCCTTCAACTTAGAGTTTCTCTGTTGCTTCCAAATATTTCTTATGATAGTTTGCAGAATTATTACAAGAACTACCATACCAGAGATGACAAAAGATGAAAAATCATCCTTAACATTTTTAATGTAAGTGGTAGCATGCAAAAACTCTACATAAAAAGAGCATTCTTTTGTTATTTTAAAAGAAAGCAATATCCCATGACTGATGCAAAAAGAGCTTTAATTGTTTTGTTATATAAAACAAAAACAATGTCTTCTACTGGGTGACCCTAAGATACCTCAGACATCATTAACAATAAATCATCAAAATAATTATGTGAATCCACTTCCAGTCAAATAAGTGGCAAAATCATTTAAATAGAAGAAAATACAATTTTATACTTTTGAAAAGTCTCATTTGTACACTTTATACAAATTTTCTTCTAATAGTTGTGATAATATATATATATATATATCACAGTCCTATAATATAGAGAAATTATGATTGATTTATTCAGCTTATTTTTATAGATGACTATATATTCTTAATTACATATTCTTTTTCCCCATTTTATTGATGTGTACAAGTGCAGAATTTAACGTTTACAACGGAGTTGTGTATTTTGTGCACATACATTTCTTGTCAGTGACAAGGGCTTTCCGGCTCTCCTTTTGTTCCTCCCCCTACCCTCCCTTCCCTCCCTCCACTGCCCTCCTCCCCCTCTTTCGCTTTGTCTTTCGTTTAAAGTTCCATGAGATAGTTGTGTATATATTCTTTTGATCCTTCACACCAATAGCCTTATTTTCTATTCTTGAAACATTGTAATATTTGTACTATATCACTAAAGAAAAGGCAGTGGTAAATAATACCTACAATGCCACCTATGTGAAGATAATGATCTCCCAAATATTTGGTTCACTGATGGGTCTCTTTAAAGTGTAGGACCCATGAGAAGAAGGTTATATCCACTGTGAATGAATTGAGAGATAAGTCATTCATTAAAGCAGAAAGGTGATCCAAAATGTAGAATTAGTTTCCTTTAGTATGACAGTGCAGAATATTCAAATAACTCAATGTTTTATCTTTTTCTCTCTACATCACGATGGATTTCTAAATCAGTGATATTGAAGAAATTTTCAAGAAGAATAATTTATTTTCTAAAGTTTTACACAGTGTGGTAATCAACAATTAGGGATTCACCTATATAAAAGAAGAATACCGCTGTACTTTTTTATTGCTGGGACTGAATACCAGACGTCCACAAATGTAGAGAGAAAAGATTATTTTTTTAGCTCACAGTTTCAGAAGGCCACAAATGCTCGAATTCTTCAGTTATAGTAACTGAAATTTTCTGGAAATTTAATATCGTTGTCTTTAAGGGAGTCAAACTAGCAACTACTTCATTTTTTATTCTCCTACAACTGTAACATAGTCACATTTGATTTGACCATGGGGGAAATTACAACACAAACAAACAGGAAAAACATAATTAGAAACTTTTACCTAAAGTCAATGCATGAGAATTGATTAAAGAAAGTGACCTACTTTTAATTATTTAAGACTTATGTTTAGCCAGAGGCACACATCACTCACTATTCAGTGATAGGAGTTCTTGGGGAAGTAACATAAATTACTGTTTTTATACAACTGGAAGATAGGACAGTCAATATTTGAGCCCAGGTCTCCCAATCTCCAGATTTCTTTGTTTAACCATATTTGAGAATAAGCAGGTATTGTGTTGCTAAGTCTGCTTCTCCACAAGAAGCATATGGTGCCAATGTGCCCAATCACAAGTTATGTTAGCAAAAAAGGGTTAATAATTATACTTACTGTGTAACTGAAAAGCTATTAATCAACTGTAAGCCTTTTAATAGATTTGAAAAGCTTTCTTCTTGATACTAAGTGAAATATTGTAAAATTTCAGCGCATTAATTGAGGTAGTGATGCCGAGACCACCAAAACAAAAGGCCCTAATTAAAAATCTAGACAAAAATGTTTTCATAGATAATTGCTAATTGACATATTATAAAATTACAACTTTATATGATTAGATGAGATACAGAATAATTAAACACTTTTAAAAATCGATGTTAAGGAAGTCGTCCTAAAATCATGCTTCCAAGTGAGCAGATTCTATGCAACAGAGCCAGAGCAAAAGGAGTCCAGATATATGACTGAAAAGTAGATCTGCAATTTTGAGATTTCTTAACCAATGAAAGATGACCTGGTCTAGGTCAACCCTTTTTTGTTCCCTAAAATAAATGTAGTAGAGAACAACAGGTGAGAGCTCTACTAACACAAATGAAAGCTAGCAGACTAAAACAAAGAAAGCACCTGCCACCCACGGTGTGCACGCCTGACCAACTGTACAGCAGCTCAACCCAGCACATTCTTCCTTGTTGCCATTTACTTTCTCCAGTTGACTCAAATCAACAGGAGACTTACAATTTTTTTCCCCCAGGTGGAAGAAAAAGAATACTTCACGGATCCCCAGAACTAAAGGTTCACAGTAACAGATACATTTAGGAAAGTTCTTCAGTGTTTTTGAATTCTACTTTCTCGTGGGAGTATTGTTTCTCGTAGTGTTCACACAGAGAATAGCAGGATAGTCCAAAGGTACGTTTTTTTAGGCTGTGCTTTCTCATGGGCATCAGACAATCACCAAGTATTGGTATTGGTGGCCTCTGCACCACATCCCACTAAGGCACAACAGGAGAAAAACACCCACCCCACTCAAATCAAGCCTGTAAAAAACGAGAAGTACGTCTCATGGCCACACATGAGTCACCCAATAATAATAACTAATAGTAGAAAAATAAGGATGTTCTTTCTACCTAGATTTAATGCCTTTTCTCTTAGATATTATCTCTATGACTGGCACATGGCACCACTGACCCTGAAGACCCCGAGTGAATAACCCCCTGATTGAATTCTTGAAAGTCTTAATGTTTCTAGAGGCGTGATTCATGGGATTGTAGTGAACTAGGAACATAGAGTATTTAATAAGCATTTTGGGCTCTCTCCACAGATGGACCATTTAACAAGTAAGAAGCAGTGTAAACACCCAGAAGCTCCTCCTATGATATTCTATCCATTACCACCAGAATAAAATGTGCTTAGGTCTCTCTAGCTTCTGCAGGATTCTATTTGGGGTAAGAGGGGGCAGGGAAGAAGTTAGTAGGATCCATGTTCCTTTTCTTCTGGCAGAATTTAGACAAGTTAAAAAAAAAAAAGTTTTGGCCAAGTTCTCAGATGACCCTGAAAATTATATCAAGATGTTTAAAAATATCAGCCAGAATTAGAACCTGGATCAAGTAAATATAATTTGAGACAATCTTTTTCAGCACAGGAGCAACAAGTCTGGAACAGGGACCAGGCTGGTGATACGTACCACCAGTGCTGCACCAGGAAGGATGGGATCCCCAGAGGAAGTGGGCCAGTTTCTCATGACCTCCCACATAGAATGTCAATGCTCCCTAGGGCATGAGACTTATTATTTTTTATCTTGCATTATGGAAAGGATATGTCAGTCTAAGACTAAATCCTTGAATTATTTAAAGCTCTCTGGGGTTATTCAGGGCAATGGAGAAAGATTTAGTGAGGTTTTGCAAAGACTTAAGGAAGCCATAGGAAAGTGCACTAACATACAACCTGATACACTGGGCAATTGTTTCTGAAAGATAAACTCATAACCCAGGCAGTCTCAGACAACTGTAGAAATTTTCAAAAGATTGATCTGGGGCCAAACGCAGAGCTACAGGATTTATTAAATGTAGCTACTAAGAGTTTTCACAGTAAAGAGGAGAAAGAAGAGAAGGGAGAAAAATGGCAATCCTTCTGACTCAGGCCTTACACCCAGAGGAGACTACTAAAATAGCAGGCTTTTGTATTAGAGGGTCCAATGACCCAGGTCCTTCTCTAAATACTGCCGCTTTCTTGAGAGAAGAGTCCTCAAAAGAATCCACAATTGTGAGTGGGTTATTTTAGAAACATATTCAGCTAGCGTGGATCTCAAAGACATTTTCATCAATGGCTTGAATGACAGAAATTCTTACTTAGAACAGAGATTAAGAAGATCTAGGTAGACAAGTACTCAAGAACTTCTCTCGCCCTATGAACACTAGTGCTCACTAGGCTGAATTTATTGCATTAACTAGAGCTCCAGAGCTTGCATATGGATAGAGAGTTAATACATATACAGACTTGAAGTATGCTTTCTTGATCTTATATGCTCTTGTGGTTATTTGGAAGAAATGCCAGTCTCTTAGAACACCATCCTTTCCCATAAAATATCACTGAGAGACTGATCAGTTCCTGTCTTCTTGCTGAAAGTAATGTCAGTGATGCAATTCAAAGGCTACCTGAAGGACGTTAATGAAATCTGCATTGGAAACCAGCAGGCTGGTGTAAATGCCCACCAAGGTGACTAGAGAAACCACCCAGAAGGAGTCACCTGGCCGAGGCCACTTGACTTATATGACCTCCCATAAGCTGTCCAAGAAAACTGCTTCAGGGGAGCTACTTGACCTACTGCTGTGGGGATATTTTCTTGACCCACTGAAACTCAGATATGATCAGGCTAAATAAGCACAGATTCTGACAGTTGTATTGTTCTTGATCTCTCGGGATGGCTTTTAGACGTTAAGGGAAGAATCTTGCTTCCCCAGGCTGACTGATGGTAAGTTTCAAAAACTCTCCATTAGTTTTTCCATGCAGGTAAATAGGTCACTTACCAGATGACAAAATAGTTATTTACAGGAGAAAACCTTAAGTTAGTCGTGGATTGGATAGTTCAGAACTGGGACATCTACTAGCAGAATAACCTCTTTACATTTGGGTTCATGACAGAACTTCAAACAGGAACTTATCCCAGGGAAGACTGGCAGGTAGACTTACTCATATGCCTCAAATGAAAGGCATCCAATATGTTATTACTGTGGGCTGGAACTGTCACTGGGGGGGTAGAAGCATTTTAACTCAAGACAGATAAAGACAAGGACTCGGTATGTGTCGCACGCACACAAACTGAATTGTAGAACTTTCAAAAGAACCTTTTTTTTTGAGATAGGGTCTTGCTCTATACTCCAGGCTGGTCTTGAACACAAGATATAGGCCAGGCTGGCCTCCAACACATGGAAATTCTATTGTTTCAGCCTCCTCAGTCTGGGATTGCAAGTATGCAGCCACCATGCCAGGCTTATGTGAGGCTGGGGAATTGAAATCAGTGACTTGCACTTGCTAGGCAATTGCTATAATTGTTGTTCTATTTCTTCAGCCATCAAAAGAAGCTTTCTAGGAAAAAAAGTACATAAGAAATATTCTTACAAATAAAACTGAAAGAATTTGACATTAGCAGCTTATTCCTTAGAAATTTGTGGCAAGGGAATTATAAATCACACAAAATGATCACAAAAACTTATGGTAGTAGATAATATTCATGACAATTATATTTTAATAAAGAGAAAGTATATTGGTTTGAGTAGAAATCCTTTAAGTTCTCAGTGAAAGCAGCGATTAAAATTTTTAAAAGATAAAATTGTGTGCTATGTACATTAATTCTTAGTCAATGACCTAAGTGTTTGTAAAGCAAAGTGAAAAGATATTCCATAAAACAAGAATTAAACAAATATATTTGTGAGCAATTTGCTATGAAGTAAAGTAGATATAAGAACAAACATAATTATTAGAGATTAAAAGCTACTTCATAATGAAAAATTCAATTCACCTGGAAGATACAAAGATCTTAAATGTCTGTTTGCTCAACTGTGGACAAAAATATATTCCTAAAAGTAAACACAGAAAACTGAGAGAAGCAATACACAAACACACAAATGAAGTAGGGGAATTCAATATTGCTTTCATTCTGGTTTTTTTTCCAGCTCTCCTAAAATTTGAAATAATTTCATTTTCATGTGATTTCTGTTTTTGATGAAAATGTCATTTGCTCACATTGCACATCCACAATATTTCTGTCTATTGATCTTTTAATAGTTACTTCTAAAATAAATTATTTGGAAAGTACTTGATCATTATTATTGATTTCATACAGAAATTTAGGATTTTCACTTGTAGTCATAGTCAAAGGTTGCAATAATTAACAAATGAAAACTACAAATAAATTGTAAATATTTCAAAATTACAAAGTGATTATGATAATGATAAATTTTAAGTGATTGAATGCAAGTCTAGAAATCTCTTTACTTTCTTACTAGAAAATTTCCAAGAAGCATGGATTTTATAAGAACAACTATATTATACAGTCAAACACTTATTATTCCTCCAATATCACACAACTAAAATGTAAAATTAAAGTATAAAAGTGTATTTGCCAAAAAAAAAATCAAAGGAATCAAATTTAGAGTTTCCCAATGGTAAATAAACTGCAAACTTATTCACAAAGCCCAAGATATTTTGAGAACGACCATATACTCAGAGTATCAGATGTGTGCAGTCACAGGAGGAAGTTGAACTTAAATAGAGAAAAAGGAAGAAATTGGAAATTAATGTTGAAAATTGTTTTACAATGTAAATTATGCTCCTAACAATACCTAGAACTAGCCTCAATGCAGTTCTTTCTACTCTAACTTATAAATGGCCCTTATCAAATCTCATTTAAGACAAGGTAACATCTTTTCAACTAACATATGAAGTAGTTTTGTGTTGTTCATTTTCCAAAGTCACCTTTTTCATTGCAAATATGGTTATGTTACTTCACTCTCAAAGCCACCACACATTGACTCTATTTGTCTTACCAGGTGTTTGTTCTGTGAGCTGTAAATGATGAAGTATTGCAAAATCTCTCTAGGTCAGAGGTACTGCACGACCTTGACACTATTTACTTCTCCAACATCGGACTCCTTCCTCCAGGCAATTTGAGTAAATTTTAGGTTTTCAAATCATAATGGTATATCCAGAAACTGCATGGGTATCAGAATCAGAAGGACCAGTTCTTCTCTTGGACTAATGCTCATGTGGTTTTAGACTTTGTTCATATTGATCATGAAAGAACGAGTATTTGTGGTATGTCAATTGTCTACATGAGCGTAAGAATTATAAAGTAATTTTAATATATTCACGATCAAGAAAATGCAATTTGAATGACAGTTTTAGAGACTTTGACTTTTCCCTATATTGCAGATATTTATAAATCTTTTTTCACATGTTGAAATAATTTATGTGTACAAATTTATTTGCTTATTTGGGGACATACATTCACCTCTACACAATTATATATATGATTCTTAAGCAGCCTTTGAACTTGAAATGCAAAACAAAGTGAAACAAGGGGGTAGGGCAGGGAGGGAGGGAAGGGTGGGTAGGGGAGGGACAAGAGGAGAGTGGGAAAGTCCTTGTTACCCTGACAAGATATGTAGGTGCACTAAATGCTAAACTTCATTGTAAATCTTAAATTTTGCACTCATGCATATCAATAAAATGGGGAAATAGAAAGAAAAAAAGAAAAGAACATGCACTGGAAAAGTCTTGATGTTTAAAATTAACTAGAAGAGGCTAAACAATAAACCTCCTTCCTCAATATACAGGAAAAAAAGAAGAAAGAAAGAAAGAAAGAAAGAAAGAAAGAAAGAAAGAAAGAAAAGAGGTCAGAAAATTTTAAGACTCTAAAATTATAATCAAGCATTTCATTATTTCGAAAATAATCCAAGATAAATGAGGCAGCACTTAGACAAGTGCAAAATGAAGATTACTATATAAACATGACTTTCCCAACAATTACCTTGTGGGATGAAAGAACATTTAATCAAGCAACTGGCATTTACTTACGTGTTCATTTATTTTAGATGTGTTTGAATATAATTAACTATTAGTATATTGATACATTCTAAAGAACTATTTTATCAATCAGTGCTCATACACACACATGTGCGCGCGCGTGCACACACACACACACACATATATCTATATATCTATATATCTATATCTATATCTATATCTATATAGATAGATATAGATATAGATATAGATATAGATATATGATAAGTGAACAGTGTTTAGTTTTGTTGTTTTTCTGAGAATTTGCTGCCCAGAAATTATTCCCAGCTGAGATGAATCAGGGCATTACTGGTAAATGGAAATTCAAAACAGTTTGAAACCTACTGTGTAAATAAGTATCTACTATTTCCTTTTTCTATCTGTGTAGAAGCAAAAAACACTCATTCCATAGAGTGTGTGTCATGCTCCTCTTAGGAACCCTACACTCAAAAATCATTAGTGAATGTCTGAGTTCTGTGTACCTACATACCAAAAGAAAATGGATGTGGTAGAGTTTTGAAATTGAAGATACTTTATTATTATAGAAAACATTGGAACTATTGCAACTATAAATAGCTAATTCTAAAGAATATTAGGATTCCTCTAATCAAAGACACAGATAAAGTGTCTTACGAGAAAAAGTAGGATCCTTTATGTAGAAAGTAAACAGCAAAATATTCTAAAACATTACAAGGACTACAATTAAAGCAAATATATGAAATGTGCATTATCAGTTTATCTTAGTTTAATTCATATGTTAGTGTTAGATCTTGGTGGTCAACTTCTATGTACAAATTGTCAAAAAAAGAGAAGTGATTGACAAGTTAATTGATAAAGCTTGAAATTTTGCCTGCCTTAAATTATGGTCAACAGTATTGCACCTTGGCATGTCATTGTCACATATTACATTTAATGAATATAAAATATATAATTCAAGAATAAATTGAACTAAAGCAGCTCTTTTAGAGAAAATGTTCCTATCAACCTGCACTTGAATGTTTTTCCAGTGTGTTAGTTGTAGTAATAAATTGACAGCTCTACTGTCATTCTGTTACAACAAATCATCAAAGAGCAGCTGAGATACAGACAAAATAAGCTTTTATTCAAACACACAACTCAAAAATCTAAAAGCAGTATACCCAATTACCAATAAATAAATTGAGTTTTGTAGACATGTTCTATCATTGTCAAGATTTCTGCAATATGATATTTCCAGCCAAAGACATTAAACATACACACACATAGTATGTCATAATCAATTCTGTAAAACTTAGAGACAGATGGCAACACATCGTCTGTGGGAAAGAAGGAGCTAAATTGTTATCCATCATGAGTTCTGCATATTCTTTGACTTTTATTCAGGCAATCTTCTCATAGAAACTTGGCAGAACTCTGTGAGCAGTAATATTTAGGCTTCGAAGAAAATTACCATTGACTCTCATTAATGTTAAAATACTGAATGTGTGTGTGTGTGTGTGTGTGTGTGTGTGTAAGTTATGCAGAATTCATATTTGAAAGTATACAAAATATTTAAAAGAATTACAAAAACAAGATTTTATGAAGATCAATTAAAAGGAGGGAAAGTATGTATACCTGTATCCAGACCTCAATTTATACTTAGCTACCTATATTTGTAGACCAATCGAGGTGTGTAGAGATGGAATCATTATTTTGTCACTTAAAAGTTTGTAGGTCATGGTTTTCTTGTCTAAAAATATCAATTTTATGATTAATTGCACTAAACAAAACAAGTACCCTTGGTACTATCTCTGAAAATAAATTGAAGGTTAGCAGACAGCTTTTATTTTAGAATTTTTTGGACACAAACATCTTAATTCTAAGATCAGTTTGAGTACTCCACCCCATTTTTCTTTAGAATGAACGGGTAGAAGACCTGAATTGGTTTTCTGGCACATTTGCCCGCAATATTTTCTGTTTGTCTCCTCTCTTCCCTTCTGCTCTGATCTAGGCAAAGTTACCTCTTTTTTATTCTATTTTATTTTTTAACAGTTTCTTGCTCTGTAGTGCAGGCTGGTCCTAAACTCACTAGGTAGCCCAAGCTGGCTTCAAACTTATGGCAATCCTCCTGCCTCAGCCTCCATAGTGCTGGGATTATAGTTGTAAGCCTCAAAGCTCAATTTATGTGTCTTGAGAAATCAAACCCAGGTCCTTGCACTTGCTAGGAAAGTGCTCTAACCACTGAACTATGGCCACAGCCCCAGCTCTCTCATTTTTACTATGTAAGCTTATTCCACTCCATCCAAAATTCCAACTTGAGTATGTTGAGACTGCTAGAGAATATGTGTGGCTCAGGAGAGCATTGTAGTCATTCTACTGACAGCTGAATGGACTGTTACTGCGTGGACCCTACTTAGTGGTAGGCCATTGGATGCATGACCCTGGACAGTACATCTCTCACTGGTGATTTTCTTCTCTGCCCTTTCTGCTTCTCAATTGCCACGAACCAAGCAACTTTTCCTCTACCACTTCCTTTCACCATAATGTTCTTGCCTTGGCCTTGGGCCACCACGCAGTGACACCTCTAAACCCACAAGCCAAATTAAACTTTTCCGGTTTTAAACTGTAAGTTTCAGAAACCTTGTGTCTAAAAGGTGGAAGCTGGCAAAGACAAAGTTCAAATCATGTAACGCCAGTGAAAAAGAAACTCTCAGCTAAGTCTTGCTCTTTAACTATTCCCACTGCTCTAAAAATCTCAAACTGCTCTCCTTTTCGTTCTCCCTTAGCCAATCTGCTTTTACTCCAACTTGGGGAACTCTCAGTGTTTTCTCCGCAAAGCTAAACTTTGTCAGTGATAAAATTTTCGATGTAATGTTAGTCGTTTTGTTTGGGACATCATCAGTGTTCAAAATCTGAATTAAGTTTGAAGTATGATTCCATCCTGATCCTGAACAGATGGCTTCTTACTATTAAGAAAACATTACTAAAAAGAAAAATCCATTTTGACTCCAAATAAACAAACAACATTATCATTTAATTTAAACATACACATTGCAGTTTTTGAAACTCCAATATTTCACTACATAAGAAAATACTCTATAAAAACAATCTACTATAATAATCTCGAGACATTTCTCTGATTAAGCTTTTTCTTTTGCCACTAATCATTTTAATATATGCATCTGCTTTATATTTTCTTATTTATTTATTCATTGTACCATGTTTCATATATTAATATACCTAGTTTGGTCATCAGTTTTAGAAATTACTACAGAAAATGGCTTGATACGGAATGGAGGCATAGCTCAGCCATGAAAGTGTTTGCCTAGCAAGTGCAAAGTCCACGTTTGATTCCACAGCACCATATAAACTCTGTGTGGTGGCACACACCTGTAATCCCTTTACTTGGGAGGATGAGAAAAGGATTAGGGGCCATTCTGGGAAGCACAGCGACTTCAGGACCAGCCTGGGGAACAGACTGTGAGCTTGACTCAATAAGCAAGCAAGCAAACAAGCCAAAAATCAAAAACCAAAACAAAAAACCCAGAAACAAACTCAACAAAAACAAAAACAAAAGAGAGCAAGAACCTCTAACAACAACAATAAAAGCAATTTCATGAGAATCCAATCCCCAGACTTTTTTTTTTTTTTTTTTGCGATTCGTTTAAGGGAGTACCACATGTTCCAAAATTTCTTCTTTCTGAAATTTTGTCTTTTACATCAGTAAAAGCCAACTCTGCTGTTATTCCTAAGCTCATTTTGTTATTTAATTATTTATAATAAAAATCGCTAAATAAATGAGATCTCTGTGACATTGTTAGAAATGAGACTAAAACTTATTTAATCTATGTTTTCTTCTTAAATAATTAAACATCAATAAGCAACTAGAAAATTAGAGACTGAACTTTTTTCTAAATATTGAACAGGCCAAAGTGAAATATGAATAAAATTATATAAAACTTATATGCCTCCATGTATTTGATATTTTTACTATAGGGATCAAATTAGGGACTTGTCCATTTTTACAATGCCATATTATGATAAAGAGATTTGTATCCTTATATCTGAAAAAAGATGACTAATATTTACATTAATATTTTTCCACATAAAAAATTGTAAACCACACAACTAATATTTAGAGTGAAATCTCAGAAACTGTATTTCTCATCTACAAATCAGAAGACTTTTTCTCTAAAGACATGAATTTACATCCGCCAGATACTGCCAGGTTTTCACGTTAATCAAATGGGAATGATAATAAAACAGATCTGATAAAATGTGGGGAATAATTAAGTGAGAGAATTAGACAATATTCTATAATTGAAACCTAGAGTACTTGAAACATATTAGATATTGGCAACTTTTAAAATATTTCTTGAATCCTTTTTCTTTACATCCAGTATGTTTTACAGCATAGGTTAATTTGAGCAGAATAAATTAGATCTAGTTGACTTGCTTATGTCTTCTTCGTAAACTCATCATTACGAGATGTAAGCTGGGACACTGGTACATTAATGTAACTTTCATACAATTTTGTAAAGTTCCTATTATGTTTATTTTTGAACCATCGGCTAGAACTTACATTGTTGGAGAATTAACATTTATTCATTTTCTTACTCACCACGTGGTCATGCTGGAAGGAAAGCAGAAAATATTCCCACCTATAATCTTAGCTTCTTGACAAAATTTTCTTCAGTTCTTTGCTTTAATTTTAATGTATTTTACTTTTGTTACTTTTTTAGTATAGACATAGAACAAACAAGAGAGCTTCCACTTTTGATTCCCGATTCTGACACAATGCAGTGTGATCACATAGAAAAGACAAAGGCAAAAATATGACATGATGAACACATCATATGAAAAACAACATACAAAAGATCATTTATTATAACTTATTTGGATATGATATTGTAACTTAATTCATATTTTAGGTTGAGCGTTTTGCCTTTAAATCAGTTCTGAGTAATGTCACTAATAATTCTAGATTTTATCTAGAGGTTGTGTGTTATAATCACATAAACGTATGTATTAAAATAAAAATGAAAATACAAAATGTCTATCCTATGTTCTTCTTTGTTGAGAAAAAACAGAAACCTTTACTTATAAAGGTTTACAGTATACATCTGGATTATTTCATATACTCTTCTTATACTCTTCTTTAAATGAAATTGTTAAAAGTTATGATCTCCAAATCAAATTATGTTCTATGTATGCATCAGTATGCCATTAACACAAATAACACAAATAATAACTTGCCACTAAACTAATTCATCATACACAAGAACACACAGACACACACACACACACACACACACACACACACACACACACACACACCTCAAATTGATGTCAGATCTTAGTGTTATTTCTCACTTTCTCTCCATCCTGCTCTCTACCTATGTTGGTTGAAGTCATCGTGATTCTTGATGGTCCATCTTGGTCTTCCCCTCTTTTACTCTTCTTATGCATCACTCAACTTTTCATCACCATGGGTAGTTTCTTCATTTATCTCATTTTCCTGCTTAATATTTTTCACGGCCATATTATTTTCATATCTCATCTTTAAGAAATTATTACAAAATGCAATGGCTTAAATATGGAATACATGATTCGGTCACCGGTCTAGAACCTCACACTCCACCCAATAGATATTGGAAAGAAACGTTTCGATTCTTTTCCAAAATCCCATGATTCCAGTTGCCTCATCTTTTTCTCCTTCTTCATTTGGTCTTTTCTTTCTCTTCTTGTCGGTCTCTTCTACGTGCTTCTTGTAGAACCTCAGTGGATTCACAGTCCAAGACAATAATCTATGCTGACCTCATCCCATGGAAACACCTTTTTCTTTTAATTAGACATTAATCTTAAGGGAAAAGACCTCTTTTTTTATAAATTAGGGCAAACTCAAGTTACGAGGATGATGTGGATTTTTTTTTTTTTTGGGGGGGTGGGGGAGCCAGTGTCTAACATATTATGAGCAAGAGATTATATTTACACTATGCAGAGAATATTGCAAGGGAAATGCAATGCATGTCCTGTTGTATCTTGGATGTGCTGTCTTACTCAGATATTTTGCGTGTTCTTTTCTTTTAGTATTATTATAAAACACACTGTCTGTGGCTTAAGGAGAGAGCATATTTACACAGAATACACGATGACCCTTTCTTCTGCAAGGTGTGAAGCTAATTAATTTGAAGTGGCAAATGACATTCTCCTAATGATCAAATAACACAAATATACAAGTTTCCAAATATATACCTTTCCAAATACATTCAGAATATATTTATGTTTTAATATGTAACAGACTATTATCCTAAATTTTGGAGCTGTATCTGCAAACAAACAGAAACAAATTTTATTCTAGTATAAAAAGAATAAAAGTATTAAAATTCAAATAAAGTCAATTATACAGCATGATAAAGAAAATAGAAGTGGACATTGCTAAACCACTGAGTTTTGCAACTTCATATAAACTGACATCACCAATAAGTGTACTTGTTAAGACTCCAAATCATTTCTACAGTTGCTTAAAGGGAGCATGCTAGAGCAAAGAGAAATGTTAGTGCAAAAATCCCTGTGTAGAAATTTGTGCCTGCTCTATTTGAGAGTGAGGTGGCTGTTTAATCAACAGAGAGATGTGGCTGAGGTCAAAGAGGTCATTTATATGCATGATACCTACAGAACTTTTATGTCTCATTTTTGTTCTTGTTTCTTCCAAAAAGACTTATTATTTTGTTTCTCCCAGTGATTCCTGCTTGCTTTCATCCTGCAGAACCTTCTGAGACTTGAGCCCAGGAAGCACTGAACAACTTCTCAGCCCTTTCTACTCTATTTTTATTTTGAGACAGGATCTAAGTTGCTTAGACTGAGCTCACACTTGGAACCATCCTGCCTCAGTCTATTAGTAGCTGGAATTGTGGTGTGTGCCACCACGCTAAGTCTAAGGCCTTTTATAAAATCAATCTTTTCTCTGCATATTATATTTCTTTTCATCTCTTCAAAAATTATATTCCTTATCTTCAGCATTTTTTATTGCATGTATTATGTTCCTCACTTTTGTTTCTGTTGAGAGCTCATGCTATTAGCAAGATTTTGGTTTGTAGAGTATACTTGTCCAATTTCTCAGGTAGTCTAAAAGACATTTTCTATAATGTAGTAAGTATATTTAAAATTGGGGGAAATTATTTGAAAAGCAGTTAATGACAGTATATCTTTTATTGTCATACATTCTTAAATTTTAACATTCACCGTATTTATAAGTCAAACCTCATAGAAGTTACACAAGGAAGACTTTCTTTTTGGAAAGCTTACTTCAAGATTTAAGAACTAAATGCATTTCTAATCTTACCAATAATCCTATAATCCTATTTTAGTGTGTTCACGATATGCCAGAAGTCCTGCATGCATATTTCATTCCCCCATTATATATATATATATATATATATATATATATATATATATATATATATTACATATATAGAATGCACATATATGTGTCGTACACATATATATGTGTGTGTAATCTATATATGTAATATATATAGATATATATGTAATAACACAGTGATTGCACTGGGCTTGGGTATTTTTGTTTACATATATACCAAATCATCATTACATATGTAATATGTAGTCATTACATATGCATATGTGTGTAATATGTACATATATGTAATCATTACATATGTACATATGTAAATATATGTAATATACACGTATATAATACATATATATATATGTGTGTACATATGTAAATATATGTAATATGCACGTATATAATACATATATATATATATGTTATTCATATATATGTACTACACAGTGATATATATACCCAAAGGACTCATTTGTAGTTAAAACAATGATATGATTAGAGAAACTGTGCTTGTAATAAACATAAAAATAGAAAAGACAGGATATCTAACTGCAAAATTATAATAGTTTTGCTATGGTGATGTGAAAAATAGTGTCAAGGCTAAATTAAGAATAATTTATTCTATCTCCTGAAACTGGAACATATTTATTTGTTTATTTATTTATTTAGAGACAGGGTCTCCCTCTGTGGCCCAGGCTGGCCTGAATTCACAATGGAGCCCAGGCTGGTCTTGGACTCATGGCAATCCTCCTGCCTCAGCCTCCCGAGTGCTGGGATTACTGGTGCGCCACCACACCCAGTTTATGTGGTGCTGGGGAGTCGAACTCGGGTACTTAGCGCTTGCTCAAGCACTTTAACCGTCAAGCCATTCCTCCAGCCCAACTAGAACATTTTATTAAGAACAAAATATCATTTGTATTGAGCTTTGGAGGATGGTAAATTTTAGGATAAATTGCTAAGTTGTTCCATTGATACCTAAAGGCATTGCAAAGAATCCTGTGAATAACCAGTGTGGACAGCATGGGGCAAAGAGGGAGGAGAAGTAAGTCCAGGCACCGAAAGGATGTATATAACACAAGTGAGTTGGCAGAGGGCTCCTTGAAAGGCACACATAGCAGGAGATGCGACTGGGGTTAGGATTATTAAATGGAGGTTTGGGCTAGAAATTAATTTTGGAAAGATAGAAAGATGAGCAAAAGACCATAAGGTACTTCAAGGAAATGTTTCAAGACAATGATGAAAATGATATTGGCACTACAAAATGAAAAAAAAAATTATGAAAAATTACTTGTAGGATACAAAGATGAAGCACAAATCACAAAATTCTAATTTGCACATTTTGTCAACCAAAATAGATATCACAGGAGGAGGTGGAGCCAATTTGTTATTAAAGAAAATTGTTGACATCTCTCATTTCTCGGTAACACATTATTATGTATGTCTACAAGGAAAGATTTCTACTGGAAGCCCATATGATCAATTGAAAAATCAAAACAGAAACAGATTGTATTAGGTATAGTAGCATTTTAAGCATCCAATGTGTGAATTTTTATTTCAGTATTTTAATTCTATAAATTCCTGTGAAGACATAGGAGAAATAAAGTTGTGAGTTGACATAAAATCTACATTAGTTCTGTGACCTGAAATCAGTCGCTAACATGTTAGCAACTGTGGGTAGGAGTTTCATTAATGAAAAGATAAGCTTGATTTAAATTAATTTAAAAGTTACTTATGAAAAGTTTCTTCTACTTCCTCATGCTTTAAGAAAGAAAACTTACTTAATTTAAAGATGGTGATTTTTTTCCTAATTTTTTGTTAAATAAATTTGTAAACATTCAGATGTGTACAAATTATGAAGTAGCATTAGCAATCTTCTATGTATCAATGAGCAAATTCTCATTTCATCTTTTTTTCCAATTCTAATCCTTTCAAATGTTTAAATGAAGAGGAGAGCTCTTCATTGAAAGGATGCATTCATTGCCAACACACAAGAGTGAGATTTGATATGTATGCGTTAAGTTATAGAAATTGTTTCTTTATTATCACTGTGGGATCACACTGAAAATTTTTAGAATTAGCTGACTAAAAAAATTGCAATTGTAAGATTAATATTAAAATGTTTACTGGTAAGTAATGGAGTTACATAAACCATCATTTGAATCATTTTGATAGAAACATGCTAAGCAAGTGGTGTAGTAAGTTTTTTCACGAAAATTTACAAGTCAGCTTATTGTTACTTATTAGACAACTATAAAAATAATATTTTGTGCATCCAAAATATAGTGATTTTTATGCTCACTTAAAATAGAGACACAAGCATATATTAAATATAATATGTACTATTTACATTAATCTACATGCTCAATTGTTTGCATCTGCCAAGTTTAAGAAATGTAAACACTTAAAAATATTGTTGAATTGTAATTAATCCAAAAAATCAGAGTCCTTTCAATAGGCAGGCAATATTCAATGTACTCAATTACATACTCACGAAGTATACTTTTTGACAGAGACAGCATGTGTTTCTCTAAGATGATGAAACATATTAGTGATTAAGAGAGCCTTTGTACCTTGTGAGAATTCTGAATTTATGTTCAAGTTAAAGTCCTTTATGATTCATTGGCTGTCACCTCAAAACATGAGATAGTACTGTAAAAATTGAATCATTGCTTAAGAAAGGTCAAGAGGATTTTTATGATGACAAAATCCTACTTTATGTTTTTCTTAGGTAACTAGAAGTAATACTGTGCTCACTATTTGATGAGGCTGGAACAAAAAAATTACATATTTCCACACAGATATTCTAATTTCTTGTTGGATTTGCAACTAATTTTCTAAATCAGATAAAAGATGTTCAAATTAAAAAGTCATAATTCAGTTTTTCAGATTGTGAAGACTATTTAAAGGTGCGTGTTAACCTTTCGTGTAAACAGACTTCGTTGGCATATTCAAATCTCAACTGACATCAAAGAGATAATAATAAAGCCAAACTCGTGTACTTTTGTGGAACAGAAACAATTTTCCAGGCTAAAATGATTGTTGGGGATGGAACAGTAAACATGAAAGAGAGATATGTTGTGCATTTGGTGCAGATGTGTATTTAAATGCACCATTCATCTGTCTGGATTTCAAACTAATCATTTAAGAACTGGAGTTAGATTTTCAGACGACTGCTCAAATTAGTGATATCAGTGCTTTGAATAAGTATCACGGCATTACAAGACTTTTGGTTTAGTTGAGTTTGCTTTTCATTCTAGAAACTGAGAGTCTCTCATTTTACAAGGCAACAATTGTATTTTCATCTTTTATGTCTCTCTTATATAAACTTATTTACATGTTTTGGGGTCCTTAGTCCAGAACCTTCATCGTGTGACCGGTTTGGAAGAACTTGTGTTTGTTGTTGTGTGAAAATACGACTCTTTATTCCTCACCAAAGCTGAATCAAAATTATTTTCAGGCGTGGTCATGTAGCTTCTTCAAACTCTGAATTCTCTAATTTCCATGCACCAGTTTAGTTTCTATCTGAATTTCAAAAAAGTTGATTCATGTAGAATTTTTCTTCACTTTGCATTCAACAATTTATTCCAAGAACCATCAGAATAATAGTAGGTGCTTATTATTGAATAATTATTTTAAATGCACGTATTAGATTTTATTAGTCGAATATGAAAGTATCTTACTACATGTAAGTTCAGATCAGCAGATACAAAATTAAAATGAAAAGATATATCTAATCCATTATGCCTTTGTTTACGTTCACCATAAATTTGAGATAGACCATTTGAATTTTGTACAACTAAGAAAAAAATGTTTGAGACAGATGCTTACTCAGTATCTCAGGCTAGCCTTGAACTCGTGGCATTTCTCCTGCTTTATCTTCCTGGGATTGATTACAGGCACATACAACACACCAGTTAATTATTACATGGTGCTAGAGAATTGAGCTTTATCTTTTCTTAGAAGTATTATGATTTGTATCCCTAAGAAATTAATGCAACATGTACATACACAAACATTAAATTGAAACATGTAGTTTCATCTTTTTAAATACTAACATGTTAGTTAATATCTTTCTTTTTTATGTGTGCAGGCAAAGAAAAGTGCATTTATTTCATCTGCAAAAATATGGTCAGCGAAATTTGCGATTATCCTAAGGTAAATGTGATCATTATTTTTACATTTTATAGGGACATAACTTATATATCATGAGCTTCATTTAAGTACAAATTTTAATCATTTCTGTGATTTAAAAATCTGTGTCATCATCACCATAACCTAACTTCACATTTCCATCATGGCTAGATTCCTCCTGCTCATTTATTTTCATTCTGTTTTGTTTTGTTTTATTTTGCTGACACACTCAGAAAAGTAATAGTCTATTCCACACATGTCTTAGCTACAAAGAAACTGTGAATCTGCCTAACATCTAACATAAAATAGAAAATATTTATATAGCTCACAGTTTCAGAAGCTTTCAGTCTACGCACAGACAACTAGAAATGGCTGAAGCACATGGTAATGGCCTACCTTGAGAGAATTGTTCACATCATAGCATACAGGAAGTCAAATAAAGGAGAAAGGGTTTATCAACCCTTGGTATTGCCCCAGCAATCTGTCCCTTCTGGGCCAAGCTCGAACATTCTGCTCCCTTGACAAGATCTCACCTCTCAGTAGCACATGGGTATTTTACAATATCCAAATACATGAGATTTTTGCAGGACATGCCTCATCGTGAGTTCTTTCTGTTCTTTTACATCCTTAATCTAGTTTCTGACTTCTCATCAACACAATTTTCTCTAGCTTTTTATCATAAATGATTCATTTTCATGCTTAGTTCTTTAATCAAACATACCTCCCTGTCACAGCTGGTTAGTCTCTTATATCACTTTTTTCTAGACAGATTTTTTTCAGAGTATGTATTTGTCCAATTGAATCATTTTTTAAATTGCATATGTGCTTTTCTTTTTCCTATGAGAATCCATGCTAATTACAAGCAGGGAAATTGCGTGCTTATTCACTCTCACAGATGACACAATTTCTGGCACATAACGGATACTCAGCAAATTGGTGCTTAATTATTCTGATTTCAGAAAGAATAGTTACAGCAAGAGAGAAAAGGATTTGAGGAAGAAATGAAACATGAAATAAACTATTTCATGAACAATTGAACATAGCTGGTAAAAGAGACAGATGTGTATCACAACTTTTCCCAATTTTTCTCAGCACCCACTTGCCAGCCCTCAATTATCTTTCATAGAAACATTTATTTCTTCATTGTTCAACCCGATCCAGGAAAACAAAGATCACATGAAAGAGAAGGTCTAGTCATCAGGTCCAAAAATCAGAGAAACTTCACAGAAGTATCCTAAGGCATGATAGGAACCAAATTTTCTTCAGTCATGTAAACAAATGTTTGTTTCAAGAGAGAGTTGTGACATGAGAGATTGTAACCTTCATTATTCTGCATGCTTTTTTACTTTTATTAACAATTTTTGAGAAGTGATTGATGCACAAAAACTGCATATATATATATATATATATATATATATATATATATATATATAAATGATACATGTATGCATCTCAGTCACTTCCAGAAGTTTGCTCAAGCCCTTTCTTTGTGCTTTTCTTTCTTCTTTTATTGGGAAAAAACTAAACATTATTACATTTATTATTTTCAAAAAGAATAAGTGTGCAAAAGAGTACTTTTCTGCATAAGAATTTTGACATCAACAAATTCAGCTCCTTTTAAAATATCATGAGGTTACTTAATTTGCCAAAATGATACAAAAAACTCACTAAAACATACTAGACTCAAACTATGCTATTCCTGTTATAAAGATATTCACTAAAATTAGATAAAATTAAAGACATATAGTGGAGAGTTAGGGGGTGTTTTAAATTTAGACAAAATATTTAAGGTATTTCCGACCTACGATTGTTACCCAAGATTTTGCATCCATTGTTTGCTTTGAAACATCATTATAAAAGCATGACTGGTCAAGTTATTGGGCAGGTGACTGAGCACAAACTTTAGTCCTTTTTCCCAGAGTCGAGGCAACAGCAAATAACTCAAACTCTCAACTCTTTAATAATCTGGTAGTCTTCTGATGTGATTATATCTCATTTTAAATCCAGTGGATGTAACTAACTTTATTTTGAGTCATCAGGGTAGCTAGCATAAACCGTCAGATATAATCTTGGCGATCTGCCATTAGCAACATTAAACTTCTGTCACTTAGATGAAAACTCCAGAAATTTAGAAATTATCTCTGAGGGCATTGGACAAAGGACAAAACTCTATTTTAGTGAAGCCAAATATCTTACTGTGCAGAAGAAACAGAGTTTTGTTTCTCAGGTCTGTGGATATTTTCAAATATTTCCTAATGAATACACTATCTCCAGATCCTAGGGCATATTTTAAAAATATTTAAACTCAAAAGGCCAAGACCACACAAAGACAAGAAATTTATGGTGAATTGTCTCCTAACATCTTGGTGCAGCCTTGTTTTCTACTCTCAGAAATAATTAGCAAGATGTTATGGAATTTGTAATTTTAAACTGTTTTCAGTGTGCAATATTTTATAAAACAAGTTTTCATTTGAAAAACTAAACAAATTTTCTAAACTCGAATTTTACAACTGAAGAATATGGGAAATATAATATTTTGCAACTTGTTTATAGACATATATAAGTTTAATCTCATCTTGAAAGTTTAGTATATTAAAGTGAAAATTATCTGAAGAAAAATAATCATCATGAAAGGCATTATTAATATGCCCAAAGTTTGGTTGAAACAATATTTTATTTTTTATGAAATGTTATTCAGTATATGTATTTATGATTGATTATTGCATTTTAAAAATACAAAATACAAGATACTTTAGAAAATGGATATTTTAGCTTAATAGCCAGCCAGTAAAATGTATTTATAATGCATTATTTTCTAGAAATATAAATTAATATTAGATAATTATGTCATCAATTTAACATATCAAACATTTGAAATGGCTACTTAAATTCATATAGTACATTTTCTATTCATTTGTCAATCTATTTTTTATTGTTTGAATTGAATAATTTTTATTAATCAGTTATATTTGCACATGAAAAACTATGTAAATTAAGAGCTGTACAAGAAACCAAGTAAATACCTAATTATCAAAATATTGAGAAAAATTATAAATAGTAGAGCTAATATCATAGAATACAATTGAATTCAAAGCAAAAAATATTAAATAAATTTATCAGGTAAATTATGTGAGATTAAGTAAGTTCAAGAATCGTTCTTATCCTTTGAGCTATTTGGAATAATATTTTTCCTTGTTGATATTACTCACCTCAAGTGCTATGACTGTAACATTTGCAAAAATGTGTTCAAATCTGCTTCCTTTGTACAGTACATCTAAATCCAAGTAAAATCAAATTATTTGACTGAAAAGCTTTAACTATATTATTAACAAAATGTAAACTTGTTCCTAAGGAAAAAAGGAAAACTATTTTGAATTAAATTTGTGTTACACCATGCATATACATCACATGACTGTCTTAATAGTGTATTATTCACATAAGCTAATTACAATAGGTGAGTGTTCCTATTCATGAATGGGAAGTTGAGCCGAAAGGACAACTATTGTATTAGTAGCTTAATAATAAGAGTAGCAACGTGAAGTAGTAGCCCACTCCTTTCACTCCCAAGAAGGCCACGTTGAAAAAAAAAATCAGTGCTTTTAGCTGAAAGGACAATGTTTTTGTGAAGTATTAGATATAAGGAAAATAAACTTATCATAAATTTACCAGGTCATGAAAGAAATATAAATAATTTTCTTGGCAAATTGTTTAAATGTACTTCACATCTAATGCTAAAAATGTCAATTCTTCCTGAAGAAACTTTAAAAGTAAACAATGACTGTTCTGTGTAACATTGATAAAGATTACAATGCTCAGAAATTTCATTAAACTTGGGGCTTTTATTAAATTCAAGTAGTGTTTTTAATTTTAAATATGGACAAGGTTGCATGCCCGCTGCCGAAGGTTCATAAATGGGAAATATGACTGCTTAAACAATTTATACAACAGGTTCAAGATAGTAGTAAAAAAAAATATGCTATTGTACAAAGGAGAAAGAATGGCGTTGTTAAATTAACATGATCAAAGAACAGGAAAGAAATTTGCATCTTGAATAACAAATGTAGATCAAATAAACATGTTCACTGCGTACATAATGCCAAACAATTTTTGGTTTTATAATATGCTTAAAACAGATTAAACTTTTTCTAAGAGTTTCGCAAGCAGATTCCCCTTATTGCTTGTGCTGCACAGGAAATTCTAGAAGGAAAGGAGCATGCGATTTGTGGCTTAAAACATGCAGCTCTAAAATACCATGGTAAGGCAATAGAAAGTGAAAATCAATCCAGTTGGAGGAGCAGTCAACTTCAAAAGAAATGTGAGCACACACATACACATACTCACACACACACATTCATACATGCACACACTAACACAAGTCAATTATTTTCCAAATGTGTTATATCGTGTTTTATGTGAATTTTTCAAGGTCAATGGTAGCTCCTTGTACAAATCAACAAGCAAGACATTTGGTCTAATTAACATACAGTCACTCTCCTACTCATGTTCATAAAAAACTCACAATTGCTTTGAGATAATTTCTATCTTGCTGATGTCATCTACATTTGCAGTACATTGAATTTTACTTTGATGATCTATCCTTTTAATCTTTTGTTACTAATCTATCTGATTTTGTCATTCCTTCCATGGATGCATTCTTCACTTTAGGTAGTGGAGTTAAGTGTCCATCCTAAAAGATGAGGAAAGCATTCATGAAAAGTTAAAAACAACGTATTTCCTGCAGGAACAACATTTTGAATATAAAACCATTGTGCCAGAAAAATTTAACAGAACCATCTTGACAATCTATTGATCAGATATTTCCCCCATTTTACGCACAAATGCAAGAAGAAATACAGATCATCTAGCATTTCTTGGAAGCAGAGAATGTGGTCGTTTCTGTTACTGAAGATACTTTTGTACAAAAGCATCTTGATTGACATAGCCTACTTGCTTTCTTGTGCACTATAGGAATCCTAATCTATTTTATATTGTTGCTTTTGGCTTTAAATTATGCCTTGGTACAGTATACCACCTTTAAAACTACGTGTAAGAAAAGCCTGTATCTTCCTACTAGTTTATAATTAGCTGAATTTTTTTGTTTTGAATCTTTTTCAATTAAGTCTTTAATGCATTGAACAAAATATGAGTGATCATCCTGACTGTTTACTTTTTCAGCTGAATTTCCAATAGATTGTACATTGAGAGAGAGAGAGAGAGAGAGAGAGAGAGAGAGAGAGAGAGAAAGGAGTTTTGCTCTGTATTCCAGGTTGCTCCTTGTTTCCTGAGATCATTATTAAGACCAAGGTAGTCACAAACTGATGACTGTCCTTCTGCTTCCGCCTCCCAAATGCTAAAGAGCTTATCAGACAATTGTGTTTTTCCATCTACACAATCTAAGCTAGGGAATTACGTTAAAATAATGTATTTAAAGGCATGAACACAAGAAAATAATCAGTAGAACGGGGGAAGTGGAAATGGATAAGCACAAGCCAATCCTAGGTTGTACTACCATTAATATATTTAATCTAGGGATAATTGAAATGCAAGACAATTTAAAATTATTTCAATGACATTGCTAAATGTGTGCCAGAGTTTTCTGCCTGATATACAGAAGCTTAAAGAATTTGTCACTGACTCCCACTGGCCATTGATCAATGATTGCTTCCAGGATTTTCATGCACTTATATTTGCAGGTATCACAAAAGCTTCTGTGGAAACTAATCCAAGTGGTTCATTTGCAGTTGCAGATAATATTCAAGACAGAAACCTAGAGATAGCTACTGCAGGGGAAGAAAGGCATTGCCAGTCTCTCTAATTGAAACCTATTGCAAAAATAATTGCTTACCAAAGGAAAGATAAGAAAATGTGAAATAGTTATTCATTATCCATAACCCAGTCCTTCCTTTTTCATCCAAACATACCAATTTCCTTTGTCAAGCTCAGCCTATAAAAATGACTTCGAGTTGGATGTGTGGTAGCAGTCTCGAAGAAATCTATTTTATACTAGGTAAGGAACACCCACAGCTACTTTCTGCTTTAGTATTGGTATCCATCTACATTCACACTCATCAATTATATAAATATTTCACAATCCACTATAAATTTTCTCAACTTGTATTAGTACACATGGCCACCTAAGCTTCTTCAACCATGGAATTCTTTTAAACTTTATCCAAAAATGTGAAACACTTAGTTATTTATATTTTGCCACAAAAAAATGACAGTTTATTTTATTGAACTTGTGAAAAGTTATTTCTTGAGAACTCTAACTTGTACTTATCTTTCTATTTTATGAGTTGATGTATAACATGTCTCTTTGACTCATATATAAAACATATCCTACCTCAAGAAATTATTTCCAGAATATATTTCAATGATCTCACATGTGTTTGTCAGTATTTTAAACTGACTCACAGAAGAATTTTCACATATTCACTAATACTTGATTCCCTTATCATTGTACTAAAAATTGTACCAGTAAAATAAGGTTAAAAAACAGCAATATAGATTTCTTTGGATTAGGATTACTTTTTATTTTTGGAATAGGCTTAAATTTATATTAGTGTGGGTTTTAGATACATAATGATCACACATCACCTTGTGGAACTGGTGTATAGACACGTCACATCCTCTTTTTACTTTCCTTTTGCCTGTCCCCACTGACATCAGATTACCTTCCAATCTCTGTAAATTAAACTTATCATAGATATTTATATATTGGAAAGTCTAGCAGTCTTGGTACTAATTATGTTTTCTTTTCTTTTTATTTTTTTGTTTGAATATGAATGAATCAGAGATTCAACAACGTCCTACTTACTTACTAGTTGGGGAATCTGTGCCCATATATGTTACTTTTTTTGCACACATAAAAGATTTATTTTAGCTCACAGTTTCAGAAGGTCACAGTTCATTCATGGGTCGGTGGATGGAAAATGGTGACGTCACATGGTGGGGCTACAGCTAGAGCCAGAGCTGGAGCCAGTGCTCTGGAGACAGAGATATGAACAACATGGTGTGACAGAGTCACGGCTGGAAGGGAGGGCAGAACCCACATGCCCCTCTAGGTCAAGCTCCAAGCACCCATCCCTTCCAGCCAGGCCACACCTCCCAACAATACACGGTATCCACAGAAACATGAGGTTTTGGGGGGACACTTCAGATCCAAACCACAACATATATGTTACTTTTGACATTTTCCTTTCCTTTTTCTCTTTCTCTGGTCTGACTCCCCCAACTCTCATCTGTCTTCCTTTTCTTTATCAGTCTATCACCACTCTTCCTACTCTTCTCTTATAAGATCTTTTCTGGCATGTACTTATGGCAATGTCAAATGAGAGATGCCAATCAATACTTTTGGGTCTGGTGCATTTCATTGAGGATTACTGACTCAAGGTAGCCCCATTTTCTTTCAAACCTTTCTTATCTGCCTTTACTTACAACATTTAATTGTGTATAAATACCACGTTTTCTATATTCATTCCTCTGTTGATGGACATGTAGGTATCACGGGCATTTTTCCAAAAGAACTAAAGGCACCATATCATGAAGACACATGTATGTATACCTATGCTTATAGCAACACAATCCATGATAGCTAAATCCTAGATACAGTCAAAATTTTCTAAAAGGTCAAAATAAAATTGCTTAATTTGCAGAAAAAAGAACATTTATGTAGAGATTTATCAGAATTTATCAAAGTGCTCTTAGGCTGAACACAGAATATAATAAATTTGCAGTAAAAGAACAGCAATAATTGATTTGTTTGTCTGTAGTAGTAGCACATATTGGAGAAAAGTTTTGGAAACAACACAATTTGAATAGTGTCTATACATTATTTGAAGCGACAAAGTTTACAAGAAGTATGTTCAAGTTTTGCATGTTGAAATCTACAGAACATTATAGACATAAATTATAGAAACACGTCATTAATGTATATATGCACATGGAATATTGCATAGATAACCCTATATATTTGTAAAGAAAGTATGTATGGATAAATTTAAAATAATGAAATGTAATTAAGCATTGGGGATTATATATTCATACCACAATGAAACTGGAAGTTTTACAAACACATAAATTATAAATTATATATATATATATATATATATATATATATATATATATATATATATGTGTGTGTGTGTGTGTGTGTGTGTGTATAATATGTACACTTAAATATTGGACAAAACAATACAAGGTTAAAATATTTGGAGATAATAAACATACAATATATCAAAATTTCTATGATGTACTGAGAGCTAGGAGAAGAGGGAAATGGATATCTATAAAGGTCTATAATAAAAATAAGAAAAATATTAAACCAGTACTTTTTTTTTCAGCTTAAGAATTAGAGAAAGAAAAAAATTAAATACAGAACTATTACAAGAAGGTAGTGATAAATATTCAGGCAGAATTATAAGTAACACAGGTTGCAACGAGCAGTAAAGAGAATCAAGAAAACCTAATACTTGTTCTTTGAACTGTGCAATGATCTCCTTGACTGTACACTTACTTGATGGATTGACAGACACCTAATAATTAATATTTTCCACTTCTCCATTGTCTATGAATGTTTTTCCAGAGATAATTGGCCTATGAGATAGCAGTGTAAGCTGGGAAACCTGGCCTGACGTGAGTAGCCCTGTCCAATATACAGGACTCAGAGTAAAAAAAAAGGGAAGGAAGAGCCTGCCAGTGTGCGCAGTCGTCCTTCGAGAACAGATGCAATTTTTGTTGTAGCCATTGCTTGTAGACATGAGAATTTGGCTCCTCTAGGCTTTTAAAATGTACTCACGCTAGCAGCTATCCGGGGAGCATAGAGGCCTTCCACCTCAGAGTACGCTACAGTTATTAGTGCCTCTTGTTTGAGGTTTCCAGATTCCTGAACTAATATGCTACTGATTTCTTTGGATCTCCAGCACGCATATGACTGCTCCATATTGTACAGATTCTGAATGTTGCATTTTATGATTAAATTTACGTTGTACTGTTTTTGTTTCTCTGGGTAATTCTGACTAATAAAATCAATAAAAGATGAACAAAGCTTCTGTTAATTGGCTATCAAAAGTTGTAGAGGATTGATATGATGAAAGCCAGGGGAAAAATTGTGTCTAGAAATAATACTTTACAGAAAATAGAATATACGAGTGCTTTTGTTAATATAGAGAATTGGAGTAGTCTTCAAAATGTATGAAGTGTCAAAGTTAACTCTAGATAAAAAGAAAATTTCAAGAGATCCTTTATTGGGACAGAATATAAAATCAAGAAAGAATAAATCAATCATTAAAAGAATCCCAGAAAGTAGAAATCAGAGATCAAAATTTTTCACTCATAAATTGTGCTGATTTTAAAGAATTATTACTGTAAGACTTTAATTTTTTTTCAAAAACATGAGAAAATATCAAGTATGCCATGACTGCAACATTACTTTGATATCATGACTGAAACATATATCTAGAAATGAGCTCCTGTCCAATAATCTGTATAAGTATAGAATCAGAAACCACCCACCAGCAAATATAGCAAATATAGCACACACCTGCAAATATAGCAAAAAGCGATTAGAAATTACAACTAAATGATGTTTATTATGACTATGCAAGGGATTGTATTGCGTTACCGAGGACCTTCCACAATTGTTTCTTGTTCACTTGATGTCATATTTGAGAATTTTTGCAAAATTATCAAATCACAAGTCTCAAAATAAGAAACATTAAAAAGCAAAGCATTAATCAATATAGTTATTATATTAATAGAATGACTGATAACAATAAAAAACTCCACAGCTTATCTGAATTGGTGTAGAAAAAAGGTATTTGACAAAACTGAACTGTATAATGACTAAAAAATAACACTTAATAAACTAAAAATGGAAAATTTTCTTATGCTGATTAAGGAGCTTAACCTATCAATAGCATAACACTAAACAGATAAAAAGAATATTTGCTTTATTGCCTGTTATTATTGATGACACCATCATTTATTGGTAGTCTTAAGTAGAGAAATTAAACAAGGAAAAGGAAAAATTAGCATCTATGCTCTAAAAGATGAAAAGAAAAAAAATCATATTCCCAAAAAGACATGATGACTTGAAAGAACTCCAAAAAACTCTCTAAAGGTTTTACTGAAAACTTTAAAAAGTAAATTCAGTAGATTTTTATAATGAGAGATAAACACACGTAATTAAATTCTGGCTTTCTACACTTCCAAGAGTAATTCAAAAAATAAAAAAATATTTCTATTTATGAAAAATTACAAAATAACTAGACAATAATATATTTGACCAAGACAATGAAATACTTGGACACTATAAGCATAGCAGAAAAGATTTTTAAAAGATTTGAACAAATGAAAGACTATTACAAATTATAAGATTAATAGTATCAAGACACCTGGCAGGTCTATTATCCCAGCACTTTGGGCAGGTGAGGTAGGAAAATCATAAATTTGTGCCCTGTCCTGATCTTATCACAAAATCAATGATAAAATTTTGCTAAAGATGTAGCTCAGGGCAAAAACCATGAATGTGATCCCTAGTGTACCATTCACCCACACACCAAGCATACTCAAGCAAATACTCATATAAAGAGAGAAAGAAGAAATGCCATCCATAGTTATCTAAATATTTAATGAAATCTCTATCAAAGTTTCAGTATTTTTTGTATAAATAGAAATCTGGTCCTAAAATTCATGTGGAAATAGGTATCCAGTATCCATAGCAATAATGAGCAGTTTCCAATGCTAATAACCAGTTTTAATCTTACAGTGATGCAAGAGTAATGAATACAGTCCAGTGCTGGTGTAAGGTCAGACTTAAGGAACAATCGAAATGAGATTCTGGTTTAAATCTAGCTCCTTGTGCCAACTGAGTTGTGACAAAGGTGGCATTCAGAGAGCATCAACTCATCTCTTCAATGAATTATGTCAGAACAACTGAGTATTTGCAGAAAAATAAATTTGGATCCCTACTTTGTACCATATTAAAAAGACTATATTTTAAGGGCTAAAACTTGAAAGAAAATATGTAAGTAAATGTTTATGACCTTAGATTTTGACAATATATCCTTGTCTATCATCCATACATATTTTCCTAGGCATCATGTTAGATTTTTTTCCCATATTTAGACTGTCTTTTCATTTTTTGGCTAATGTTCTTTACTGCACAGAAATGTTAACTTTGATGAAATATAGTGTATCATCCTTTGTTACCCAGTCTTAAGTCAGTGAGCTTCTAAACATGAAAGGCTCATTCAAAAACTTTAAATATTAAGTGTGTGTTCAAAATAATCTGCATCTCACACTTCATATGTGCATATAATTTGAAATATCATATGGAATGTCATGTAGAACTCATGACGAGGGTGCATTCAAGCTTTGGTGCACGAGGATCTGAGTTTTCATGCTAAGTGGACTTAAAAGCTGTAATAACATTTAGAATATTGAGTAGTAATAGAAATGCAGAGCATAGGAAGGTGATTATTGCTGGAAATAATGTTTTGAAATTTTCTTATCATCACTGAACTCAGGGAATTTAAACAACTTTTCCTTGAGAGGAAATACCACGAGAGTAGAGAAACATCTGTTAACACATTGGTGAGAAACACAGTAAGTGCAGGAGACATCTTTATGTGATGACTAGGACAAAACAATTAGGTAGAGAAATGCTGTAAAGTATAGAGTGACATGCCATGGAAAAATAGACTTCTAGGAGGAGCAAGAGGGCCTATGGGGGTCACCCCTGCAGATCTAGAGAAAGAAACAGTAGAAGATCACAGTTGGTGTTGACCACACGTAACTGTGTTAAATTAACAACAAAATTCGGGAAAGCAGTGTAAGAAAAAAACAAATAGTCAATACAAGCTTTTTTTCTAATAATACAGATTATGTAAAAGAAAATTTATTATGTAATAGTGGAGCAACATCAGTTGGTTCAATTTTAAATGAAGTTTTGGGGTTGTTAATATGCACTTCATTCTTAGTTTCTTGTCTTAGTTTGTGTAAACAATGTTGAAATGAAGAATAAAAAAAATTCACATTCAGTGCAGTGTCATCAACATTCAATGTCTGCTAATTACATTGCAGAAATATTTAACTTTTCTGTCATTCAAAAAATAAATAAATAAATGAACCCTAACCCTATTTATGCCCCTGCCGAGTGAAGTTCTAGCACTTGTAAGGTATTTTAAGGATCTATTCTATTGGAAACAAAGATGTCATTTAAATTCCTGACTCTATTAAATGCATTTCTAATGCTTACTTCTGTAGACGCAACAAGAGAAAGCAAGAAAAAGGTTTAAAATCATGAAAATGATTTATATATATATATATATATATATATATATATATATATATATATCTTACATTACAGAACTACAGAATTACAATCTTGTAGGAATAAAAAAGGGAAATGTGTGCATGAAATTTGTTCAACCTTATGGAAACTTAAGAACTAATTTAAAGTGTCTTATTAATTTGAATATATAATCATAAATTGGTTGAAATTTTGTGGCTGAAAAGGTCAATACATTTAGCTTCTGATGTTGGTTGTCACATTATATTTTGTACTCTCTAAATATACCAGCATTAATTATCTCAGGTGGCATATTGTTATGATAGTTTTAATTAACTTTTACATCAGGAAAGTAATGCTAAGTAATTCTCTGCACCACTAGACCCTGAACACAGTAAAGTGTCCAGGCAGAATAAAATGTTTAAATTTTTTTCTGTTAAGAATAATTCTAAACAGAAAGCTCTAAGGGATAAAGTTCAAAATATTTCAGTGCCCAATTTCTTATATATCTTTATTAAAAACAAATTAATTTATACTTGAATAAGGAAATATTTCTGTCTCTTCCCTTCCACCTGAATCCCTAAACTGACCTTTCTCATTTTATCATAACTTATACCCAATGGAAGTAATAAGATTGTTGATGTTTTGCCTTCCACATCACAGAAACATCTATTTATTTTACAATTTCCACTAAATTTTGGTGTAAAGCTCTGTTTAAATATTGCACATAAAAAAGCATTTTAAGAAGTTCTTACATGAGCTGTTTTTCCATCCTTTTTTATGGATCTTGAAAAATCTGGGCTTCTCAAAATTTATGTCTCTGAATATTTAAATATTTGTACCCTTAGAATGTATGACTGTTACCTCATTTTTCCAGAAGTAACACATTGTCTGGAAAGTTAGGAAAATATTCTATTTTGTATTTAAATATCCATGTATCATCCAGGACAGGTACAGTTAAATTAGAATTAAATAACACTTCCAGTGTATCTTACATTTATCAATATTTTGAGCTACACAGTCCAGACACAAGAGGAACAAGTTCATTTTCCCATTACCCATCTAAAAAGAAATTTGTTTCTAGAGTACATTTTAAATGATTATATCTAATAATTTGTGTTATTTCCCATTTTTGTGGAAAAAAATGATTACAATGTGCTTTTATGAGAAGCTTACATTTGTTGATTTCCTAAGTAAGTTCACCATCCAGCGTGGGAAAGTAAATTTGTAGCTGAGTGAGTTCATACACAAGTATAATCTGAGTACACACTTGAATACATTCACACACACACACACACACACACACACACACACACACAAATTATGAAGTAGGCTACTAAAACATTTGAAAAGTTATTATGCATTTTATGTAAAGATGTGCCAGAATACAAAAATATTTTCCAAAGCCTGTCTTCCAATGGTGTTTTTTATGTGTGTACTGATACATCTCTTTGGTAATTTTCAGGTATGTGTCTTTTTTGTTACATAAATCTCCTCTTGCTGAAAGAATCAATTGGGATTAGAGATTTATCCCACGGCTATCATTCAAAGAGCAAAGAGGCCAGGAGGCAAGTGACCTTACCTTTGCAGAGAGACACCCTAAAGCAACAGCAGCAGGTGTCTCTATTTTGTGAATTTGTCTCCACCTGATTAATGGTCTAGAATTTAAAGGCACAGACTTTTACTTTTTACATAACATAACCCCACAATGCAAGCAACTGGCCATCATGTGCTATTACAAAGAAATATTGATCCATCTTCCTGTGGGAGGAAAAGTAGCTATTTTGTATTTATTTAGAGATGATATGTGGCTATCCAGCTTGATGTCTCCGTAATGAGTATAAAAGATGATTTTAATAGATTATTTATAGACTATATCATGGATATTTTGTCTGTGAGTAATCTTATCAATTTTTTTGTCTTTAAATAACGACCACCATATCTACAGTTATTTAAAACTTATTAATAAATCACAAGAATGATTTTTGAATTGAGAGACATTTCCCTACAGAGTAGTTAAAAACCAATTTATATTTTCCACATGGAATTGAATATGTTACATGTTATTTTTATTAGGAGGTTCACATAAATGAATCTTATAGAACTGCTTCAATTCGCAAACTCCAGGGTTACGTAGAACAAAGGAATAATTCAGCTGCATTTAAAATCCTCTCTTTACATCATAGGTTTAGCCAGCTATTTTTCTGGATTTCACAGCATAAACTATTTTCATTTATTCAACATTCTACTTTGATTGCGATAGGACCTTGCCCAAGGTAAGAGGAACTTCCACTTTGCTCTTATCCACACCTACTTCTCTCATGAGTAAAGCTCAGATAATCATTGAAAAAAGAACGTTAGCACCTTTGATTCTGCTCATGTACTTTGCCCCAATAATTGTTTAATTAATGATTTCATACTCTACCCAAAATGTGAATCCCCACATGGTTGATCACTTAACCTGATTTCTTCTTTGCTGTATAGCACTTTCGACCCCTAATAAATATTCCGCTCTGTTTGGGAAGCCATTGTGCTGCTCCTTTCTCCAGGGAGCAAGTTTCAGTGACTGTCCTTCAGGGCTCTCATTGTTCAAAGAATGGGGTATCCCAGCATGCCCAACTATCTATGGCAAATGACACTAACTTCTCTAAAATATGTGTCTTCCCATATGGCAGGCAGGGACATATGAGACAAATTATCAAGGTATTGGCCTGAGTTGTATGAACTATTCTTCACGAATAAATAAACTGTCTCTCTTCTGTGGATATCTGAGCTCTTACATTTTCTTCTACAGTAAAACACAGCATTAAATCTGCTTTGTTCCCACCCAATTGGAAAATATCTCATCACTATTATATGCAGAATAAATAATTACCCTTTATTGCTGTGATATCTGAAAAACTGGAGGATAAGCAACAATTGTTGTATAGCATTGGGCATGCTAAAAATATATCAAGCTAAAGGCTTTTCTTTTCATTTTTGATGTATAATAGAATCTTAACCCCTCGTATATCAGCATTATGTATATTTCTCATCGCACCTGAGATCTGTGGTGCTATCCTTATTCATAAAATTAACACAATAATTCAAGATCTGAAAGATTTGGACAAACAAGACTAAAAATAACTAATTATTACTTAATTACTTTACAATTATTTAGTCTAGCTCAGAAAGTGACAATGTTAAAATAAATGGCAATTTGGAGGTGCATGTACTCTAAACCAACACTACTATTCACATAAAAATGTTTTCGAATGATGGTTCTAAAAACACAACATATTGAGCTTGGATTTTTTTTTTTTTTTTGCCTGTTTGTTTATGAAAGAGAAAGAACAGAGACAGAAGCAGAAGCAGAAAAAAGAGAAACAGAAAAGGAGGGAAAGATGAGTGAAAATAGGAACTACTGCTTATGTAACACAGCGTGTGTGCCAGGCCCTGCTCTGAATTAATTAAGGCAGACACCCTCCGAGGTAAGGATCAATATTACCTCCACTGGCCAAGCAAGGGAACTAGTCATGTGAGGTTAATTTACTTGATCAAGTTCACACAGAAAATGAATACAAAAGTCAGGCAGTCATCTCCAGAGACTGGCTAACTGCAGCTCTGTATGAAATGTTCTAGCAGGGAAAAGAAAAACAACGTGGCTTTGCAATCCCATTAAGACGCAGCATCCAGAGTCTCTGCCATCTCTAATGATGCACTGGCCTTCTTCCTGATGATAGGTTAGTGAAGCACTTCTTGATGAGACCGTAGTGAACAATCTCATGTGAATTCACCAAGCAACACGACCACTTGAGAATCATACAGTTCTTAGAACAGAAGGGACAGTGTGAGCTTAGCAAAAACAAACGTGCGTCAGCAACCCAACTATTGTCAGCTCTGATGTTATAAACGGGCCTCAGATATTCCAAAATCCCAAGCTATTTTTAATACAAATACACAATTTTAATCTCTCTCTCTTTTTATTCTCTCTCAACTGAAGCAGAAATCATGGGTTTTTATTCTTAAATTCTAAATTTATCCCATAAGAAGAGTTCTATTAAGTGCTCTGGAAGGTAGAAGGTTTTCAGTATGAACACTAAGATCCCTGCATTTGTGAGTAAGATGAGAGTGGGATTTTAAACTTCAATTTCTTTATATGTTAAATTAGAAAATTCTGCTATATATATCGAGAGTAAAATACATCTTTGATTAACAATGACTCAGAGAGTTTGTAAAACTAATATTAACTAAAGCAATATGCAGATTAATTCATGGACATATAAATGATATTGAAATAACCTAGATCAAAATGGATTATTACATCATTAAAATAATTTAATTTACTTACAATATTACTTGTTCATCTGATGTTGTTTCTTGTATGAAATAGCTATATGAAAGACATCATCTTTTAAATAGACAAATATAAATCACAAGTGAATAAAAAACATTGCACAAAATATTTAACATATGTGTATAAGATTATGTGTGAGATAGGAATCAAAACAAGAGAAGGCTAAACAGTAGTTATAAGAAGTATTTAAGGCAAAGACAAGAATTTTTTCAATAAGGAATATAAAAAAGTTTAATCAATAAAGAATACAGAAAATTAAATAAACATTTTTCTATTTTGAGACTCAAAGTAAAATTAATAAAATGGGTTAAAGACATATCAGTTTGAAGGCTCTGTGTTCAATCCCCGGTACTGAAAGAGATACAGAGAAAAAGAAAGAGAAAGTGAGAGAGAGAGAGAGAGAAGACTCATGATTAAAATTTGTAATTCAAATAATTAATTCTTGAAAAAGGTTAAATTAAGTTTTTAAATACTAAATTGATATTTATAGATTTTACTTTTCTTGTCATTTAATGTGGTCTTATTTTCAGACTTAAATCCTGGCCCCAGCCATCCTCAACCCAGGAGGTAGCCATCAGGGAAGCAGGGAAGGTCTCTTGAAAACACAAGGACTCAGGTGGCATCTCAGAAACCCAGAAGGACTGGCCAGTATTGGGGCATACCCTGAGACTCCTCATGAACCAGAGGACTGTAGGCCAGGTCAGAATTGCAGGGGTGGCCAGGCAGTAGTTCCTGGAGCTAGAGGAGGCATCGGGCTTGACTGGGCTGCTGGGAGCAGATGATGGCTATCCTATCTGGTCCCTCCATGACATAGGGCTCCGAGTGCAGTGGAAACCAGTGTGGGGGAGCTATCTGAGGGCTGAGGTCCTGGGGGACAAGTTGTCTAGTGACACAACAGACCAGTTCCAATCCTGAAGGGACCCATCTCACTTTCTACTGTTAGTCAATCAATCCACCTGGTCTTCCAAGGTCAGCACTTCCCCAGTGGGCAACTTCTCACCTGGTGCCTACAGGTGGCTTCAGGAGCTCTATCATCCCCCACCAAGGTCCCCCGAGTGAATGCTCCAGGGGCTGTCCCTCCTCCAGCTGATGTGCTCTGATCCCTGACCAAGGAAACACCCCTCACCACTCACAGGGGCCAGCTGCCTTTCAGTGCACTTTCCTTCATGGGAGGGGAAGCTGGGTCCCAAGAATCCCTGAAGTGCGGAGGAGCTCAGACTCCTCAGGCCTCTTCTCCTTGTGCTCCGTGTTTTGGCTCCTCTTGCCACACGGCATTTTCACTCTGGTCTCTCTGAATGTTTGTTTTTTCCCAATCCGTACCCATTTCTTCCAAGATTCTTTTGTTCCTCATATAATTTTTGCATTTCACTCTCTAAACAGTTTTCACATTGTATTTTCTAGCCACATTTTTCTACTTATAAAAGTGTCCATTAATTTTCAGATAACATCCTCCCCTAATCCTTGAACTTGAGCATCATGACACTATAAACTGAGTGTTACATTTCACCTTTTTATTTCTCAGATTCTGATTTTTACGAATCATTTCTATTCATGAATCACCAAAACTCAAACCAAGCATCCTCGGTGTTTATTTTCCATGGCTTTAAATGGAATACAACCTTCGATATTTTTATAAACTCAACTATAATCTTGCCAAATAATATAGAAGAATGCTTGTCTTTAAAGTTTAAAAATGGAGTCTGTGTTTTGAACATACAAAAAAGGAAAATTATGAGTAATATATATGTATATGTATGTATATGTTAATGAACTGGATTTAACTAAAAATACAGTTCAAAACATCTTACTGTATTTGACTAATACATGTATTTTTCTGTCAATTTAAATGAAGATTCTAATTGTTTTCCTCCATTCATTTTGAAATGTATAGTCCTTGAAAGATTTTATCAAAACTATATATGAGGAGATAGATATTTTTAATTTGGTTTAAATATTGTACAGAGTTTATATGTGTATAAAAATATAGCATGATACTAATTACTATATATAATATTTGACTCTGTATATTAAGTAGTAAATAGATTAAAATGTTGCAACCGAAAAAGTAAAAAAAGTTGCATTAGAATGCAAAAATGGAATTTTGATATCTTAGTTATTCTTAGTCCTTAATCCTCAGATCTTTGAATATCTCCAGTCCCAGAGATTTGCTATCATGAGACTAATTTTGTCAGTTATATATCATGCAATATTTAATGCTTCATACTGACCTAACTCTACATTTGCTGTTAGTTCACATGACCAAATTGTTTTATTCTGTTTCCAGACCTGAAGTCTCCTCTAAAACACACTAAATAAATTATTATTTTCCTGAGAAGAGCTGTACTGTCAAAAGCTTACAATTTTTGCTTCACCTTTTAATTTTGTCTTATATGTCACACTGATCTAAATAAATGCTCATCACCAAGGTAGTTAAACAAACAAAACCTTTTTAAAGCATTGTGTGGTCCAGTGAATCTCAAACTTTTGGCTAACTTACACTTTAAAAAGTGCATATATTTTGTTAATACTGTTATGCTGTACAAACTACAAAAGCAAGTTCTATATGTGAAGTCAAATTCTTATGGAAAGCTAATTTAGACATAAATTGAAAGATGTGGAAATATGTTGTTTAGGTTTGAGGTTGATATCTGACATGTTATTATCATTTTATCTTCAAATTCATAATTCATATAACTTCATTGACTGATACTAATCTCTACTGAAATAAGAACAGAGAACAATTATTAGTAGTATTATACTATTAGAGAGTAACGTGATAAGTCTATTCTACAACTAAATAAATCATCACAAAATTTTGGAGTCTGAATATCCTTATTCTAGGAATCTGAGTCTTTGATGGACATAAGAAGTATGCAAGTAAGTGCGGTTGAAGATTTTTATCTCAGGAATATAAATAGATCTCTGCACCTTGAAAAGAGTTGTGGCACAAAACCTAAACAAGCCTTTAATTTTCTGAGCAAATTAAATGAGATGTTATAATGAAAGTAAGTAAGAACTGATTTTGGAAAAGTATGGATTTGGCAAAGAAAAGCTGTTATACCAAATATTCCATTTATATTTATTTATATGCACATTTATTCATTTTGAGAAAGTTTACATAAAGCCTAAGAAGTATTGCTGAAAACTCAGAAATAATAAGCTGGTAACGTTTTTGAAACTTAATGAAAAATAGAAATCTTAGAGAAAGTAAAAAGAAACAGAAAGAGACACACTATTTTAAATTCATACAACATGAAAGAGAAGTATGATTCCAATTTCAGAATGTTTAGATAACAGTATATTTATTGGAAATAAACATTTACAATATTATACCAGTATGAACTTAAACAATTTTCATGTATTAATAAATGGAATGACTACTCTCACAGCATTAATTTGTCTTCCCATAGAAAATGTCATCTGTGATTGGATGCAAAAGGTTATGAAAAGAAATTTCTGACAATATTCATCTAATTTATAGTGGAAGCACTTTAATGCTGTGTATAAAATAAAAATCTAAGCAAAGTATATAAGCTTATGGTTATCATAAGAAAATTGGAAAACCACACAGGAATAGTAGACTCATCCTGTGTGAAGCTAACATGGGGAGTAATTATCACTCACAGAGCACTAAGCTGTGACCTGCTAACACTTGCGCTGATACCCAGACTTTTAGCAACTCACTGAAGATGTGACCGAATATGGTCTGGTGACTTCTATCCAAAGCAAAATGGAGACCTCAACTTCCACTATGCACAGGGTTGGATGACTGACTTCTAGCACAGAAAGCCCTTCCAAGACATAGTGAGAAGCATGGGAAGACTTCAAAAACCAATAAGAGAAGTACTCAACCAGAAAGGAGGTAGAAAATTGGCAGAAAAACGCACTATGCTCCGAATGAACCCAAGGAATTTTTTGTGTTCTTGAGAGTGTCCTCAAGGTGGTCTAGAAAGAGTACTACTAGCGTCTTTCAGGTAACGCATTATTGGTCTAGGTCAGAGTGAAAACTAGTTCTTGTATTTGAAGCTGAGCAATGTGACATCCAATTAATAATGCTCTTTTTAAGAATAAAAGTCTGTGGAATTTGTGTATCTGTATTATTGAAATAAAAAAAAACACTGAGTCAATTAACAGAAGAAAAGTGTGGACCAAATTTAAGCTATTGTTTTATTTCTCCCTAATTATTATTTTTATTAGTGTATATGTTTATGATACACAGTAACTACATTTAGTGAGAAGAATGGTTGCATACTGTCATTTGTTAGACATTTAGGGCAGCACAGCTCAATGGTTAACACAGCCTTGGGTTTGATTCCACAACATCAAATGTAATCCTGGGCAATGGTGGACACCTGTACTCATAGCGCTCTAGAGGCTGAGTCGGGAGCATTGTCATCCATTTGAGGCCAGTCTGGACTACATAGTAAGTCTAGGACCAGCCTGGAGTACAGAGAAGAGCAAGACCCTATCTCAAAATTAAATGAAATGCAGTAATTAAATGAAATAAAAGCATGAATCTTGGAAGAAAAAGCAACATTTTAACCTTGGATGACATTGATTATATCACAAAGATGCAGTTTTCTTAGAGTAAAATTTAAAATTTACAACTTTCTTTCTCCATTTTATCTATCTTTATTCTAGCCTACCTAACCTGGACCCTGCCAACAGGTACTTAAAAGAACTGAAAGACTTAAAAATACTAATTCAATTCATGTTAATTCATATAAAACAGTTCATAAAGGAAGAATATAGTCAGATATTCATAAAGTGTAAGAGCTATATCAAACATCCAATCAAACCTGCCATATACATAAAGTTGTAAGAGCGTGCGACCTTTAACAAGAAGAAATTATGCAATATATATCGGTCAATAATGACTGAGCCAATGATAGTGTAGAACTAAAGTTAATGCCATGAGAGTGTTAGCAACCTTACTCAAAAATAGAAGTTAGAGGGTAGCTGAGTACGAACAAAGGGCGAAGAAGAGCTGAGGCAGACAGAGTCGAAGAGGTAAACAATGGGTGACTACTGGGTTGATGGCTTTACTGCCTTTATTCAAAATACACTCAGTGATTCTGAAGAAAACATATTTATTGAGAAGAAAATAGAAAGAGGTTAAAGTGAACCCAATTAAACTACCAGAGATGGAAGATACAATGACTGAAAATTTGCACAAAACAAAATTAAGACAGTTTCAGTGTTGTAGAAGTAATACAGATATATTTGAATATTTATCAATGCCAACAATTTAAACTGGCAGTGATCCATTTAGTTCTAACATGTTTGAAAATAGAGAATCAAAAAGGTGAGACAGAACATGTTAGAAATGTGTTGTATGAGCACATTGTCATGGAAAGTTCAATATTTGACAAACCATCAAATTCAGAGCTACAAAAGTCATCCAATGAGGATAAACACAAATGAAACCCTCATAAAGGGTTAGTGAAAACCAGTAACACCAAGAAAATATTAAAAGCATCCTAAGCAAAAGATATTACCTCTAAAACAACAAGAATTAGAATGACAGCAGACTTTCTGAGAGAAATAATGAATTAGACGCCAGCACAAAATAGCACATTACCATAACTACAATGAGATACTGGCTTCTAGTTTTCATCTGTACCAGACTAACTTGACCACAAATACATGGTATGCAGCCCTAGACCTGGTAAGTGAGTCTTTTTCAGCTCTATAATGAAAGAAGAATATTTTGCATTCTTCTATTGAGAGTAAGGAAAATAATAAAATATTTTCTCTTGATTTTCTTTTTAATTTTATTAATTCTTTAACTCTGTAGCATGTATTAATCATAGAAGTATCTGAGCTATCTATCTATCTATCTATCTAGAAAAAAAGCAATGGCTCAGCATATTGCTAATATCGGGATAAGTTAATTAGCAGAGGAAGAACTTTGGCAGTACACATGCATTCCACAACAGTAATTTATGGAAAATCAGTGACATATTAACCAAAGTAAAATTTCTCTAACTACAGATAATAAAAAACGAATGATATGTGGTGAAAGGTTTGTGTTCCAGTCACATGCAAACCAGCTTACTTTTTGCTCTTACCTATATTTAACCATGACCTAGTTACTATATTTATCTTTTGTCCAGTAGAAGTTGGTGGCAATAAAGTGTCTGATCATGATATGTCAAGCAGAATTATAAGTTGTAAGTTTGATTTTATTATACCTTAAAATTTGTCAGACTCAGTGACCCCGGCAGCATTGTATCTTGAAAGTAAAGCGGTTCACTTCGAATCAAGCAAAAGCAGGGGCAGAGGGCATCTGTAAAGTGCACAAGCAATAACCCAGATTCCAAATTCATCTATCACATTTCAAACCTCTCCAAGTTTTCATCAGTGGCTATATTTAGGATTTCATATGATCAACTTAGGGTGAAGAAAAATGTCTAACTTAGATTCAAGCACCACTCAAATACCAACATGAAAAGAATAATTATTAGGAGAATATACTTTCAATGGAGAAAAACAATGAGATATCTTTGGTGGAATACACAGATTCTGAGTTAAGAGAACAACAGATTCTTACAGATATTGCAATGTGAATGATTTAGCTACTTGTTTAAGGCATTTACTTCGAAATGATTAGAAGACTAGGAAGATTCTGGTTTTACTCAACTTGCCAAATACGATAGTTGGGAATTTCCCCAGTAAAAAGGGAATTATAGTCTGATTGGTTTTTTTCATCCCTAGAAAGAATGCGGGGCTAGAGCTCCTGAACCCCTCATCTCGATACAGACTACACATGAAGGGCAAATCCAGCATCTTTAAGGGACTGCCTTCAAGTTTCAGGCACAGTGTAGGAAATTACCTCCCTTAATGTCAGTATTACTAGAGTGTGTTTCACTTAAACAGAGCACGCAAAATGTATTTTCATGAAAACTTCAGTTATGACTAATAATTTAGTCAGTTTATTAACTTAAAATGACTATAATGTATGTTAAGAGGATATTAAATAAATTTGTTTCAAGTTCACGTTTAATACATTTTTAAATTGTGCCTGGAATGGCATTAATTTCTGGAAACATTAAGATAAAATAGCCATACGACTCCTTCACCTGAACATATTTTATAATGTGTTTGTGTGCCCATAATTTTTATTTTAATGAAAAAATATTCTAAATATTTTAAAATAATGTTTAATCTAGATAATTGAAAGAGTGAAATGTGGTACCTTGTAAAATGGGAGTGATATTAAAAGCACGAGTTGAGGGCCGGAGGAATGGCACAGCAGTTAAAGCACTTGACTTCCAAGCACAATCCTCTGGTTTCTATTCCACAGCACCACATAAAGCTGGGCATGGAGGCACATGCCTATAATCACAGCACTCAGGAGGCTGATGCAGGGGAATTGCTCTGAGAACAAGGCTAGCCTGGACTATGTAGTGAGTTCTGAACCAGCCTGAGCCACCAAGCAAGACCCTGCCTCAAAAAAAAAAAAAAAAAAGTGTTGAGCATGTCTACTTTGAAGATTTAGCATTTATAGATGGATTTTATTCTTCATAAACATGGTTATAGTGATTAGTTATGCATCTTGACTAATCAAAATGTAAAGTCTGATATAAAATGTCTGTAATGATTGGGATTTGTTTCAAAACAAATATTCCACATTTTATCACTTTATTTTTAATAGTTAATCTTTACCTATTGATAATTTTCATTGACAATTGATTTTCAGTCACAAAAAAACTATTGAATTTGCCCTAATATAGTACTTTTATTATTTATGCTTGACTTTCCAACATTTGGACATTCTTAAAATTATTCTGTTATATAATTATATTTTCCTCTGTAATTACCTAACTATTTTCAGTAAGGGAAATTTTGAGAAATCTATAAAAATAAGAACATTTATGAAGAATAATCAAAAACCCAAAAAGAATAACACCGTAAGTGCTGTGTGTATCGTCGGATCCAATTACACAGAGAAAGTTTCCAATTAGTTCGATTCTGAAGAATACAATCAGAGAAAAAAGATGAACTATTTTTGCCAAAATATAATGCAAAATTAATCATGGTTATTAATTATGACCTACCAATACATTATATAATTATTCATTTAAGTAAATTATGATTATAAACTTACAGTAATTATTGAAAAGTGTACATACTGAACAATATATGTGCCTGAAACAAAGTTACCAACTAAATTTAAGGTGTTTTTTTATTTGAACTAACATGAGTTATAATTCATGTTCTAAATACTTTGAGAGCTACTTTTTCTAAAATATATCAATTGAAATTATATTTATTTTGTAAAGACCAGCAAACATTTTTAAAAATGCTTTTATTTTATCATATGACTAAGTCAAATTTAAATTCTCCTATAATAGTTTAGATTGAACAAGACAAATGTCTTTTTTCAAAATAATTATATATTTGATGAGTAACATTTAGAATTCAGAATAAGTTTATTTTGCAGAATATCTAATGCTAATAATTAATATTTTGAAAATAATATTCTTTCTATTAAAACTTTCTATTTTATGAAAAAGACACGTCAACATATGAGGCATTTAAAAATAATCTGTTCACTTTAAAATGTAATATATATGCTATTTCTATTATAGATAAACCACTATTATTATGTCAATACTAATAAAACATACCTGTATGAATATTCATCAAAATCTAATAAATTAGAAATATTCTACATTGCCATCAATATAATAATAAATCAAACATTTTGGACATGTAATATGCACTTTTGTAAGCTGTGAGTTGGAAGCAAAAACCAAGGTTCTTGGTAGTGAGATAAAGTCCAAAGTTGTATATTAACAAATAAAATAAAGAGAAAATACCTGCAATACAATACCAAGTCAGGCACTTCATATAATCTCTGTACATGAAATTACGTTTGCAAACAAAGACATTTAGCATTGAGGAGGTTATCTTCTCAGTGCTTAAGATACAACCACAAACAAAACAAAACTTCCCCGCTACATGAAAGCATGAAATGAGGTCCCCAACCACAGAAATTACACTGTCCCGGTTTCCCAGATACAGAGAAATTGTAGCGTTATCCCTCTGAGAGCAAGGGAGAGGCTTCAACCTGGAAAACTATTTTTGTTACCAGGGTATGTCCACTGCCAGGTACGTAGTATCTTTTTTTTTCTTTAAGTGTCTGTAGAGGAGCATGATGTGAGCAAAAAATTACACATCAGTGTACACAGAAGGTTCTAACATTTGGAAGGATACCTGAACAAATGGGGAAGACAGCCACATGCATCTGGAAAAACACTGTAAGAACAACTGGTGAGAACAAGCCTCTCCAACCAAGCATTTGTTTACAGCCTCCAGGTAACTGTTGCAAGTTTTTTATTCATTTCCTCTCCGGGTGAAAACTGACTTATTTCTTGCGTGAAGTTTTAAATAGAAGTCTCTTTTTTGATGCCATGACAGAAACCCAGCTCAGTCTACTTGACGATCAAAGGAAAATCTATTAATTCCTGCCAACTAGCTTTAAAAGTGGAAAAACAATGGCTGCCAGTGGGATTCAAATTCCATTAGGAACATATTGTCTGTATTACTTAAGGTCCTCCATTACAAACTTCAGGAGGGGCCTCCTGCTAATGCAAGCCTAAAAGAAGTACTTGAAGGGAGCATTAGGTAGACCCAAAAATTTCCAGACTTCTTGAGAAGCAAATTCTTAAGGCAGGCAGGTAGCAAGGAATTTGTAAATTTAAAAAAAAAATGCCCTGATCAATGATAACATTTATTCCCAAAAGTAATGCTACTTTTTGTAACCTCAAGAAATGTGGAGTATTTGCTATTGGCATTTAATGTAAGAGACCAACATATATGAATCTTCTGCAGGGCACTTTGTAGCCCTAGGTGGGTAAGTGGGTGGGGAAAGATGTATAATCTGAATAACGCAGAATATTCTAGACTCTGAATTCACCATTGGAGATAACTTCTATCCTCCTCCTTTTTATATCATCCTTTCAGTATTAAAATTCCTAAATGAGAACATTGATTTTCTTATGTAAATTCTACATTTAATTTTCTTTATTTTGTGAATAGGTGCGTGATAACCCCTAATTTTTCCCTTCACAGTGAGAACTCATTATTGAGTGCCCACCCTCAAATATTAGAGGCTAGAAATTGCAAATATCCTTCACAGTCTTAAATGACTTCTTGTTTCCGTTTAACTTTATTCCTAGACACAGTGAATGAGCACAATGTCCAAAGGCAGCCAAAATAGCTCATTTAGGCTTGCTCTTCTGTCTGTCAGATCCGATGTCTGGACTTTGACAGGACCTGTTCTGTCTGGAACTAAACATTGCTGCCTGGGAGCAACGGACACATCCCATCAGAAAAATCAAACGCTACCCTGTATACATTTAAGAGATAGATTCTTCAGGAGACTCTAAGAGTTGTATTTACAGGATAAGGGAAAGAGACACTTGAGGATGGAAACAATAGACATTTACTGCAACAAAAATGGTTGGTATGCAAAAATACCAACCAGTCTTTTTGTGTGTGTAAAAGTGATATATCTATATGCTGGTTTACAGATACATTTTTCAAAACCTTTGAAGTTGAAGGCATATTTTTTTCAAGTCAATAACACCCGTTTATATATCTAAAAAGAAAAATCTTTAATATGGAAAGTGAAATGTAAGAATAGTACTCCTCACAAAAAAAAAAGGCATTAAAAATGAAGCCTACTGCAGGTTTAAGGCCAGATAAAGTTAATCTTTTTGCGGGTACATACAAGTACATTTTCTCTTCTATCTTTCTCTAGGCTTATGTACTTGATTTTTAAAGTGAAGTAAGTTCAGTTGGTGTCCTTTTATCCCATTTTAATTATTAATAAAATAAATGCTGAATGTAGAGTTAGATTTAATACTATTGATTCAATATTATCCAATTATGTAGTAAAAATACCTGGTAAAATCTCAATGGAATGTGGGTAGTTATAATAAGAAAAGTTTTCTTTAAAATACATCAAAAATAGACTATTTTAAGCATTTGTCTCTGTACTGTTTTATTTTTGTAAGAGATTTAAATGCATAACATGCATATTAGTGAGATGCCAGTTGATATTTTGACATATACACATTATGTAATGCTTAAATAAGTTTACACGTCTATATTTGTTAACATTGGTCACTTCTTTATGATGAGAATATTAAAAAATTTATTCTAGTTTTTAAAAATATACAGTATGCAATATAAATCTACAGATGCAATATACAATGCGTTATTGAGTCACCCTATTATACAACACTAGAATAGAGGTTCCCTCTCTTCTCTTACTGTAACTGAGACCCAGTCATGAACTTACTGACATTTCTCATTTCTTCCTGTTATTCAGGTTCTAGCATATATTGTTCTTCTTCCAACCCTTATGAGAGAAGCCTTTTTATATTTCACGTGTATGAGAACATGTGCTACTCATATTTCTGTATTTGTTTTCTTTGACATAGCAAAGTGATCTCCATCACCACCTTTAGAGTTAAATAGTATCGCAGTGTGTATATATAATCATTTTCTCTACACATTAGCTTGTTAGTAGACACTTATCATTCTTTCCCCGCCTTGAGTATAAAAGTACATCTGCAACAAAGTGGAGGGTGGCAAATATATATATATATATATATATATATATATATATATATATATATATGGAGGTTAGTATAAATTAGTATAAATTTAGTACAAGTTTTAGTTTTACAATCACTATTGCACTGATTCACATCACTATCGTAAGTGTGAAAGAGTTTCCTTTTTGCTGTATCCTTGCCAGCTTTTACAGCTGTCTACATTTTGGTTAACAGCTATTAATATTAAAGGGAGCAATCAACACAGTGCAGAGATAATCTGGAAAATAAGAGAATATTTGCAAACTCTATGTCTAAAAATGGGCTAATATCTAGAATATACAAGGATTTTAAGTATCTCAATGACAGAAAAACTATGCAATTTTAAAAACAGGTGATAGGCCTTTAGGCTTTACAGATTTCTCAAATGAAAGTATGCAAATGGACAATGGAAATGTGAAACAATGTTCTACATTACTAAGCATCAGGAAATGAAAAAAAATGTTGTCATATATATATATATATATACACAAAATTCTCAAGACCAGTGTACCTATTTTCTATCAGATATATATGTGTGTGTGCATGTGTGTGTGTGTGTGTGTGTGTGTGTGTGTGTGTGTGTGTGTGTATGTGTGTGTGTGTATTAACGGGGAAAAATGAAATATAATGTTCCTCCTAACACATTCTCATTTTGCATCACTCATAGATGTAGTCAAAGAACTAAGAACTGGAATAAATATGCTTTAAAAGTTTAGCAGCGAAAAGAGAGGGTGAAATCTGATTCTTGTTGGAGGCAGAAATTACTGGAGCAAAGTAGAGTAAAATTTTTTCAATATTCCAATTATTCAGTGCCCTGTGACTGTACATATAGCTTAAATTCTCTAAACTTTATTGTTCCACCTTAAAACCTAAGTATATAACATAAAATTTGCTACTTCAAAAGTATATTAGGTATAGCTATAAGTACATCTAATGCTATTAAAACACAAGCCAGTAGTTATGATTGTTATTTCCATTCAGGATTCTTGCAAATTATCAAGAGTAGACAGTAGCGAGATTCCAGTAGATAGTAGTATATGCTAGGGCCATCAGAGTGTAAAGTGCTAATGTGAGGAAGCCCTTGACAGACCAGCCAACAAACGGTATCAATAAATGCTTTCCATAGAAACTGTGGTTTGAAAATTGAGAAACAGTCAGATAACAAGAAATGTGTGAAGTATTTAAATGGAAAGTGTACTATTTACACAGTTCTTCAAATGAGTGCTAGCCTAGGTGTTTAAAAGAAAAAGTACAGATTGGCTGTAGCACTGGATACACTGGAATGCTTTTAAATATGGCTGAAAAATTACAATGAAACAAGTTTTAATGAGGTTTTTTGCTAGCTAGAGAATATGAATTACAATAAAACCCCCACATACTCTGACTTCAACTTCCAAATATTCTGTTTTTCCATAAAGTATTCGCCTTTCTGTTTATTGAAGTCTGGCTTTTATTTGATTGTTATATGATTTAATTTTTCTCTTTACTGGTTTCATGCCTTCAGAGAGATACACACACACAACTGATCTCTGAGGCTTAAACAAAATCTTTATATATATTTGATAGCACAGTGTGTGTGTGTGTGTGTGTGTGTGTGTGTGTGTGTGTGTGTGTATAACTACTCTGTTTTTTTTTTAGGATTTTTTTAGTTTTGCAGCTGTGTCGAGGGGAGGGTATTGTCCCCATGCGGGCATAGCTTCTCCCTTATCAACATCGCCCAAACAGAAAGTCATATTTGTTTTATTAACAGTTGGCAAACCTAGGCTGGCATATCATAACCACTAAAATTATAGTTCAGGCAGTTAGAGCACTTGTAGAGCAAGAGCTAAGTCAAGTGCTAAGTACCTAAATTTTATTCCCAGGTACCCCATAAGCCGTGCATGGTGGCACACACCTGTAATCCCAGAAGTCAAGAGGCTGAGACAGAAGAATTGCCTTGAGTCCAAGGACAGCCTCGGCTCCATAGTGAGCTCAGGACCAGCCAGGGCCCGAATTGAGACCCTGTTTCAAATATAAATAAATAAATAAATAAATAAAATTATAGTTCACATTGAGGTTTACCCTTGGTGTTGTATTTCCTGTGAATTTCAGCAAACATACAGTGATATTTCTACCACTGTTATATTATTGTACACACTTCTGTTGCTCTCATGTATCCACGCACACACACACACACACACACACACACACACACACACACACTTACACATCCAATCGTTGGTGTCTTTTCCAGAATGTTATTTAGTTGAATCCACAGTATATAACTTTTTCAGATAAATTTCATTTGATTAGCAATATGTATTTTAGGCTTTCTCGTGTCTTTTTACTGCTTGATATAGTGTCACTGAATAAAAAACAATCATCTAAATACGATTTATTTAACCATTCAGTTACTAAAGAATATTTAGGTTGTATCCATGTAAATTATTAGGAAATCCACTAAAAACATCCATATGCAGGTGCTGTCTAACCACATGCTTACAGCTACTTTGGGAAATCATCGAGGAACACAAGTACTACACTGTATGCTAAAAATATACTTAATTGTATGAGAACCCACCAAACATTTTAATTGTAGATATAATGTTTACATTCTCAGTATAATGACTTAAAAATATGTGAATCTCATCTTTGCTGGTATCTGAAATCTATGCTTCATATTGCAATCATTTGATGTATTGTTTTTGTTTAATTTTTGTTTCTCTGATGGTAAGATATTGAACATTTTTATGTACTTATTTGTGATCTTTGTTTATTCTTTACACAAGTGTCTGTAAAAAAATGCCTTTAGCTCCTTTTAACATCAGGTTATTTTATTTGCTTATTGTGGAATTTTAAGGATTTTTTTGTATTTTAATTTGTCAGACGTTTCTTTTGAAGATATTTTCCCAGTCTTCAGGTGTACTTCACATTTTCTTAATATTTTATTTCAATTTTTACGAATAAGATTCAGTTTATGTATTTCTTTTATGGATTATGCTTCTTAATGTTAAACAAAAATTAATTAATATTACTAAAGTCACCAAAACTTTCTTTTTTTGTAGGATTGAATCTTTAGTTTATTCTACAATTTGGGCTACTATACATTTTAAATTCATTTTTATGAGAGACGGAAAGATTGTGCGTACTTTAATTTTGACTAATTGTTGTAGTGTCAGGCTCTATTATTTTAAAACATAATTACATATGTACATGTACCAATTCCCCAAGATAAGTGTAATTATTATATATCACAAATGTATACCAGTAAGATATTAAAATGTAAACACAGCTGCATGATTATGCATTTTGGTCAGTCTGAAATACTTCTTGAGCACACATAATTTAGCCTAAATTTCAGGTGTAGACTAGAAACTAGTTAGCTGTGAAACAGCCATCGGCCTTTTCCTATTTTGGAATCTTCTATATTAATGTTTTAATTGGATTTTTTTTGCTAGTTGGTATCACTCACTTATTGAAACTATTTTAAATTAAAAACCTCACTATTAAGTTCTGTTGGGAACTTGAGGAGCTTGTCAGCATTATCCACACATTTCTTTACCTTTTGTCCTTCATATGTAAACTGTTTTCTTAAGAAAACACACTGAAATTATTTAATTCCAAATTTAAAATTATATATGCATTGTATGAATAAAACATTCAATTTCACAAATCAATGGATTTTAAAAAGTCCCGTGGGATTATTCATAAAGTAGAAATTATTTGTAATACAGAACTCTTTATTTTAATTCTTTTCTTAAAATTTTAACAAGAGTTAGCAATTAGTTAAGTATGTCACTTGGAAAAAGTAGAACTTGTTGTAATCGTTACATAAAAAGTAATATATGCAAACCTCTAATCCCAGCACTGGGAAGGCTGGGAAGGAAGATTGTCATAAATTTGAGATCAGTCCGGAACACATATTTTTGAGGACTTTCCTGAACAACAAAGCAAGATCACGTCTCAATAACTAACTAATTAACTAACTACATAAATAAATGCTTTGTATAGACTAATGGAGGACAAAAAATACTTAATACAAAATAATTAAAAAGATATTTTTAAAAGTCTCATCTTTTACGGTATTGTGCAGTAGGTGTCGGATGATTACCGTTCCTCAACATCCAATTGCATTCGTTTTGGAAAGTACAAATCACAAGTTCATGAACCAAAGCTGACTGCCATGCCACAAATATAATTGCAGGCTAAATTTAATACATTCTAAATCATACTATAAGAGGCTATTTATCGAATGGAATATTTTATATACTATGCTCATGACCATGTAATTCATAGTTTAGAGGATGAAAACTGGGTCATAAAACCACAGGAATAAATATCGAATTGTATTCTTTTCCCTATAATATAAATTATAGAAGTCTATAAGGTCTACAGACTGAGCAATTAATATCACATTAATCTTTTCTTCTTTAAATATTTAAAATGGGTTATATTTCAGATATTATAAACCACATATATTATTTCAAATAATATATATAAAAATAATACGCCATTCTAATGCATTAATTTAAGCAAGTGATAATGAAAATAGACTCAAGTGTTATATATTCTTTAAACAATAGTTTATCTATAGTTTTTTTCTATTTGCTTCCTGCATATTTAAACCAAAGTAATATAATCTGGTTATAAATTGAATTACATAAAATATTTTGTGATTTTAATGACGCTTAACAATAACGTTATTATTACTATTATCTTCTATGTGAATTTTACATTTACTTTTTTGTTTCAATATTTTTCATCAATTAAATAAAATATGATGCTTCAAGTTTAGGTACGTGAGTGTCGCGTTTGGAAATAACGTGTCCCTCGAAAAGATATTTGTATTTATTTTGAGGTCCTCAATGCAGCACCAATTAGAGATGGGTTTTGGAAATAATTTGATCCCGATGACTGTGTCCTAATTGATGAGTTAATGCATAGATTGGGTCATAATTTAGTCACAATTTGGCTTGTAAGACAGAGTTGAAGGGAATGAATCCTTAAGGTTGGGCCTTTGAGTTTTAGATATTGTCCTCAAATCTTTCTTTTGTCTCTTTCTGCTCCCTGGATGCTCTAAGGTAAATATTTTTGCTCTACAGCCCCCCTCTGCCGTGAAGTAATGCCTCAGTACAGGCCCAGACATAATAGGCCCAGCTGATAGTGGACTGAAATATCAGGGGTCACTGCAAGGTTTTTTTTTTCCTTTAAGATGCATTCCTCAGGTAAGAGTCACAGCAATGGAATGATGAAAGATCTAGTAAGCCTGGACACCCAAGTACAGGGGACCGCCAGCTAACAAGAGAACTTCTAAAATAATATGTGCTTTGGATGGTCACTGGTAGTGTCACTAAGCAGTGGACACTGCTTTGTTCTACAGAGAATCAGTGAATATGATGTAGTGGGCAATCAAGTAATTTACAAAATAATCGGCTTCACTGTGCACTAGACAGTCATCGAATCTGCAGTCACATTGACCATTTTGCAGGGGACATTTGAGTAATCAGAGATACAATATGTATTCCTCAAAACATTTTCCTCAGTGAATCTCATTCCTCATAATGTTCGTCCCATAATACAAATTCTCCATATTTTAAAATATTATGTATTCCTCAACATTGCACTTACATTTTTGCATTTTTGAAAAATAAAGCTATTTGGTGTTTCCTAAAGTATATTATGTTATTCATATATCTGACAAATTGTCTTGTTCTCATAACAAGTTTCAATGGTATGGAAAACATTGTCTTGAGAAGAAACAACAGAGATCTGGGTTAAACTATGCTATCTGTACTATGGTATTTGTAAATTCAGTTAATGCTATTTCAGAATTCTATTTTTCTTATATTTTATTTATCATATACTGATGGGCTCAGTTTAATCATATGTCCAAATTAACAGTAAAATGACAACACTAACAATATGTGTAATTATAGCTTGTGATACATCAGATGCATGGATCCAATTATAATCAAATGTTGGAAGGTTATTTGCCTGTCAGGCACTGAAATATTATCACAGTTTAACATCACTGCTGAAAGGAGAAAAATCTGTAGAAAGAATTCTGACAGCAGTGCTGCAGTCTCCTGGGAGGATGTGACGGGAGCGACACACAGTTTGCTGCAATCAAAGATGAAGCATATCACCTCTAACTACATCTTTCAAATGACTGCAAGAAACAGCAACATGGTCGCCAGCAACACTAGAGACCGCAGCTTCAAAAGACATCAAGTAGAAATAAGCGTGCTTAGCTTCCAAAGTTTAAGGCATGTGTAGAAAAGTAGGTATGCATGTCAATATAAGCATAATCTCATCGGTAGAGAGTAAGGTAGTCTAAGGCGAAGCAATGAACTAACCACATCAATTCATCAAGGCTTTTCCCATTACTACTCTGCTCATCTTAATGACACTTGGAATAAATTCTTTTTTCTTGTTGGAATATCAACCAAATAAAGTATATTTTAAATAAACACTAAGGGAAGCTTCTACAGATATGTTTTCCTCATCTATACTGTATATTTTTATAAATATCTCACTTTTTATCATTCCTACTAAGTTATTAGTAATGATTTTATTCTACTACAAGACAAATTGTTGTTGTATAGTGAAGATATAATTTCAAAGGATTTCATATCCATTCGAAAGAAATATGAACTTATGTAATGAAAATGAATATTTATCATTCAGGAATAAGACAACTTTCAGAGCCTGGTTTCTTGATGTATCAGCTAATTTCCAAGAATGTAAACTACTAAAAGGCGACGTGACTTAAAAAATAAAGAGGAAATTTCTAATAATTTTGAAAAAATATAACTGATACACACATGCATGCACATACACACATATGACTTGTAAGACAAAAATGTGGTAACTGTTTAAGACAAGATTTATTTATTAATAAGACTATGTAGCTGTGAGCATGTGAATGCAGATGTCTACAACATCCTGATTTTATTTTCTTTGTATCTATATGAAGTATTTGAACTGCTGAAACAAATAATATGGTAATTTTATTATCAAATTTCTAATAGAGTCGGTACTCTTTTCCCAAATCATTTTCAATTTATATTCCAAACAGAAGTGAAAAAAATGTATTTTCTTCACATCCATAATTCTGTTTCATTATCTTTCATATACCTGAAAATAATAAGAGCTATTCTAAAAATTGTGAGTAGGTTTCACGATGGTTTTAATTTTTCTGAAGATTACTGAATAAGACCTTTTTGCATACCTCTGGCATTATGTTTACTTTCTTTTGATAAATATCTTCTCAGGTTTTTGATAACTCAATATTCTTGGACTGGGTTCTTTGTGCATCTTGGGTAAAAACATGGCATCATACATATTTTATGCAAATATATATATATATATATATATATATATATATATATATGCCAACTTTAAAAAGCTAGGTACTTATGTGGTAATTCTTTTAGTAAGACTTTATGTAACACTTATTAAACTATTTTTTCCAAAGTAATTAAAGCCTTATGCCATTATGTGTAAGTCATTAAAGAGAACACAAAAGAAAACATCAGTTAAAGATTCTACTTCTGAAATAACTAAAGAAATGGCTTTATGATTAGGATAATAATATGATGGAACTATAAAGTGAAAAAAACCGAATGAAAACAAGAAAACTTGCAATAAAGTCAAACTGCTCTAATCACAATGCATAAATTACACACACACACACACACACACACACACACACACACAAAAGATAAAGTAGAAATCACATTTTACATTAGTCATTCTTTTATTCCTGAATTACAGTTCATAACCCACATACAGGTAGTGAGCTTATTTTGACTCACAGATTCAGCGAGGTCAGCTGATGGTCAGCTACACCAGGGAGAAACCAAGTGGTGGAAGGTGCCAGCAAAGAAAAACTACAGGTTTTAAGGTGGCTAAGAAGCAGACAGCAAAGTGCTTTCAACACGGCTAGGGACAAAAATCTCCTTCCTAGCTTCATCTCCAGTCATTCCCAGCAGGCCCCTCCTCAAAATATGAGATTTTGGGGGATATTTTAGTTCTACACCAAAGAATTTCCACATTTAATATGAGAATGAAAGTAAAATTAGATCTTTTTTTTTCAAGCTTATGTAGATTGTACTAAACAAAAATGTGTGCATGGATTGAGTATACACAATCAGACATAATCAGTCATATTTTGTCCTTTTGAATCATTAGAGAACAGACTGCTTAAAGATATGAATTAGATTATTACTAACATAAGAAAAAATCGCTTGCTTAAAATTATGCATTAGTAGGACCACGATAAAACTGTCATTCAGTCTTGTAGAAAAAGTCATATGGAAGCAAGCTTTTATATTTCAACTTAGAAAAGTTCCATATTACATTTTTAAATAAGAGAAGATAATAAAAAATAGTTTGATTCCAACAAGTAAAACTGTTTTCATTTTAATGTTCATTCACATACAATAGCATTGAAATAATTGTTATAAATTTTTATCGTGTGAGGATGCTTTTGAATTTTACTGCAGAAAATTTTAACTTAATTGTATTTTGAAAGAGTAGCATACTTACATAGTGTTTGTTAAAGAAAAATGTTGAATTTTGTTTCTTTTTCAATTACTAAAACCACACTGTATTATCTATTATTTGTATTGAATGTAATTTTATTTCTAAACATTTGACACTTCTATACCTTTATAACTTCTAATTTACTTTATAGCAATGTTTAAGAAAATTTGAACAGTCAAGAAGACATTTTTTCAAAACTTGGGAAAAGGTAGAGATTTAGGTCAGTTCCATTGAAGGTGACATTTTGAGCACTTTGTGAACTCCTGGGAAAGTACTGGGACTTCAGGGGGAAGGTTGGTCACAATCTCTAGGACACCTGAATGCGCTAACTGTTGCTCATGTAAATTAAGATTCTTTTTCTCTGGCTTAGAGTAGAAGAGAGTGTTCTTCCCTTTCTCTTCATAGTCCTTGCTTTCTTCTTCCTCTTCCTCTTCTTCCTCTTCTTCTTCTTCTTCTATCTATCCCTTTTCCTTTCTTTGGCCAGTTTCACTGAAATGTACTTCATTTTCAGAAAACTGTATGGTTGAATGACAAATGCAAATTGCTTAATTCTGGCATATGACTATGTCTGGGCAGCATTAGCACCTGTCGGTGAAAACATTCATCATCATCTTTACAGGCTGCTGATGTTTTTTGCTGTTTGTATGAGATTTCTGTTTCTTTCTTTCTTTCTTTCTTTTTTGCACTGGTTGTTGTTTATGCAGTAAGGGGGAGCTACATATAAAGCCCCCCCCCCATTTATTCATTTATTTATTTATTTATTTTGAGACAGAGTCTTGCTAATTTGTTAGGTTGTGCTTGATGGTTTCAAACTTGTAATTCTCCTGACTCAGTCACTGAAAGTACTGGGATTCCAGGCCTGCACCAATGCTGGGCCTGTCTTTATTATTATATTTTGGAATTTTTTTGCATTAAGAAAATATGAGAGATGCACCCTTAAAACATTTATTAAGTGTATAATACAATGTTTTTCACTATAGGCATCTGGCTGTTAACAGATATCTTAATCTTACTCATTTGCTTAAACTTCATCCTTTTGGAACAGTTATTGCTTTATTCTCTGTGTAAACTTTAGAAACCATCACTGTAATTTCTGCTATGATGAGTTTACTTATTTTGTTGTCTTATGAAAATTATGCTGGAGGATATCATCTAAGTGAAATAACTCAGGGACTGAAAGGCAAATATGGCATTATCTCCCTTGAGAAAAAATGTCCAGGGTGTAAAGTTGACCAGACGCTGGAAAAGATTTACATCTCAAAGGTCAAACGAAGTTTTTTGACAGTAAATGTCAAAAAGTCAGGATTCTGTAGTCAGGAGCCTGTCTAAAATTTAGTCAATTGGAAAGGTACAACCTTAGGGCATTTTTGGTCAAGACTAACTCTATAACTACTCCAAAGGATTTTTACATAAATGTAAGAAGACTTTGCAAGAGGACACTTTCCCAATCATTTCTACCTCTGTGTCTGTCTCTCACTCTTCTTCTGTAGCTCTGTAATAAACAATCTATTTCTGTTTACAAGAAATTAATTTAAAATGTAAACTAGAAAAATATAGTACTTCCTTAAGGTTTTTCAAGTTAATGAACATTTCTAACCAAGATATTTGATCAGCAATTTTTTCCCATTTTATTGATATGTATAAGTGCAAACTTTAACGTTTACAATGAAGTTCAGCATTTTGTGCACATACGTATCTTGTCAAGGTGACAAGGACTTGCCCTCTCTCCTTTTGTCCCTCCCCCTCCCCACTTTTTCCTCCTTCCCTTCCCACCCTCCCCCCCCCCCATTTCACTTTGTTTGATCAGCAACTTTTAAGCTTAATATCATTCTTTGGTAGTTTAAATTACAGACACAATTATGTCAAGCTTTTCTAAGCCTTTTCTGCTATTAAATATTGTAAAGAAACGATTACTTCTATTTTAGAAAGAAAATAGATGGAAAACACTTTAAAATCATTATATATGTGTACTTTAGAAGTAATAACCTATACAGACAATTTGTAAGACGAATGCCCTAAGTTCTCACATACTCTCAGGAGTGTGTAGGCAGCACCCTGTTCATTTCTGTACCCTGTTACATTTAGTTAGACAGTGCCTACCTGGCAGTGAGCATTCAATAAGAACCAGTGAACTTACTAGAGAATAAAAGGGAATATGGGTGTTTAATCCACAATTAGGCATACAAAGATTACTATTAACTCTCATAGTATCAATTAAAAGCTCTGGTTGTTTAAAATGCTTATTTTTACAAACATGAATTTGATCTTTAGTTGTGTGGGAGTCAATTTTATGAAAAAGAGTCCTCATTAGGTTAGTGTATGCTCTTCTAAATTATTGCCTAACCTCTACTATTATGTTGGGATATTATTCAAATTCCTCTTCAAATTATTGGGTCACCATTAGCATTATAATACCTTCTGATAGCCAAGCAAAGCTCTCAGTTTTCTTTTGGTATCAAACTTGAAAAGATTTTTGTTAAGCATATAGCCACCTGCTCTTTAAAAAACAATCTTTTCTAAACATCGGTAATGGTATTGTGATTGAAAGTGTACAACATATATATTTATGTCACGCATAATATATGATCAATTGTCAAACAGAGCAAGCCCTGAGAGATACATTACTACATCTGATGATAAACCATTCTCAAAATTCACAATATCTGCATTTAAAGAAAGGAAAAAAAACATTCATGTCAAAGATATCATCTCACTATATACACTTTACAAAACTATTGTGATTTAAAGTTTTGAATTTAAAGCTGTTTTCTCCAAGGCTGACCTATTCCTTAAATTAATTTCTTCCTATTCTTTTTGTGTATTGAAATGCTGTTCAAAAATACAGACATTTTACTGCCTTTCTGTTTGTCCTTATTAAGAAGATACATAGTACAGAAATACGCGTTTCTCCAAGTGCTTAGGGAAGAAGGAATCACACGAAGCTTCTCTAGATCTTTTCTCAGAGTGTTACTAATATAGTTGGACAATTAAGAGAAAAAGACAATGATAAAAGGCTCATAGGTCTTAAAAAATAAAAATCTAAAATATTTGTTGCAAAGACTCAGACAAAGCAATTAAAATCAACAAGACATGGAGGGGAATTCAAAATGAAAAATATGTAGAAAGAAATCTAACTGCCATAAAAATCATTATTTAAATAGCAGGCAAAAGAGGGAATGAGGAGAAAAATAAATGAAAAGAGTAGCTGCAGAGAATAATATAAAACTGTCTCTTAGAATCGCAAAAGTAAAATCAGTAAGCAAATATATTTCCCTAGTTGGTGGTTTGTTTTGCCTAAGAATGTAGATTATTAATTCTTTTAGAATTGAGGAGTCATTTTAGTAGGACAACCCCTAAACCTTGAATAAGTCCTTAGCTGTGATTAAACCATTTCATCAGTTATGCTTCTAATTTTAAAATTTGTATCATTTTAATGAATTAATTTTATTTATGCTTTTATTCATTTATTGAGACAAGGTCTTATTTGGGAGCCCAGGCTAGTCCTGATATCACCATGGAGCCCAGACTGGCCTGGGTCTCACTGCAATCCTCCTGTCTCCGGTTCCTTAATGCTGGGATTATTGGTGTGCGCTACCATGCCCGGTTTATGTGGTGCTGGGGAATTGAACTCAGATACTTAGCACTTGACTTAGAGCTTGCTAGGCAAGTGCTTTAACCGCTGAGCCCTGCCTCCAACCCCTTAATGAGTTAATTTTTAAGAAATATGATAGAAAAGTGACCAGAATTTTTTAAGTGATTTTGCAATACTTTGTTCATCTGAAACCCCTTACTAGAAATCAATAAAAGATAAGTTATAAAATAACAATCAGAGAGAGGACAAGGCATTGTTAATGAACAGGGATGTATTAATGGTTTATATAAAGAAACAGAATACACACACACACACACATACACACACATACATACGTAATGCTTGTGTATGTATATATGCATATATATGTAAAGATAAGGAGATTTATTAGGTAGGCTTGGGAAAACAGAGGTGGTGTGTCCACATAGCTACATGTGAGATCACAACGGAGAATTCAAAATCGCTATCTACAAGCGCAAGAGCTGGAAGGTCCCACAGCTGCTCAGACCACAAGATGTTAGGCACAAAACAAGAATGCAACACCTGAGCAATACGAAGGCTTTAGAACAAGGATGTCAAGGGGTCCTCACCAGTCCAAGTTGGAGGCCTTGGCGCTCACCCTAAGCTGGCTGATGCTGGGTTGTTCTGGAGATGGATGTCCAGAGGTGACGGGGTGACTGGAGCTTTGCCAGACATACACTCTTCCTTTCCTTCTTATTCTCTCTGTGTTGCAAGTGTATTGTTTGCTGCCACCCACATCTGGAGTGGCTCTACCTTCCTTCTCCTGGCTTACAGGTCATTCAGTCACAAACACACCAAAAAACCTGCCTTATGGAACTGCTAGGTATGTCTTAATCCATTGAAGTTGACAAGGGATGACTAAAGTTTACGGAGTACAAAACTTTAGGAGACAGGAAAGACAATGATTGAAATAGATTATGCAGGAAGATGACTATAGTTTTCAATAATGTATTAGATCTTTCAAAATAACCCAGGATTAGATTTTGAATATCTCATCACAAAAAATAAGTGTGGCTGATACTTGTTTAGTTAAATATGATTTAATTTTTTGCATTCTACTCATTTGTGAAGACAAAGAAGTGTACTACAGAAATATACACAATTATGATTTATGTATTAAAATAATATTAACTTGATTAGATAGAAAAATAAAATAGAATACTATTGAATAAAAACTGAGTCCCATTTTACCTTGACCATGTTCAGAAGAGAGAACACTGTATCTGTTAACAATAACCTTCATACAATAGGTAGAAGCAAGAGGTGATTTTGGAAAAAATGGGCAGACATACATGAAATCATAGAAATGGAAATAGAAAAAAGCAAATATTTTGTTTGAAGAGGTATTTGTAAGAGTACAGAGAAGAAATTACATTGGTGAAGGTAAAGATAATGACAATTAATTGACCAAGTGAAATCTCTTAACTTAGTTTGATGGACTAACTGTAAGATTTATTATGATTGAAATCAATGGATATATTTTATTAAAATTCACATATTTATAAATATATTCAAAAATGAAAATTTACCAGGGATAAATCATAGTCTAACAAAGACAGCATAGATATTTATTGCAAATGAAAAATAAAAGCGCATGAAAAAGCAGAGAAATGAATTAATACATGTGATTCATATTACTTTAATTTTATTTTCAAACACAACTTATACTACCACTACCCTCTCATCTCAATGATTTTAACAAAAACAAAGTTTATGTCATATCATAAAACTGAATCCAAATGGCCGTACTGGGTGGTGCCACCACACTCTATCCTATGCAAGGAATTTGGTATCATATCCATTTCCTAACTGTAAAGTTAATGCTAGGGTTAGTGTTATGGTTATGGTTAGGGTTAGGGTTAGGGTTAGGGTTAGAAAAAATTTTAAAAATAAAATTAATGCATGTTTTCCAAGAGACCCCATATGATTATGAATTTGAGGCATTTAGATGTATACTCTTATAATTTAAATTTAGATTGCACAAGTGTTGATTGTAAGCATCATGCAAATATCTCTTCTTATAGCAATTTTCAAGGATGATAGAGTACATGCTACATCTAAGCTACAAATACACTTTCTTGGAGAAGAAAAGAAAATTAATTATATAGGAAATTCATTTTTGCTTATAGAAAGCTGATTTGCACAAACTTTGGATCAACACTCTAGGAACGAGCATAGATTATGTGTGTCTCTTTCTCTAGTTGAGTGTGATCTGATCCAGCGTCTGCTATTTTTCTGGTCTGGTGTATAGTGAGTAAAACTGTGTATGAATTATTCAATGTGTTTTAAACACTCTTCTATTCTGTAACATGGTAGACAATTTTTGCTTCCCCCAATAAATAGCTAGGGTAGGACACTCTTAGTGTAGTTTAGAATCACTGCCAGATGTAAAAGAAAAATCCTAATCTTCTTTGAACAAACATATTTGCCAATAGCAATTTTATTTCAAAATGAAAGCAACAGTATTATTTAATGTTATTGACACTATTTTTCTTTTACCCCAATCTCAGAAATAGTGAAATAGCAGCTGTTATCAGTAATGTTGGATTTATCCTGTCATCAAATATTTCTTAAAATAAATGTTATTTGATTTGAACATTTGCTTTAATGTATTCATGGTTACAGACAAGTAAATTGTTAAATTTTAGGACTATGGAAAATGAGCACCAAGTACAAAATTACCTGAAAATTTTGCATTCTCTAAATATTTGGATATGGTTTTGATCATTTACTTAGAATGGCCAAATTTTAACACCTTCCGGTTCACACAGTGGGCAAGCTCTAATTCTAACTAAGACTTCAGGTAAGTTTTTGAACCATTATCTTGCACTATATTCCATGCTGGTCCCGAACTGCTAATGTAGCAAGTAAAATTCTTGAGTCATCCAGACTACTCTGGAGAATCTCAACATTCGTGTGGGTGCTCTTCATTTGAGTCTTTTAAGTCCCTATATTTAGAAGATTTGTTGATGTAGCAACATAATTGATTCGTAATTATTTTGTCTTATTTTCAGAAGAATATAAAGAAAACATTACCACATGATGCAAAAATAAATCATCCATTCTGTTTGTTTTGACAAAAAAAAATATATTTGCGATCTTTTGTTAAGTATCTATGTCCATTAGTGCCCAAATGATAACTCCAAACAGAAAGAATATAGCACTAATTATTTGAAAGCAATAATATATTAAAAATCATAGCATCCCACTCATATTAGGGTTGTGGCTAAGATGTTGGGGGAGGAGATAGAATTGCACTTCCTTGTTAAAAGCAAGTATTTATTTCACAAGAATAGCAAAAGAATGAGCTTCTAGCTAATAATACCATTCTTCCAACCTTAATGTGTAGATTTCCAGCATGTTCAGTTGGGGAGGAAGTTAAGTCCAGGACCAGCAATTTTCAGAAAAGGACCATAGTGATTACTCACATAACTTCCACTCACAAGTTTTTGCCTTGAACTAAGCTACCGGCTTGAATAAATTGCAAAGGAGATTAGAAAATGCAAAGTTTGGTAAGAACACCTGGGTCTTTCAACTGTACAATAAAATAAATGCACAAACAGGTAAGTCAAACAAATCTGATCATGGGAAAGAAATCAGAGTAGCAGCTGTAACTGTGTAAGCAGTCAATGCTTAAAAAGCATTCCTTTAAGTATTTTACATACATTTTTATAAACAATATCTACAAAAACAGAGAAGTGTAATTCATTATCCCACAACAAAGAAACCAAACCAAGGCAAGAGGTTTGCTAAAGCTGAACAAAGCATAGGAGTGCAGAATCAAAGTACAGCCAGTCCACTCTTGTTAGGACATTATGCTATTTGCACTATGCAAATCTCTTTGCTTTCCAGGGAAAGGAATGAAACAAGGAAACCTCATGAAAGTCTTTGGGCATATTATACAGGATGGAGAACGCAAGAAAAGGAGTTAAAAAGGGGCTTTGGATGCTTTTTAGACCTAAATCCTCATCTGCATGGCAGTGGCTTACAAAGTGACATTGTTAACTGAAAATGTTCTGTGCCTCTGTGGAGACTGGATGGATACCGGCCATGGAATGGCCACAGTGTGACTATTGCAAGAGTCTATTAAAAAGCATTTGTTCTTACCCTTTTGTATTTTCGCAAGCACAGAGAAGGGGAAGCTAATTCCAGGAAAAATGATCATCTTCTCGGGGATATGATAGCATGAGAGAAAAATTAATACTCGATTCCAAATTATAAACAGATAGATTTTAGAAATATGTCATCGGGAATAAAAATGGAGTTGATTTGGGTAAAAATGTAAGAGAATGTTTTCAAATAGAGATTATAACACGGTAAAATAAATGTTTGAAATCTAAGAATGAAACACAGCAGAGAATTTCTATTGGAAATGCAGTTTGCTAGCCATGCTGTTTAAATGTGGAGCTATTCCTCCAGCCTTGCAAGTACAGAAGTTAAATAATGACATAATGACTTCACTCACATTCAGCCATTTAATGGAAAACTAAACAAAATAAATCGGATGTCATCTGCATAGCAATGACATCAGCTCAATTGCTCATTTAATCACATTTGTTTCCTTCTTTTTACTAAACACTAAGCTAAATGTTGCAATTACAGAAGATTTTTTTGGGGGGGTCAGGGTCTTGTTCTTTAGTCCCAGCTAGACCTGAATTCACTATGGATCATAGGCTGTACTTGAACTCCCAACAATCCTCCTGCCTCTGTCTCCTGAGTGCAGGGATTACAGGCATGCACCAGATCACCCAGCTTATGTGGTGCTCAGGGACTTGAGCTTGGTAGTCCAGCACCTTAGCCATTGAGCTATTGTTCCTCCAGCCTTGCAAGTATAGAAGTTATATAATGACATCACGTGCTTTCAGCCATTTAATGGAAATACAAACTATATAAATAGTAACTAAATATATTGAAGGGTCTGTTTAAAAAAATAAAAAAAAAACGTAAATGTGACTTCCATCCGACTATATGTAAGAACCTCTAAGTGACACTTGGAGCTGCGTGATAGTGAAGAATCCAAACAAAATAAATTGTCACAGAAAAGGGGAAATATTTTTAAGACTACAACTATGGAAAACACCTGAAAATATGAGCAAAGGAGTCAAACAAGGAATCATTCCCTAGTATAAAAGGTGCTAATATGTACACTTATTTTTCAAAGCAATGTGAAATGTTATTTCAAAGGTAAATATATATTGTAAATATATATATATATATTTAATTCCCACCCGAGTCTTTCAGATATAAAATAAGAACTTTGCCTATAATTTGCTATTAAGCAGCTTCCTCTCAAACAGAGGAAAGACAGCTTTCTGGACATGGCAAATTAAAGAATATATGTCTGACTAGGGAGGAAAAGCAGGAATAAGAGGCTCACCTTTCAAAAAAGAAAGAACTTTCCTGAGAGCAAATGGAAAGGCGCTGCCCTGAGGCCAGAAAGTTCCTCGCTACTGATCTGAATTCTAGGACAGACCAACAAGAAGCCAGCTCCTAGATACTGAACACTGCCCTAAACTGAGAGAGAAGATTTTGTGAGCATGAAACTTAAAAAATCAGATGGAATTTCACATGTTGGTGATATTTTTCTGAAGGTTCTTTGATTGCATCATTTTTTTCATTAAGTTAATGAAAAGCAGGTGTCCTTTTGATGGACGCAAGTCGCTTGGAGAGTACTCGGATTATTTGACATGATATAGGTAGTGCCAATGTTCTTTCTTTTCATATTTATGTACACAATTTCTTAGGCTCAAATTAATGCTAATATGCACCGTCAGAATTCTGCTTGTATTTATGGCAACCATGTCGAGAACACCTTAGTAGATCAAATGAAAATATTGGTCTGTCCCTGAGAAATAAAGACCCAGTTTTCAAGTTTCATTTTGTTTATGAATAGAATACTTTAAGGCACCCTTAGCAAACTGAACTGTATTTCATCTGGGAGTGCTCTATGCGACCCTGCCCTCCTAGAGCGGTACTCTACAAACTAAAACTTTACAGAAAAGAATAATGAAGCCAGCAGAAAAGACACACGCCACATAACCATAATAAAAATTTGAAACACGTGGTGTCATTTTACTTGAATTGTTAATGATAATTAAATGATAATTAATAATTAAGACACTTTATTTATTCACTTTAATTTAATTTTTTGAGACAGGGTATCACTCGGTAGCCAAGGCTAATCCTGACCTCACTATAGAGCCGAGGCTGGCCTTGGACTCACAATAATCTGTCTGTCACAGCCTCCCTAGTGCTGGGATTACAGGTGTCCACCAGCACATCCGGCTTTGGTGGTGCTGGAGAATCGGACTATGGTACTAAGCTGTTGCCAGACAAGCGCTTTAACCTCTGAGCTGTTCTTCAGCCCTAATTTTATTTCAAATTAAAAAAATAAATTAGTGTAGGGAACAGTTTAATGACTAGGTGCAAATATTTAACAAATGTAACTCCCATATCAGTTAATGCCTTTAGGGAAAAAAGCTCAATTTTTTTTCTAGTACATGTGTATATAGACAGAATTTAGCTTTTATAATTTTTATTATAAAATTAAATTTGGTTAACCAATATATGAAATCATAAAAACTGTGTATATCTATGGGGTGCCATGTGATATTTTCATACATTGTGTAGCATTTAAATTAGGTTAAGCAAACTTATTTCCTCAAACATTGATAATTTCTTAACAATAAAAATGTCCAAAATCCCTTTATTATTAATAGCCTTATGAAGTACACAAAATATCTGTACTCAGCCTGCTGTGCAATGACGCGTCACAATTTCTATACCTGTATAACTTTGCACCCATGATCAACCTTTCCACATCCATCCCTCTTCCCTAAATTTCAGCCTCCAGTAATCATCCTTCTAGTCTTAATTTCTGTGAAATGAGAGTTTTAGTGTTCTTTTTAATTTTAATGAACATATCACATCTTTATCATTTTTGCTTCCTTAGATTTCAAACATTAGTGAGATCATATAACACTCCCTTTTCACACCAGATGGACTTCACTTAACACAGGCTTTCCAGTTCCATCCATGCTGTTGGGAGGGACAGTAACCCAGTCTTTAATTCATGGATGTCACTGCATGATACGTGTACCATATTTTGTTGGTCACTTTACTAGCTAACGAACAGTTTGCTGATTTGTATTCCCTGGTTCTTGTGTTCACTGCTGTAATAAATATATAAAAATAAATGTTTTTTTCAAAAGAATTATCTCACTTATTTAGAAAGAATCATTCTATGTTTTTGTTTGTTTGTTTTGCTTTGCTTTGCTTTTGAGGCATGCCCACACACATTGTTTTCCATTTTGGCTATGCTAATCAATATTCCTACCAACACAGTGTACAAACATTCTATTACCTTCATTTCTTTGCCAGCACTCATTTTTCTTTGTCTTTTAAATAAAAGTCATTCTTACTCAAATGATTTGACAGTTCATGATTTTTGGTTTGCGTTTCCCTGGAGATTATCAATGTGAAGCATTTTTATTTTATATGTCTGTTGTACATCTGTATATTTTATTTTGAAAAATATCTAGTTAGGCTTATTGTCAAGTTTTAGGGATTTTATTTTCTATTTTTAAGTTTCTTATGCTCTGAATATTGTCTCCTTGTCTGGTGGGCAGTTTGCAAATATTTCCTCCTGGTATCCAGGGTGTGTCTCCAACTTGATGATTCCTGCCATTGCTGTACAGAAGCTTTCTGATTTGATATAATTTCTTTTGTCTTTTTATCTTTTGATCCCTTTCCTTTTGAGATTTTTTTCCAATAATTTCTTGCCTATCTCATTGTCCAAAATCTTTTCTTTTTTTTTTTCTTTTTATTCCATTCATAGTTTTAGGACTTAACGTTCAAGTGGTAACACTTTTTGGTGCTTTTATGCACTTGATGAGAGATATCTACTTACACTTTATTTCATGTATTTAACCAATTTTCCCAACACCTGATATTAAAAAGAATGCCTTGTCCCTTTCATGAGTGTTCTAAAACTTTGTCAAATCTTAATAATAGATGTGTGAGGTCTGGGGCTTAGCTCAACAGGTAGAAACTTGTCTAACAAGAACAAAACCATGAGTTCAATGTCCCAGTATTCTCAAAAAAATAAACTGGACATGGTAGTGCAGGTTTACAGTCCCAGAACTTTAGAGACAGAGGTTGGAAGATTGCTATGAGTTACAGGCTAGTTTGGGCTACCTAATGAATTTAGGATAAGCCTGGAGCCTTGGATTCTGTCTCAAAGAGAAACAACAACAAAAATAGATTCATAAGTTTATTCCTTAGCTATACATTTCATTGCAATAGTGAATTCATTTGTGTTTTGGCAATACTCTATTGTTTTGATTACTATAGTTTTGAATTTTATGTTGAAGGTCGTGTAATATAATGGCCTCTGCGTTTATATTTTACTAAAAAATAAAAATAGCTCTAGCTTTTCACAGTTTTGTGGTTTTCTTATGAAGTTTAAGAGTTTTTCATTTTCTAAAAAGATCATTGATAATTTTGTGAGGCTTACATTGAAACTGTAGGATATTCTGGATGTTTTAACAATGTTGTAACAATTTAAGAACAAGAGATGTTTTCATACTTCATGCCTTCTTGAAATTCTTTCGCGAGTGTTTGTTTTATAGATTTATTGCAGAAATCGTTACTCTTTTTTGGCTAATTTTGCTGTATGGCATATACAGTGATTGCATTGCTTTTTTTCTTTCTATTTCAGTTAATTCACAACTGGCATATAACAGTGATGCCAATGTTAATGTGTTGGTTTTACAACTTGTAGCTTTGATGAAGTTATCAACTGTAACAGACTTGAATGATGTTTTCAACATTTTCTTTATAAAAATGTATAATCTTCAAAAAATAAAGGTTTGATTTCTTCTTGTCCAATCTGGGATAACATTTGTATTGTTTGCTGATAGCTCTGACTATGATTCCAGTCTTATGTTGAACAGAAATAGTAAAAGGAACAGTCTTGTTTTGTTCCAGATGTTTGAGTGAAAGTGTTCACCATTTTCCGACCTTTATAATGTCAATTGTTGGTTTATTATACATAATCTTATTGTGTTGGGGTAATTTCTTCTTTGTATAATTTGTTCATATTTTTCTTAGGAAAGAACAAAATATTTTAATATTGTCAAATGTCACTTTTATTGAGATTATCATATGTTTTTGTCATGCATTATGTAGATGCAAAATGAATCATATTTATTAGTTTATATTTCTAAAACTATGCTTGCGTTCCTAGTATAATTCCTGTCTGATTGTAGAGCATGAAATTTTTAATGTTCGGTCAAATTTTATTTCATGGATTCATGGTAAAGACTTTTACATCTAAGTTAATCAAAGCCAATAGTATTTTTGCTGCATCTTTCTGTAGTTTTGGTATCACAGTATATTTTCTTCAGTATTAAAAGTGCATTCAAATTTAACATTTTAAGGTAGATAATTTTTAGTCCTTCATGAGTTTGAAAAGTATATTTTTTGTACTGTAGAAATACAAAATAAATATATTGTTCATATAGATACCTTGTTTATCTGGAGAAGCTAAAAATCTTTATATACAAATATTCCTGTTACTCTTTGAATTTCATACTTTCATTCCTAAATATTAAGTTAAATACACAGAAATTTTCCCAGGATATAATCAAAGCTGTTTTTTATTTGTCTGTTGGTGAATTATTTATATATTTTATGAGATCATATGATAAATACAAAATTAGAAGAATTTCGTTCTCATGAGACAGATGAGCTGTGACACAAATATGTTGCAGATGAACACATGTGTGTCTTCCAGCATGTAGAAACTTATGTGGTTTCGTGTATCCAACTATGATCATAAAAAAATTATTGTAGAGGTCTTCAATTTTTTCAAACTTTATAATAGATAAAAAGTTTTTCTTGTTTGCATTTTAGGATCTAATAAAGGATTTATTATTCATGCCCTTTTACACCGGGAAAAATGTCTGCTATTTTTCAGAAGAAAAATAATAGAACAAAGCACTGTTTACAGTCTTTGTGAGAAGCATGCACACTGTATATTTCTGAGTGCAAAGACCAAGGGAGTCCTAGGCTGCCTTATTTTAAAAGAGCATGAGAACTAGGAGGATAACCTGTACCTGATTTTTTTCAGTTATATAATTAATATAAAATGATTTAGTTGTATAAGGAAGGCTATTTATATATGCAAACATATACAGGGTCAGAAGCGTTTACTTTGACCATGATAATCTACAGTGGGAGATTTTTAAAAGTTTTTTAAAGAAAATAATGAGTTTCTTTTTCTTTATTTCCTTTTGCTTAAAAGACAAGCAAACAAAGAAAGACCTCACGGTATCAGCGTGTTCAATTTAATGAAGAAAGTGACAAAGAAATTACTAATAATTTCACTAACTGGGCTAAATAATTGGAAGATATATAGGCTAATCAGAAAATTTATTCACTTACACTAGCCAAAAAAAAAAAGAAAGAAGAAAAGAAAAGAAAAGAAAAGACTAGACTTTTCCTACGGTATAGTGCAACAAGTGAAAGTTCCTTTTCTTCCCCTCCAAACGCATTTCACACTATTCCATCACTGAGTAGTCGACAAACTCTTTGATAATTATAACTTTAATCTTTACTCTGTACCACATATTAAGTCTTCATATTGCCTGCTGACGTATTCCAAACTGTTGACCTAGTCAGTTTTATTTGTGCATTACTTTCTTCAGTTTCAAAATTGTCAGAAATGTTCTCAAATATGACATTTTTTTGGCTACGCTCCCAGAATTCATCACATTTTAAAATCACTTCCTGTGAAGATACTCTTGAAAGAAGACTATCAGAGAAGTGTCAGAAAGTACCAACAAAGATGGTATCAGCTTTTTAAGGTATATATATATATATATATATATATATATATATATATATATATATATATACACATTAATGACCCCTTTTATTTTCTGAGTACTAAAAAGGAGAGTAAATGGAAGAATTCCTCTATGCTTTAATTAAGGAAAGTACATGGAGTACTCTACAGTGGAGACAAATGTGTTATTTGACTCATACGTCTAGCATTTATGCTAATTCAGATCCTGTATTACCAAAGGAAAGAAATAAACAGGTCTGTGTTAAAATGTAGACAAACGGAACTACAAATAGTGTATTGTGAACTTTTCTTGCAAAAACTACTGCAGTTTATCTACAAAGTGGTGATGGGTGAGCTCGATTACATCATCTTGATTGGCAGAGGACTTGCACAGGGAATTCTGGGTGTATGAGAATGGGTCATGAAAACATACCATTGGGTGCTTTATCAGTTGCCTTGACTTTTTTTTACTGTTGTTACTCCCTCTCTCTGTTGTCATAAGCGATCTGTGCTGACATGCCTTTCCTCCATGTTGCTCCCTTCTTCCCTCCAACCACAAACTGGATTTTTTGAACAGATGAACTAAATTAAGTTTCTCCTCCTTATCTGTGGATGTTAGAGATTGTGTTTCAGAGATAGCCACGCTGGCTAAAATAACATCAATTTGTATATTGAAATTATGTTCTTATAACTAATTTGTTTTTATTATTTTGGTCTTTTGGTTAATATTTTAATAATAACAATAATAATTAGTACATTTTAAATTAATATGGTATGAACACTATAGTAGTTCACTTTTTTACCAAAAACATATTGGCTCTTATTGGAGTATTCGATCCAATTATAGCAAAAAGATAATGCAACTGCTATCATCTTTTGTGACATTAAAACATTCCCTTGTTACAAATTTGAATGCTTAGCCAGGCATAGGAATGGCTCCTGCCTGCAGTCCTAGAACGCTGGGAGGCTAAAGCGGGAAAGCCACACATTTGAGCTCAGCCTAGGCAACTTAGCAAGCTGGTGAGGCCATCTCAAAAAGAAAAATAATAACATAATGGAATGAGGAATGTAGCTCAGTGCCAAGGTCGTGAGTTCAATCCTTAGTACCAAATAGTTGTCTTTCTGTTTACCATTTTGTTAAGGCTGTTTCTATAGGATGTTAATAGAAGCGCAAATGTATACATTTTATAATGTCAGCTAACAATCTAACTACATAACCTAATATTGGTATCCAAATCTCAGTAGCTAAGAGATGTGAGAAGTTTTAATCATTTTAAATTTTAAATTCTTGATATTTAAATTTATATCTACCTCTAAAGTATACATATATATGTGTGTGTACATATATGCATATGTATGCATATATATATATGCATACATATATGTGTGTGTACATAGATGCATATGTATGCATATATATATATATATATATATATATATATATATATATATATATATACAATTGTGAAGGATGTGCACACACATGCACACACACACATATTTATGAGGGCATTAGGTTGACTCCCATAAAGTTTTGGTTATATAAGTATCTTGTAGTTATTTTCTAGGGAATTTCAATGATGGTGAGGATAATATGAATTTTGTCAACTGCTCAAGGGTTTTATTTTTAATTTTAAATTACTTTCCAGCTCCACATGGCAATATTATAACCAAGGTTAGATACAAGGATAATGTTATTGATTCAATATAAAATTTTAGCTTGTGAATATCAATAGTAGTTTTAAATGGAACCATAAAATATTTAAGTTCTTTAGCCTGTCCAAAGCCCCATGAGTTTTTAGAATAAATTACTTGAAACGAAAGCAATTAAACAGAAATGAATCAAGGATACCATATTCATGCAAGGAGGACTTGAATTTTTAAAATATGAGTCAATGTTATAGAAAGTAATGATATATGTAAGAAGAAAAATATAGACACACAATCTACTTTTATATAATGTTATTTTTTCAAAAAATTACTTAGATAAAATATATTTGAAATTAAAAAGTGAAAGCAAATAAAAACAAAGAGCAATAGCTAAGTAAACTAATAAAAAAATACACTGCTAACTCTAAAATTAAAGACTTTCCTAAACCCTGTTCTCTTTTCATTATAAAGTCTAACAGTTGTTTTGTTCCAATGACATTTCAGTTTCCACAGAAATAGGCAATTCATGTAACAATTTTCATATATATATATATATATATATATATATATATATATATATTTCATTTTAATATCTAAGGTTGTTGAAATAAATCTATTTCACAAAGTATAACCTTTACTAAGTACTGTGTAAGCTGAGAATAAGAGTTCTGAGGTATCTGCATGGTATCTGTGTATGCATGTCTCCAGTGTTTGCAGAATTAAATGTCTTCTTAATTATACAAATGTGCTAAATTGTAGTAATATAGATGAAAATATATAAGTGATTGTCTGGGTAGTATATGTCATAGAGAGTATTTAACTCTGAAATTATACAAACATAGACATATTTATTTTAAAATATCCTAAGACTCATATAGTAATTTTTATACTCTAAAAATATACAGTATATATACATTATTAGGACTTTTTTTTTCTTGAGACAATGTCTTGCTATGTAGTCCAGGTTGGTTCTGCACTCACTAGCGTGCCCAGACTGACAGAAAACTCACAGTAAACTCCTTCCTCAGCATCTTGAGGGCTGAGATTACAGGCATGCATCACCACACCTGGTTTATGGGGTACCGGGGAATAGAAATCAGGGCCTAAGCAAGGACTCAAACCACTGTGCTATTCCTTCATATTCCTTCAGCACTTAGGTGCTTTTTTAAGAAATTAATTTGTTCAAATATATATGAGTGTGTGTGTGTTGTGTGAGTGAGAGTGAGAGAAAGAAAGAGAGAAAGAGAGAGAGAGAGAGAGAGAGAGAGAGAGAGAGAGAGAGAGAGAGGAGAGGGTGGTGCCAAAATGTCGTGACTTACTTTTGGAAAAAAAAAAAAAAAAACCTCAATGTAAAGAACTTGAGATTCAACCCAAGTCCAATTTTCAACCACATAAGAGAAGATGAGGAAAGCATTTTATAACATATAAGTGCATTATAATTCTCTAACCATTTCAAGACAGACATATTGATAAAATGAGATGATATTTCATTTATATATAATACAAAACATGCACAAAAATATAGATAAGGGAAACAACTATAGATCATTAAATGGTGAAGTCCATCAACATAGCTGGAAGGAAACACAGGATGGTGTGGAAGTCAAGTCGTGAAAGCCATAAGGTAAGGGAAAGGGGTCAGAAGGGTGCCACACTTTTGACTCAGTGATTTTGGGGTACTGTAAACATCCCCTGGTCAGAGCAGTAAGAAAAATAAATGACTCCACTATTTTTGGAACAGGATTGTGAGAAAGACAGAGACTTCTCCAAATGATTTTCCTTGTGTTCTTTGATTCTTGAGTTTTGTTCATATACGTACTATAGACTTCATTTTTTTTCAACAATCTCCACTGAATTTTATTTAATAATCATCGAACTGTAAATTTAACTTTGAGAGCTTACACTTTGCTTCTGGAAGTACTTTCAACAAGTCTTTTCTGTTTATTCATGGGTACAATGTTGTCTTCACTGTTTCTGAAATTATGAATAAAATTTTCCTATTTTCAGTTCTAATTCCTACACTCAACTACTTTTTCAAGTCGCTGCACTGCTTTTTCTCATCTAGATGTAATACTGGCTTGTGCTCGATTATGCACTATTTATTTATTTATTTATTTATTGAGACAGGGTCTCTCTCTGTAGTCCAGGCTGGTCCTGAACTCACTGTGGAGCTCAGGCTGGCCTTGGACTCATGGCAATCCACCTGTCTCAGCCTCCCGAGTGCTGGGATTACAGGCGTGCGCCACCATGCCCAGTTTATGTGATGCTGGGGAATCGAACTCTGGTGCTTAGTTAGCACTTAAGCTCTGAGCCATTCCTCCAGCCCCTGTGCACCATTTAAATATTAGTAACTTAAGAGGGGACCACCCTTCAACATTCAAGGTTTCATCCTGAGAAAATTCCACATGCACGGCAGTTACTTAATTCAGACTTTTCTTTCTTATTGAATTATGAGGCATACGAGAAGTGTGAATACTGCAATTCTAAATATGACCTATCAGAATGATATGTTTAATTTAGGGAAGCTATAGATCACTGGAATCGTTTCCTGTGGAAGTGTCTTTTCCTGATTTTTTCTAATGTATAATCACTATTAGGGCTCAGGATGGAAGAAATCAATGTTTGCTTCCTTCCTCCTTTAGCTGTGTTTTATTACTTCAAGTGATTGTCTCCAAATCAATTTATTATGATAAATAAACTAATTGGGACATGACAACTGCCACGTGCAGCTTCTCTACAGCCCCCAGATGAGTACAAACCAGGCTGCGGGATCTTTTCCCTGATGAACATGCAAACAGAGCGACTGCCTTTCTCTTCTGCTAATAATGTCTCCTACTGTCATAATTGCTTCTCAAAGATAAGATTTTCTGTTAAAATAAGCTTGCAAACATATTCTACGATACAATAGTTTTTATATGTTTATATTTATCATTCTTTTTTTCTCAAAGAGAAGAATCTTTGCAGGGTTAGGTTCTTTGTGAATATTTTAACAATTTCGGGGATAGAGTGAGTTGTTTGGCATTGTTCACTGTGTGCCAACGTACTTGAAGTCCAAATACCCAAGTTTTCATGTGCAAGATCACATCATTCACTTGATTTTTTTTCTTTTGAACAATTGTGTGTATGAATGTGGAAATTTTTGTGTGTGTTCTAAGAATACTTTTGCTTACTCATACTTATTTAGATGAGACTTTTGAATGTGACATCGAAAAAGGGAATTGAAAATGCACACGAACATCTCTTGTTATAACAAAATTATCATGAAAAATAATGGACTTCCTTCATAGAATATCTACAGTATTAGAAAGTCATATTTGTATGCTGGACTCTGAAAATCACAGGGCTGTGGCTTCAATTTTATATGCTACATGCATCAACAAACATTTTGCCCATCTGTCTTATCCTTAGCAGAGTGTAATTTTCATTCAACATCTATAGATTAGGAGAGAGATATAACAATGCTATTCTTTTAAATCTCTTCTAAGGCTGAATCTTTAATAGAACCAAAGAAAGAAACCCCTAATGGATGCTTTCATATGTAAGGCATGAACCTAGAAAATGAGGATAGAGATGAAAGAAAATGTTAAGGATGTCAGATTGTCCATTTTTCCCAACTATTGCCATCCAGACACGTGAGAAGATGTCATCCTTTCAGGATCAAGAACTCTGTGGGAAGAAGATAATGAGGTGAATACACTTAGCCCTTAAATTTTCATATAACCTACTGAAGTAACTTCCAATTAAATAGCATTAACTTTTCTATCACTGAGAATAATGTACAACATTCACAATTGAAAAAATTAAAGGAAGAAAGGTGTGAGTGTGTGTGTGTGTGTGTGTGTGTGTGTGTGTGTTTGCAGTACTGGAGACTGCCTTTATACTGAGCTACACAGCCAGCACTTTTTCTTTTCTTTTTTTTTAAATTTTTACTTTGAGATAGGTTCTTATAATGTTGCTAAATTACTCAACCTCTCTCACAGTTAGGATTCTGGTGCTTCAGCCTCCCAGAATGTTGGGATGACAGACCCACATCACTAGCCTGTCTGGGAGGTGAGGTTTTATTATCTCATCCTCCCTGAAAATGTAGTACATGGTCTTCAATATCCAAGGTCATGGTGGCATGGCAGGACAAAGCTACTTCATTCACAGCACCCAAGAAGCAGAGCATGGGGTCAGTTCCAGAGAGGAATGGTCAGGGCACAGTACGTAGTACTCAAGTAACACCCTATGATCTTCACAAGGAGACCCAGAGCATGTTGCATGTTATTGTCATTTCTCAATAGGATGAAGCCAACATATTGCCTCTTGTCACATCCATACCCAAACACATCACCTTGAAATATACATAGTCTCCAAATAAAGACAGTAGCAAGGTTACAATTCTGGATGACACAATACAACTATCTACCTGCTTCTACCTGGAAAGACAATAATTTCTTCCTCAGAATCTTAACAGATTCCACAGCTTTCAAAATCCAATCCAAGTATCTTCTGACACTTAAGGCAAACTATTAGCTGTGAACCTCTGAAAAAAAAAAACTAGACAATTTTACGTAATTCTAATTATAATAGCAGAACACAAGCATTACCTTTCCAAAATGGAGAAATACAAGGATGGGAAAAGACTCTGATCACAATAAATTGAAAACCACTGGGCCAAACATTGGGCTCTAAAATTCCACGTCAAGCACAAAACTATAAAATATGAGTTCCAGAGGATGTGGACAGCTCCACTCTTCGGTTGCAGCTTTTCTCTGCAGAAATTCCACATTCTCAGCACCGTTGACTTCCAGAGAGACTACACTGCACTTTTGACTTCGTTCCTACAACCTCACACAAAGCACTATCAGAGCTCCTTCATGGCCTCCCAGCTAGTCTTTCAAATCTGGGTGAAAATAATCCTGCATCTACCTCTCTTGCATTCTAAATGCTTGAGAAACTGTCATCATACAGACAATGTCAAAGTCAGCTGTCAGCAGTCTCCAAGTCTCCTCGCATCATGACTGCTGCCACCTGAGAGTGCCTGGGTGGCTGAGCACAGGGATATGAGTTCCAGGAAAACAATTCCTTGAGAAGCTGTTCCTTCACAGGCATTACAGGGACTCTCCTCTATATAGAATATTGATGTTTCTGCACCCTTGAATCTGTAATGTGTGGGGTTTTACTGATTCTTGGCTTGCCCTCAATTCATCTTTTTTCTTATGTCTGTGCAAAGTAGATGCTTTCTTTTGAATGACACAAATCTCTATAGCAGTCATACTTCCATTGGTCTCCACTTTACCAAATATGGTTTTTCTGAGTCAAAATTTAAGTTTTTCAAATATTTCTTCTATGCTATGGCCCTGGGTTTTATTATAAATCTGGATAAAATCAATCAACAGTGCCCATGACCCAACCCTGAATGCTTGACTGTCTTGAAATTTCTTAGTCCACCACCCTTAGTCTCAGTCTCTTACAAATTCTTACAACACAGGCCAAATAATAAAAAAGAAAAAAAAAAAAAGTCTTTCGGAGAGTTTGTTAAGGTTTAAATCTGAAATGTCCCTATAAACCTTCATGAATTTTTAAGGTGAATAGTTTGTGGGGGTTAAATGGATCAGAGAAATTAACCCATTGATGGTTTTTTTTTTTTTTTTTTTTGAGAGGTTGGGCCTATTCCGAAAGAGAAGAGCACAGGGGTGCAGCCTGAGTGGACACACCCTGGCCCTTTCCTGGTCCTTTTCCACTTCCTATTCCATGCCTTGAGTAGCTGTCATCTGCTGTTGTTGGGCTGTTATACTACGTTTTTCCCACCGTTGTTTGTTCACTGTGTATAGACTAAGACCTTCCAAAGCTCTGAGCTAAACAACATTTTCTTCTTTAAGTTGTAAATGATCAGGTACTAGTCCCTGCAAAAAGAAATTGGCTAAGTCGGTTTAACATACATAACTTGTAGTCCAAATGCTAATGAAATCTTTGTTTCCAACTAAAATCTCTCTGGCCTTTACTTCACTGCTATCAGCATTCTGATCTTCTGAGTTGTGACCAGAGTCACTTGCTGGGCTCTGTTTATTGCATTCCAAGAATTCTCTAGCCCTCATCTTCAAATTATTGCAAACTCCTCCACCAAATCAATTCCAAAGATTTCTAAAACACAGGGACAGATAGCAGAAATAATTCCAATGTCTGTATTAATATTCTGTGTTAGTCAACCTTACTATTACTGAGACACAATCCCCTACCCTCACATATTACAGAAGGAAAAGTTAATTTAGCTCATGGTGTCAGGAGAATCCTTACATTGTCTTCAGACTATAAAGAAGAAATCTCTTGGCTGTATGGGGGATCACAGAATCTTAATATATATAGCACAATGGAAAACTTTGATGACTGATCCAGACACACCCAGACGCAGGTTTCACTAAACTGCTAAATTTTTTAATCCAATGAAGCTGACATATCAGCACTGATGATTACAGTCTGTGAACAAGAATTTCTAGCTAAAAGTAATGTGTTCCTAATGACCTTAGATTTATGATTATAGAGATACAGTTAACATTGAATAAAAAATATCAAGCAGTTCAATATTAATTCTGCTATTATACAATGGTTCCTGTGAATGTTTTGCCTTCAACATATTATGTAAATGTAACTAACTTTGCCCATGGTATTTGCAATCTTTTAAAACACTTAGAACCCATGAAAATTTATTTATATGAAACAATTTGTTGGTCAACTGTTGATATTAAGAAGTACTCCCATTTCTATGGATGGAGCAAGAAACAGAAGTAGACAATCTTCTGTCCTTCTTGAATTCATGAAGAGAAGACAGTCAACTGGGCATCGGGATACAAGTCTGTCAGCCTAAGACGCTAGAGGCTGCAGCAAAGGGTACAACTTTACTTTTTGCCCATCCTGGGCAACTTATTGGGATTCTGTACCAAAATAAAAGAAAAAAGCCTGGGAATGCAATTTGTTGTGAAGACCCTGGGTTCAATCCTTGATACCTGAGAGGGAAGAAGAAGAAAAAGAAGAAAAAGAAGAAGAAGAGGAGGAGGAGGAGGAGGAGGAGGAGGAGGAGGAGGAGGAGGTCGTTAGACCTACCTGGAGCTCTTCCTTGTTAATACAGTACTGACTACCTTTTACCATGAAAATAGTATTGTATCTATGCTGCATTGCTAAAATAAATTGTACATTTTATTCCTACTTACTGTTAGTAGTAACATAATTATCACTTATCGCTGAAAAATTATCAAATACTAGTTATCAAAATATGTATCTAAATAAGATGACATTTGGTCTTGGCTTGCTTGTTCCTAGCCAAAAATGTGCCCATTTTGAATAATTTATTTTCATAAAAATATAAAATTATTTGCACATATGCCACACAATAATTATTGGGCAATGTATAAAAGTTTAAGTTAATACATTGATTAAAATAATACAGTTAGTATAGAAGTGGAATGAGTTGGTTAAATCAGGATAGGTTATACATGTACAAAAATAAACTTAAAATGTATATATAAACACTTCATTATATATTTAAAACTTAATTCTGCAAAAGTATATAGGCATATTCTTTAAAATATACTTCTTACATCTATATTAATAAACTACTTTATTTTCAAATATAATTTATAGATTAATAAAAATAGAATGGTGTTCTTTATGTGTAAGCTAATAAATATTTATATATTATAGGGTGAATATGATCATTTTGAAGCCAGTTTACAGGGTCAAGTTTAGTTCTGAATTTAATTCACTTTTTTATTACAACTTGTAAAGTTATGGCTTATATATGAATTTTCTTAAGTACAAGAAAAATGTGTGTACCAACGCGAAGATGCGCATGAATGAACAGAGAAATCTGCTGGAGGATATACTGTCCTGATGTGCTACAAGAAAAGCAATGTGGAAACGAGGAATTCAATTGCTTTTGCTTTATTCTTCTCTGCTGTTTAACACAAAAGAATAAACCTGTTTTGCTTTTGCTTTTACTGTTACTATTGTTTTGATAATGACACTGAAATAAGAGCTATCTGCTAAGAATTTTTCCAGTGGACAACTTTGTTTCATCCTTGTTCCTCAACTTTGGAGGGCTGTATATGGCTGAAATCATTTACTTTCAACTTTTGAAACTAAATAAACTAAACATGTGATTTAACAACAATGTAAGCCATTTGTTTACCACATCTCTGATTAGAGAAAACTATTAAATAATACATAATGAGTAAGGAATACAGAAAATAGCATTATACTCAGAAATTCTAGCAGATATTTTTACTGAAAAATAATATTTTATCATCATAAAATACATGAAGGTAAGATTTTCGTATATCTTGATCTTCTAGATGTTATATAAAAGAAATTAGCTCATGACCAATTTACTACATAAGTCAACTGACAATCTTGGGTGCTAATTAATTTTTCTCTTATTCACATTTTTATTTCATACCTCAGCCCACCTTCAACTCCTAACTAAAGCTAACATTTTCTTTAGTACCTAGTTCTTCCATATTCATTTACTAAATAAGTACCAAACAACAGAGCCCCGCCCTGCCTTCTTGGTGGCATCATTGAGGGTTCGCATGTAATATCACCAGGTATATATTTTCCACCATGCACAAACATCCAATCATTTTCCGAAACATAAGAATAAACTGTTGAACATATTTAAAATTAAATTCTTATGTGTCAACTGTAATTCAACTTGTATTCAGCAAATTATAATAAGGGATGATCCCTATCTCATTTCAGAGCTTACCACAATGTTCTTTAAACTGAGGCCCTTAGTGAAGATTTTGTAGCATTGTCAGTGTGGAAATCTTTTTCATTTCTTTGCTGTTAATATATGAATGTGTGTGAAAAACTAATTTATTTTAAACTGATTGCTTGAGTATTGTAAAATGTAATAAATGTTGTATTTTCTTGTTTCATATTGCCTTAATTTTCAAAGAGAATTTCATGTCTCCTGTTGGATATTGTTAGTTCATGTGATGTTAATACAGGGGCCTTTTTACAGTTTAGTCCCTGGAGTTGGACTTACATGGACTTATATGGGATAATTTTTTGAAACTTTATCAGCTATGCAGAATATTATATTACTCTTCCACAGACACTGTAGCTTGTCTAAGCAAGTTAACAAAATAATTGTGGTCATTAGAGCCCAGAATATTACCAGGATTCACCAATTCTGCCTGAGCCTCTCTATATCTTTATCATAAATAACTTCAAAATTTGTGAATTGAACAAGACATTTACAAAGCCTTAACAAGCTCAGCAGCTGTTATGTCAAATTATTGAGAACCAGAGTTCTGATTTCTAAATTGCAGTCAAGGTAAAATAAAACCTGTGCATTTGTGAAACTGACATACAAATAAATCTATAAATATGAATTCTGTAATTCACATCAATTTGATAGTGATTTCATTTATAAAGGAAATATGTGTAAGCAAACAGATCCCAGAATCTTTTTTGGCAATGACCATAGAAATTATAAAGGTATTATGTTTCCTTCAATTCTATTCACTGTGATAACACAAGCCACGCTTTTGATATTTAGCTTCCCAAAATGATTATGTCACTTGACACTCCACTGATAATCTTCCTTTTTAGCCTTTCTTTCATTGGAATTTTCCCCCTTGGCTAAGGCTTTCAGGTAGAACATTCCTGTCAACATTTCCAAATCTAGTGTCCTAGATTAATTATTCATCAAATCTCCAGCTAGATACTGAACAGAACATTTAAGCAGCAACACAAACCTTTGGGGTCATGATCAAGAAGCAATGAATTACTCTGTGAGTGCCCCAGGGTATGATCTGTGATCTTTGAGGTTTTTCTATAGTGACAGGAGATACTAAGTTAATGAATGTCCATGCTGGGCATCCCTTGACAGGCACGAGAAACTCTTATTAGGTATGTACAAGGGAGAGTTGAAATTAAAACTCTGTCACTAAGGAGATAGACATGGGGCAGAAAAAGGGACAGACAGGGGAAAAAAAAACAAACAGCCACAAGGAGTTCTTTGAGAACTTACAGCGTGTGACATACACAGCAGCCTGTGTTTTAGTAAAGATATTAGTTAGAAAACCTGATGTAATATCTAGCAAAGAGGCCGTCACCAACTTTCCACATGTTGGAGCTATTTGTAGGAGTCTTGATTCCCCACATTTCATGTTGCCACTCTGCTATAAACATTCTCATAATTCACTCACACTGCTGTTACCCTCAAACCCATACTGTGTGACCACTAGACTTTCCATCCAAAATGTCTACCACAGAATCCTTTGGAACTTTGTTATTCAAAATATGGCTTCTGAGTCATCAGCAACATATTTCACTGTTCAGCATCATTCTACACCCAACAAATCAGAACCTCTGTTTTCATAAGACATTAATATGATTCACCTGCATGTTAAGTTTAACAAGCCCCTTTTGACAACAACCATAATGTGTAGAAATGGTCCTCACAGCTCCAGAGCTGAGATGTGCCAGTGTTTTAATTGGGCCTCAGACATCCTTGGGTGGGCAACCATGCACAGAGTGGAAAGTCTGATCGCTTTCATCTAACTCCTATCATTCTCTCTTAAACAAATAAACCCTGAAATCACATAAGCAAACAAAATCTATACCACATCTGTAGCAACTTGACTCTATCGTATTGCTTAAAGTGACCTATTGAGTAGTCTTGATTATTTTCACTTAAGTTTACTTCAAAATTAGTAGAATAAAAGGACATGTTACGAGTACCCAGAAAATGACGTAATTGAAGAAGTAAATCTAGAGTTTTATATCCTCTCATTTGTCACTCATTCATTGTTATTTGCATGGACTGAAGAATATTAGATTCTACCTAAAACACTGTGCCATTTTGTTTGTATGTTTGAAATTTAAAAAGTACATTTCATTAAGAAATCTATAAAATATGAAGTTCATTCTATCACTTAAACAAAAATGAACTACTTCATCATAAAATAACCATTTTTACACCTTATAATAATATAATGAATAAGGAAACTTAATAGTGCACAATGTCTTCAAAAAATCTTTACAATCTGAGTCTATTTAACATGAACAATTATAGCAAAGCAAGGTACATCTTATTGAATGAATTATGTGAGTAGGATTCTATATTATTTCTCAGTCGTTGTGAACAAAATTAACATTTCCACAAGTAGATTTGACAAGGATTGATTTTTCAGGTCTTCTTTTTGACTTTCTCCCAAGACTTTAGCATAGAAAGAATGGCTTAAAAAACAGTACAAGTCAGCAACTGACTATTACCCAACCAGCTCCTCCATTGTGACTTCAGGCATATTGCACACATATTGAGCAATATTAACACTACTTATCATCACTTTAGTGCTCTACAGGTAAGGAAAGCAATCCTTGTCTTTTTTTCATAATTTTCTGTCTTTTTTACAGCAAATTTGTATTTTTAATTCAATCTCACCCACACTTTGTCCAATGTATCTGGCATCCAAACAATATATTAATACTATCCTGAAGATTATCCTGGGATCAGATTCATCAGCAGTTATGGAATGATAAATCTAATAGAAATAAAAATGAATACTTTTTATATATAGTCTATTATTATTATAAATTTCTAAGATTTCTCAGATATCTGAATGTTACCGTGCCTGAGTTAAATGCTTGTCTCACAGTGAATTTTGACACTTTCTGGGGCTAAGTATTTCAACCAAGAATTATGTCACTACTTATTGTCACACTTTTTAATCACGCCATTGTGGAACTGAGCTTGTGACTATCAAGGACCAGATTCGTAGAACTTTTCCACAATATACTAAGCACTTGCTTTGATGAATTGATAACATACATAATCTATGCATCATTGACATGTAATTAAATTTTATTGGATGTATTTTCAAAGGAATATTTGAAGTGAGAGTGAGAAAAACCCATTTTAGGGAATCAGGCTTTTTGTTTAATGTGATATGTTAACATGAAAACATCAACTTGGCTTTCTGCGCCATTCTTCAGACTCTTAAAATTTTGGAGTCATCTTTATAGCCATCTTTAGAGAAACAAGGACAACTCCTAAAAAATCAGTGGTGTTCAGAACATGAGTCTTTGTGGCATGTCCACACCACGGTACCAGTCTTTAACCATGCGGAACTTGGGAAAGCCAGAATGGTAAAACGATAGCATGAAAATCTTGACTTCTCAGTCAAATTTATATTCTTTTGCATGAATGAGTATTTCCTTTGGGGGGCCAATTGCTTTCTTAGTACAGAACCTTAACAAATGAATAATGCCTAATAATGGTGAACCAAGTGAGTCTGTGACTATGATCATGATCTACAAAATAATAATGAATGCTAAGTATGCACAGAACAAATCTATCGTCAAGCCTATTATCAAATGTGTGTGTGTGTGTGTGTGTGTTTGTGTGCATGTGTGCGCACACGCTTGCCTAACTTAGAATAAGGTAAACTGAGAGAGAAAAGGACACAGAGTCTCCTGGGACATTCTCTTACGACACCAGCATTCTCTCATTCAAAAATGCATATGGCAACACATAAATTAGAAAACAAAAAATATGTCCTGGAATAGGGCTTCTGGAGCATTTCAGCTACTCCCTGGAATGGAGTAGATAGTGAAATCCTCCAAATGGGAATGTTTGGAAAAATGACTATATTTCCTAGAAGTAGAAACAAAAAGTTAGATACAATGACATCACCTAAAGACAACCACATGTTATTCTCATAAAACTATAATTATATTGCGTGGTAAAAGTGAATTTGTAGATATGATTAAATGAGGACATCATCCAATTTTCCAAGACAGCCAAGTATAACAACAAGCATCCTTATTAAAAAATAAATAAATAAATAAAAGGAACTCAGGAGGTCGGAGAAGAGAGACACAGGAAGCAGGATGCAGATAAGGAGGAACAGACAGCAAGTGGCCCCTAGAAACATAAAGTGTCAAAAAAAAAATTCTCTCCTAAAACGTCTAGAAAGAAAACAGCACTATTGACCACCATTGAACTCATTTCAGACTCTGACTTCAAAAAATAAAATAAAATAAATGTATCTGGTTTTAAACTACTATTTTTGAGGAAATGTGTTTCAGGAGCAACAGAAAAAAATGATATAGTATTGGTAGTATTGTAGGTATTTGAGAAAGAAGGTGTTCTGTACTGAAATATCAAACTTCTTATTTCTGTCCGGGCTTGATTGTTCAAATTTTGCCCTTAATGTGGGTTCTGTCTTTGTACTTATTTTTGTACTCAGTATTAATTTAAATATAATTTCAGAATTCTGATTTTACCTTTCTGGATACTTGGATTATTTCTTATATCCCCTTACATATTCTTGTATTCTGTTTTTAGATACAATTACTTTGAGGCAGTTTAATTCTTTTGAAACTTTCTTTCAAGACTTTTAGTTGAGTATAGCCACAGAAACTTCTATGTCAAATCTAATTTTAACCCACTAATGAGGGAGTACCTCTCTGAGAGAAACATTTGCATTTGTCCCTGAGATTGTGATGTGATCTAATCAGCATGGTAAAACAGAATACATCCCCAAACCAGCGAAAACTCTTGATTTTGTAGCATGTACTCCTTAGTTTTATCATATGTTGATCAGTATTGATGTAAAGAAATAAACGGAGGAGAACCCCAACATATCTCCCAGCTTTCCAAATGGGACAGCTGTCTCTACTCTAGTGTTATAACCCACGAAGTCAAATTATTTTAAGCTTTCAAAATACGTGGACAAAACTTCTGACCCAGAAAGCTCAGAAGCTGTCTCTGTGGTTTGTGTTTGTTCCTTCTGCTGGCTCGTGTACTGTTACATTAACCCAGGTTTTTCCTATTTGTGGATAATGTTGATACTAGTACTAAAAGCAAAGCAAGTTGAATTATTGGAAGACAGAATTTTGAAAAATACTTAGGGTATACATACATATTTATCATATAGTTTGAGAATAAATAATTCATTCAACCAGAAAATGCCAATAAAGAAAATATGTGTAAATAACCACAGCCACCACTCCGTGTGTTGAACTCTTGTTCTGTCTGCAGGTACCCATTCCAATTTCATTTTTGAGGCCTCTCACCCATGAGCTCAGTAAGCTATAATTTTTTGTGCTAAAAATCATCCCATTAATAATTTGTGTTTTCAGTAAATATATTCATCTTTTTCTGCGGTATAAAGAGGGCAATGAGAGTCCTCTGTGCCCCTGAAATACGAGGGCAAAGACTATTCCGATTTGGATTGATTGTGATGTGGGTGGGGAGCGTAGTTTGAATACAAGGAGAAAAAGAAGAAAAGTGTCTATCACTTCAGTTACTCTGTGTTTAGTTGTGAAATTTAGCCAGCTGTTTTCTGCTGGTGCTTATATTATATGTGCATACATATGTAAAGAAGATATTCTACTAAAGACTTGTAAACAGGTCTAGGATGTAGATTAGTGGTAGGGTATTTGCCTAACATTCTCTAAATCTGCTTTTAATCTCAGATACTGTCAAAATATTTTAATAATGAAGTCAGTAAGAGAAAATTAATGCCATTTTCCATAAAAACATAGACACATAGACATGATATGACTTTGTGTAACTATCATTTTGCTTTCAAGATTTAATTTAGTATATTTTTAACTATTATGGAATTGCAGAACATTTTTTCTCTATTAAAAACTCTTGGTTTTCTATATAGTAACGTTTGAATTTATGTTTAATATTACTCCTCATCAAGTATATTGATTATGATGATTCAACATTGTTTAATTTTTAGGCTAGTAGGAATCAGATAATTTCTTTGATCTCCTTCTCTGAGTTTTCATTATTTTTGAAGGAGAATGCAGTTGAATTTTGTATGTAAATTTTGTCACCTGAAACTTGGATGAATTTGTTTATAACTCCTAAGAGTCTTATGATGAAGCTTTTGGGAATCCTCTATGTAAAAGATCTAGTAGTCTGTAAATCAGTATAATCTAACTTCTTCCTTTCTTATACATATTCACTCTATTTTATTCTTTTGCCTGATTATCTGTTTACGGCTTTGAGCACTATGTTGAACAGAAGCAGTGAGAGAAGACATCCATGTGGTCCTTCTGTTTCTAGTGTTAATTATATATTTATAGTATGCAAAAAATAAAGTTTTTGATAATTAAAAATCTGACTTTCCAAGCCTAAACACTCTGAGAACATTTGAATAAGTCATGCATCATTTGGAATCTGAACTAAAAGTAGAAAAGCTTATGAAGAAGTTCTGTGGTTGTTTGAGAGCCAGTAGGCAGGTTTATTCTAGATAACATGAAGTTTATATCAACTCATATTTGTGACAGGCAAAGATTTGTTCAACAGTACAGTGTGAACAGACAGCATATTTTCTGTGACACCTGATTAAATAAAATATATACTCAGTGTATACTTTCCTATTGTCCCAAGTTTTTTGATGATACCTTCAACTTCTGTTTTAGTTAAGAGTTTTGTTGCCCTAGGGCTATTTTTCACTTTTACAATGTGATTTCTAAAAAAAAAAATTCTGACTTATTCAACTCACAGCTATATATATATATATATATATATATATATATATTTGACATGTTTTGCTGACTTTTACATTCTGAGAGTCAGTCCAAGTAAAAGGTAAGAATTGCAAAATCACTCAGACTAATGAAATTTGCTCCTTGGGTGAGAGAGAGAGAGAGAGGCTTTATCTTCAGTTAATTTTCTGAAAAAAGTCGAAGTTCAAATCGCATATTGTTCTGTTACAGTGGAGATATTCATAATGTTAATAAAATACCAGTCAAGGGAGTATCCCATCGTAGTCAAGGAAATATATGGATATGTGACAATGAAAGACATAATGTCACTGATTTTACTTTGGTAAAATGAAACATTTTACCACAGTGAGACTGTTTTATGATCCCACGATAGCATGTGAGAAAGGACAGGAAGTGAGTTGTGCTTCCCCCGCCAGTTTTGCTAAAATTCCTTCGCTCTCTCCAGAACTTGGGGAGATGGTACACAAGCCTACATTAGCACTTTTCCCAAACATTCCTACGATCTTTAAAAGGGATAGGGGTCACACTGATCTATTCCTTCCTTACTTGGCAGTAGTTACTTTTATTATTCCCTTTTGCCTCCTGAAGTCTTAAATTCATAGTAAGCGCAGTTGGAAAGTACTCTAGTGATCAGGAATGGAAATTCTGAGAGCCACTGGCCACTGTGCCACATATCTTGGGATCTGTTATTGTTGTTTTTAAAAAACTAGGTGTTATAAACAATCATGGAGTGGAGGGCTATCCGTAGTTCCCACACCTCCCTAGCCCCACCTTATGTCTTTTCACAGGAGCGACAGGACCTCGCATCTCTGTGTCACAAAGTGTGGTCTCTTGGCAGCTGTTCTTCCCAGCATGTAGAAGGTTCAGTAAATCCCTTTAATTTAAATGTCCCTTTCAGAGGAAGGAGTGCAACATTATTTTTGGTGCTAAGAGTCAGAGACAATTTAGTTGTCAATTACGGGAGAAATGTGTATATATAGCTTGTGAGAAATGCAGCAGAAGAAATCGAAGCTATGTATAATAATAATAATACAGATATGTCTCTAAAACATACAGCTTAATAAAATAGTATCCCAAAGGTGCCATGTACTTAAGTTTATTACATTTATGCAGAATAGCAAATCACATTTAGAAGTTAATATGATATTACAGCAGTAACAGTAAGTCAGATGGTTGCCTGATAATATAAAAAAAGAAATGGAGTTGGGTGGAGATTTAAAAAAAAAACAAAGTAAAAAAATGAATAAAACATGAGATGGGTTTTCAAGAACCAATAGTAATTATGTACCAAGAGCTGACAAATACCATCAATACAATTCATTTACCTGAGGTTCAGAAAGACACAAACACTCACAAAGATAAATTATATCTCTTTACTAATTCTTTCCACACAAATTACCTAAATCTATCTGAATGTTAAAGAGAAGCAAATTTTAATAGTTTCCTAGAAATTCCTTTTCATTATAAAGCTAATATTTAAAGAAGAAAAGACCGTCCCTTTAGAGAGAATGTTTGTGGTTTATAGTATCTATTCTTTTCCCAGGCGCAGGTGCAAGGTTCTAAATTCACAAGACAATGACAAGAATATGTGTGTGTGTGTGTGTGTGTGTGTGTTTTTCTGTATGTGTGTGTGCATGTGCATGTGCTTATGCATGTGTAACTTTAAATAAAGAACAAAATTGTGATATATAAATATATATATATATGGATTTACAATAATAAAGAATATATATATATTTCGGTAAATAATATAAATATACTGGACAAGAGTTTTAGATAAGTAAATTATAGAAATAAAACCATGGCTATTTATTTACACATTTTATTTATGTGGAAAAGAGAAAAAAAGATATTTAATACAATTAAATACTGTGCATATTAATTTAATAAAGCAAATTATTTCTGAAAAGGCAATTCCAATGCACAAGTATAGTACGTGTCATTCAGCATCATGGAACTACAATAAATGCAGTGTATTTCTTTAGCAATTTAAGCATTATTCCTAAATCGCCGAATTTTCTGGCTTTTTCAAGATCACGTGACCTATGCTTGGATAGTCTAGGTTGTTTCCTCTTAAGGTGCAGATATTTAGAGCTTTTTTGTCTTCATCCTTACATATTTTCATAGTTGAAGTCACACACACACACACACACACACACACACACCCCTATGCATGCATGTGTGCGCATACCAACTCACATATGCCCCTTGAGTATTTATTGCAAAACCCAAGCTGGAGGTTCAGCACATACTTAGTGAAAACTGAAAACTGTCTTTAGAGCACGGATGGAAGCAAAGGTAGGCAAGATGAGGCTTGAAATCCATTTAAGGCCTATCATTTAAACTTATCGATGTCATATTTTTGGCTAAAAATATACTCACAGCTGAAATTTAATTCAAGTTTGGCTATGAATTACTCTATTTTTCCAGAGGAAAGAAGCACAAAAGGTTATGGGCCAGCATGAGAATGCAGAGTAGTTTTTTTTTTTTTAATAGAGGCCAAAATTTCAATCTTGACACATTCATCTCCTTGGTTGCAATTACTCATACTCCTTTCATATAGAATATGTGCTTGCTCTCTACTAAGATAACAAAAAAATCTCAATTACATATGATATTGTCTTAATATCCAATCTATGATTATTTACATTAGAGCTAGATATAGCTCTTCACACTCTGAAAATTCTTTAAAAAGAACAAGGTTATTTGCTTAGTACACTCAATGAGGGAACAAGGGTAGAACTATCAGTATGCAAAATACTCCCATTTGTAAAGGGAAAAGTAAGAGCTGCATAGCCATTTCTATCACCAATTAGGAAATTCTATTGGAAAAAGGGAATCAGGAACTTCTTCACAAGAGAAATGGGTTATTCTCTAATGACAACCAAGTTCTACTCCAGGAATTTGTCCCCAAGTACTTAGTTTTCAAAAGCATTAAGCTTATTCCTCTGAGAGTCCGATTCTTTCCTATCCTCCTCAGTTACTTCTACTGAGTATTATAGAATGCACCGTTTAGTGGTGCAGCACAGGTCTTTTCCCCTCTTATGTTAGCTTACTCTCAATTCAAGATGAAATCACTTTTGCAATGATACAACCCTCTCAATAAAGCTCTGTCTTGATTTGTTACTCGGTGTCAGTCTCATCTTGGTATTAAAATTTGTATCATGCTATAGATGTAATTAAACTTGTATTGAGTGCTAACGAATGTTTACTATTTTTAGAACTCTTGTTTTGTTCTGAGTGATAAAATTTGTTGGACAGCTTTGTTTTTTTTTTCACAGATGTTTTAACAAAAAAGTACATGGAAACATCTCTGTTGACAATAATAATAGCATCCTCTTTTTCTTTCTTGTCTCTATTTCTCTCATCACATCTCTTTCTTAGACAAAATAAGAATATAATAATTTATTTTAATTTTCTCCAATAAAAATGATCTGAGACTAGTATATGCTGATCCCTCAGAGCTCTATCTTCAACATCTCATTGCGACAGAAGAGTATTAGCTACTAAAAGTCTCATTAAACAATGTTTACTGTTGACTTTATGACAAGTCCTATTTAATATGAGTTACGTAAATATTATTGAAAATAAAATTTTCAATGAGGTAGCTTGAAGTTTTGTTAATTTGTTCTCAGTCCCTCTTAATTAATGACTATCTAAGCATTTAGTCATCAAGGTCACTGATCTTGATGAAATTTGCATATAGAAAATTTTCTAAAAGTTTCATATACTGGCAATAGCTCGATGTCAAGTCTATACCACTAATTCTTCATACAACTTGAAATTTAACCTGAGGGGAGATTATATAACAGGGCAGAGTACCTATAGTTTCCATGTATGCCAGTTGCATCTGGCCAATACAGGAATAGCCTCTGTTAGGACTCATTTGATTGCACATAATGGGAGCGGGTTAAAACAAGTTCAGTTAGATAACTTTACATTAAGCAGAAGTCATATGATAAAAAAGCGGGACTGGAGGAAATTTGAGTAATAATATTTAAAAGCATAGTGTCTTATTTTAAAATATGAATCATATGAGAATATTTAAAACAAAATATACTTATTAAAACTTGTTGGATTCTCTGGGAATCATGTTTATTTTATTTTCTGACCCCTTATATTTGCATAAACTTCATTCTCACATCACCTTCCACATTTATTAAAGACTTTGTCAGTAGGCTCAGATTCTTCCTGTATTTTTCAGGTCTTAGAATTGTGTAAGCTTTCAATATTATGTAAATATATTAGTAAACACTATAACATAGATTTTTGTCTGTTCAAATCAATGACCTCATTGTTCTCAAATTCAGTTCTAAAGTCATTTGTGGAAATGCATCATCGTCGTCACTCTCAAATAATACATCTCAATGTCCATGACTTCAGCCAGAGCTCAGTTTCCACATCTGTCTTTTACGGGCCACTTTACTATCTCTTTAACGTCAGCAGAGGCATTTTATGCATGTACCATCGAGTAAGGATCACTTAATTTAGTACTTTCTGATTGGATTTACTCTTGTATTGAATTTGTAGTTTACGATCAAGTGCATAATTCCTCACTTGCCAGTTACCTGGCATCATTACATTCTTATTGTATATTTCATCTAATGATTTCACATAGCCATTACAAAGTCCACTTTGATAACCTTCCATTTATTTCTCAGATACGTAGCATTCTAAATAATTGCTTTTGGAAAAATGCGCACAATTTTACAGAAAGATGTTATTCATAATTCATAATTTCTGAACTTGTATTATTTTTCTCATCAACCCTGCCAACCTTCTGTTGATCTGTTTCAGCTCTGGTGCATAATTTAATGGATTATCCCACTCTTTGAATTGTTACCCAGAGCTATAATTTACCTGATCTCTTCGGGCTTTTATGTCTTTTAGAATGTACATATATATATATATATATATATATATATATATATATATATATATTATACAAAACTACATGTATTACTAAATTTATTTCTAAATACATTACTACATTCATTACTATGTAACTAAATTTTACATTAGTCAGCATAATATTGCTTCATTTTTAAAACCTAATTTCTCAATATCTTGCTTTAATCATGCTGCATATCCTCATAAGTCTATATTGCTCTTCCTTTCCCCTTGTTTTGTTGTCTTGGCATGGGCTCGAGTCTCTCCTAGCTAAATAAGTCAAATAAAAAATACCTGTCTTCTCATGTTGGCTTCTTATCTAATAATTGTTTACTATGCACTATCACTATCAAATATATGCTCTCCGAGAGTAGATATATCCCCTGACACCATTTTTCAAATCAGGTGACAGTGATATTCTCTATCATCTGGCTTCCCCACAGAATGCCCTCTGAAAGCATTCTGATTAAAGTTCTCTATAATGTATTAGTTTCCAAGTAAAAAGGACTCGGAGAAAATAATCCCACTCAGTCACCTCTAATCCTTGACAGTTCATCCACCATAATCTTCTCTGTGAATATGTCACAGTATCATTGGTGACAACCTAAAGTGACTTTTCCTGATTAAAGTATTTAAAATTAGTGTTCAATTTGAGAGATTAAGGAGATTTTAAAAAAAACTTTTTAGAGAACTGGCACTTTGTCATAGTTAAAATATTTTATTACCCCCTAAAGAATTCAATATAAAAACAATGCCTATGAGAAGGCTAGAGATTCTGAAAGCAGTCTAGCTCAATGACAAGCATGAGAGACACTTTGTCTTCAGTTCTTCTCTAAGAGTTTTTTGTTGTTGTTGTTGTTGTTGTTGTTTCTTGATTAAGAAATCTGATAAGAAGTTCCTGCTTTCAGGCCAAATCAGTCAAAGGAAACCCATTTAAATTGAGACTTTGGAAATAAACTGATCATGCCCTTGGCTTCTAGACTTCAAGAGGAAATTGGATTCTCTGCTGTGTCACTGAACTTAGTTCCTGACAAGGACAGCTAGTGTGTTCATTCTTTGTGGTTCAGGAAAAGGCTCAAAAACGGAAAGAAAGAAGAAAATGTCAAGCATCAAATTGAAGTCGTGGGTACAAGCATAAATATTTAAGTCCAGGGGAAGTAATCTCAACTTCTAAAATATGAATGTATTTTAACCCTTTTCTTGGCATGATGACTCTTAAAATATATTGCACAACATTGCCAATGTTTTCAAATATTTATGTTATTCTTTTAGAAATGCTTTGGAATTTCACACATAAGTTTTCCTTTTACATATTCAGTTTAATTTTCCAGCACTAGACTGTAGGGCCCAATAATGCAAAGCACATTTGCAGGTTTATCTTGTTGTTTACTGTTTCATTTTCCTTCTGACTTTCACTGCTCCGATTCCTCTATAGCCAATGTCGACACATACAGTATCAAAGAATATGTAGATGCTAAATTAAATGCACAGGAGTTTTGAAGATTTGCCAACACACCCTAAACGTTAGAATGTTTTAAAGATTCTGGAGTTTACAGAGTTTGTAAATGTATACCTATTCATTTTAAAGATGTGAAAAGAAATAGGTATGTTTTAAATATATTCTCTTACATATGGATACTTGAACTAACTTGAATGAAGATATTTACTGTCCTTAGAGCTTCCTTTTACAAAATATTTTTCTATACTTAATAACTTGAATTTTCCATATAACTATTATTCTATTATTTTGTATATTTTAATACATGGAGGTTTTATGCTAATCATTTAATCAAAGTATCTACAAATGCTTCTATATTTTGAAATATAGAAAAGATGTTGAAGATCAATTATAAAGGTAATTTATACATCAAATTAATTTTATCGTATAGTATTATCTAATTTCAAGTTAGGAAACACCAATTCTTGTAAAACTTTGAACACAATTAAATGGACCTGAATTAGAGGTAGAGTTTTTGTACAAATACATTAAATTCTAATATATCATAAAGTGTTTAAAATGTACAAATTTATTAGAGTTAATTTCATTTTATTCATGTTAAAAACTATTTTGCTTATGGAAGCTGTCTTAATCACTAGAACAAAATATCTGGCAACTAAAACTTAGATCTTTATTTTAGCTCATGAATTTTAGAGATTCATTGCCAAAGGGATATGATGAAGTGGCCAACTGGGAGACAGCTGCTCGCCCTAAGGTGAAGAGGAAGCATGAGGAGAAGGGAAGGCCTGAGGATCATTCCAGGTCACACCCTCAGTGACTCGCTTCTAAACAGAACTTTCATTCATTTTGGCAATGCCACATCAGCACAGTGTTGGTGCTCAAAGCAGAGTTGCCACAGAGGGTGTGTTTGGAAATCGAATGTGTAGTAAATACAAAGTTAGTTTTATATTAATGGAAAAACATATGAGAGTCTATTTATTTGAGACTAAATTTGAATCCCCACTAATAAAAGAGAAACAGTTGTTAACAAGAAAGTCTCAACAATTCTTTTCTTATGTAAAACACTAAATTCATTGTGAGTAAACAGTTACAGCATATATTTGTGAAGAAATGTAAAGAAAGATGCTTTTAAAACATAAGTAGCTGGATAAAAATGAAAATTTTCAAATATTTATGTTTAATATAAGAAAACTTCCAAAATTAACAAAGATCATTTTTTGTATTACTTTCCCCATCTTTACTCCTTTTCCAATAATTCTTTTCTATTGACTTTGATTGTGGTCTTAGGATAACTGAGTAAAATCTCTCAAGTCTCAACTGGACACCAATTATGAGACAGAAAGAGAGTGAAAGAGAGAGAGAGAGAGAGAGAGAGAGAGAGAGGGAGAGAGACAGAGATTGCTTTAACTCATGCCCTATGAAGGTCAAGTCAAAGATCCATATCTCTCATCTCAAAGCCTAGTTTTGTATCATTTTCTCCTGCTTTTGTCACAGAATTGGCTAAAAGAACAAGCTGTACACAAGCCTGAAACTTGAGCTTTTTTAAAATTTTCTCCACCAAATTAAGATGTCCACCTCCCTGAATCTCACCACCATTATTCTCAATTTCGGCCAAATTCTCAAGACAAAGGCAAAGTTCTGACACATTTTTTGAGAGCATGGTTTCTAGACAATAAACTCTTCCTTACCATCTGAAAACTCTTGAATTTAGCCTTTACAGTCAACACTTCTATCAGTATTCTTGTCTTCTAAGCTTTGACTGGAATCTCCCATCAAGATTGATTAAGTCTTCTTAACCTACATTTTCAAAGTTTTCCATAATCCTCCTGCAAACCACTTCCAAAGGCTTTTTAAGCCACATTGTCAGGCAGAGTGTCAGCAGCGACCCCTGTTCTATGGAACCACCTTCCGTGTCAGTTGCTTTTCTATTGCTGTGATAAAATACCTGACAAACAAAACTTAAAGAAGGAAAGTTTTATTTTAGCTCACAAATTCAGTATGCCCCATTCCTTTCATGAGTAGCTGGTGATAGAAAAGGCGCCTGGTGGCCATGCAGCCAGAGGAAGGCTCATCAGGGCCTGGCAGATAAGAAGTCAAGGGAAAGAGGAAGGCTGAACTAAGCGTGCTCCCTTCCAGGTCCTGTTCTAGGATTCTTTCTCTTCTGGGTCACTCTCCAGTGTTCTGCTTCTTCAGGGCTCAACCCCAGAGACCTTCTCCTTTCAGATCACACACCTAGAAATTTCCTGCACCCTCCCCTACATACCTGAAGCCTGTAATCCATCCCTTGGGACCAAGTCCTACTTCTTAAAGCACATGATTCCATAGGCATCTCCAAAGCTTCCAAATACAGGAGGCTTTTGGAAGACATCCCAAATCCAAACTATACTAATAATGCATTCACTATATATTTTCCTAAAATAACAAAAATAGTACTCATAAGTAACCACTATTTTAAAATCGTGGGTTTTGCCTTGTATTCTTATAATCTTGTCTGCTTTATATTTATTTTTACATTGATTTTATTTTATGTAAAATTTAGTTTATCATATTGTCCCTTTTTTATATATGATGGAGAGTTTTTTAAAATATTTATTTTTTCTTTATTTTCTCAAAAAAGATGAAGTATTTTATTGTGCTTCAAAGATAATCTCTCAGCTTTCCTTGAGGTATCTGAATTTCTTTTCTCTGAATTATTATTCATTTTCTCTGTCACTTTATAATTATTTAGGATATCGGAACACTGACAAAGCTGAATTATTTAGGATCTTGACTTTCTCAAAACTGCAGAAAAATAGTTCGATATAAAGAAAGATAGATACCTAACTATACAGGATATTTTATTCATGATCCATGGAATTTGCAGCTTCTGATAAATCCCTTTCAGGTATCTGCTCTCAGAAATACCATGAACTCCTGAGTCTTATTACAACCTACTTTATTTCACTGACTTTATTTCACTTTTTACTGCTTGTAACTCAGCTAGTATGAACTTTATAACTGAAATGAATATCAGACATTATTCTTTGAACAACACACTAAGGAAAAAAAAAGCATAAAGAATAGAATAAAAAAATTGTAGTAATGAACTATAACACACTTATTACTTTGACATATATGATTTTCTTAACTATGTTATATGGTAATTTAAACTTTATTTTAAATAGTAAACTAAAATAAGAAATGGATATGCACATTACTACATACTTTTTTCTCCTAAATATGACTTCATCAAGACACCTAAATCATTTTCTAATAACTCAAATTTAAATGTTATTATGGTGATAAAAGTTAAGATGTGAGCATAGCCACTTTTCAAATTTTCATATTTTTAACATTGGTATAATTAATAATTGCTAAAGCACATATATTAATATATGTATGAAATCATAAAGTGGAACTTCTACAATAGAACCATCTAACTATATGTGTCTTAGGAAAGTGAGTTTATTTTAAAAAGGCACCTGTAGAGATGATCAAGTAACGGCGATATCACTAAAAATAATCCAAAACCATGAGCGTAATTAAGGGAAAAATTTGGACAATAGATAGACAAGGGTTGGGAAATTAAGAGAAAAACATTATCTACAACCCAACAAAAGCCAAAACAATGAGACAGGCACGAGGCAGATTCTCTATTACAGATCCCTCCCCAGATGACACATTAATTTCATATTTCTGTTCCCCATAACTAATAGACAGTAAATTTCTGTTGCTTTGATAATACCACCTACTCAGTGAAAATTTGTTCTGGGACCTCCAAGAAATTAGCAGATGGATTTATATTTAATTGATTTTGTTTAATAAATTTTAGACATAGAATTACAAAAATATGTTAAAAACTATATAAGTAAATATATATATAAATAAATATATATATATATATCAGTGATATACACATTTCTTTCAAATATATTATACATAAGACAATGTTATACCTGTTTAATGTGACCATTGTTAGGTTATTAGTTCCAATGCTGACTTCTGTAAAAAATGTGACATAGAGACGAGATCTCAATCCTTGGTTGCCCACACAGATAATTTCTTATCATGAAATAAAACCTAATGTAAGCCTGAGAAGCAAAAATAATCACTGCTTCTGTTTCCTGAGACGATGAGTTCAGCTTCAAAACAACTGCATTGTCTGGAACAAATTAGCTAATTTGCAGTGGAAATTTTCTACAGTGTGTTCTGGAAACATCCTTTCTTTATTTATTTCATGAATACATGAAGTAGTTTATATTCAGCATGTACAAGGAGATGTGTTGAAACATGCATATATTTAAAATGGCTAACGAGTTAATGAGCATGCATTCATGCACAGATTCAATAATTTCATGGTGGGAAACCTTAGAATCTATGTTCACCTTAAAGTTTTGTCACTTCTTTGGGCTGAGTATAAACCCACTCATAACTATTTTGAGATCCACATGTATATATGTATTATTGTTAGCTGTATTCATCTTGCTCTGCCAGGAAACACCAGCACTTGACGCTAAAATGTTACATCAATTGACCCTCCTCTTCTTGAGCCTGTTCTCTCTCTTTTCTGATACCCACTATTCTCTCAACTTCTTAGGTCTGTTTTTAGATTTTATTTATGATTACTAATAGTTTCATGAATCAAAAATTACACAATGCCTTATAAACATGCATCTACATTAAGTGTTAGTCAAAAATAAAATAAGTGAATAATTTAAAAATCTACCTTCTTAGCAAGTTTCAAAATTACTATACATTGTTACTAACTCTGCCTGCTACTTTCTACAATAGCTGTCTTGAGCATATTTTTTCCTAGCAGAACTTTTTTGTCTTTTGGTCAATGTCTTCGTTATTCCTTGCCCTGAGCCTCTGGCGATCCCACTCTTATCTCCACCTTTATGCTTTCAGCTGCTTAGTTCCCATATGTAAGAGAGATCATGACGTGCTCATCTCTTTGTCCCTATTTCACTTACTAAGGTGTCTTAAAAGTTAATCCAAACTGTTTCCTATAACTATTTCTTAATTTTTATAAAGATCGCTTAGTATTCGACTGGGTAAGTTTATTCTCTAGACTTTACTCATCTGTGAATGAACTCTTACATTAAGTTCTTATCTTATAAATTGTGAGTTGTAGTGTCATTTCAAGGGCTTTTTCTCTGCAATCAAGCCATCCATGACTCCCTCCACCCTGACAAAGAGCTACTATTTAAGTGGCTATTTTACAGTCAAGCAATTTAAAATATTGTGGCACAATTTTGGAGTCACTTTTTAAGAATTTTCTTTTCTTTTTTTCCAGAGATAATATCTTTATCCTTTAATGTATAGTATTCCAGAATTATATGCCTTCACACGTACACAGTAGTTTATATATATATATATATATATATATATATATATATATATATATATATATATACAAATATACTTAGGTTATTAACATTCTTTTCTTTTTACAGGATTTTTATTTTTTTCAAAAATTGAATATGAATAAAATACAAATTCAATAACATTAATTATATACACCATGGAGAAATTGTGCCCATGTGATGAGTTTTGACCACTTTTTCCCTCCTTTTTTCCCTTTTGTTCTCAATATCTCATTCCTTGCTATCATTCCTCATCCTACCCTCTCTCTCTTACAGTAAGATCTTTTTATACAAATACAGCCAGCTCATGAAAGACACAAAGTGATACTTAATTTTTTTGTGTCATTGACTTGAGATGATCTCATTTTGTGGCTATATAATATTCCATTGTGTGGTGTGTGTGCATGTATATATACACACAAAATATAAGCATATATATATGTGTGTGTGTGAGTGTGTGTGTGTGTGTGTGTGTGTGATATGTGTGTGTGTGTGTGTGTGTGTGTGTGTGTGTGTGTGTGTGTATAATTTTCTTTCTCCATTCCCCTGTTGATGAACATGTAGGCTCTTTCCAGGGTTCAGGTATTATGAATTATGCTGCTATAAACATATATATGCATGTGTTTTTATGGTGCGATGATTTAAGTTCTTTTGAGAGAATGCCCACGAGACCTGTGGCTGGGTCAAATGAGATTTCTACTTCCAAATCTCTAAAATATCCCAAAGGATTTTCCATATGATTGGTCTAGATTATAGGCCAGAAGTGTGGAAGCATTATTCTTTCCTCATATCGTCAACCATCCTTTCTTGACTTCTTTGTGTAAGCCATCCACACAGAAGTGAAAATGGGCAAAATGTTGGAAGACACAGGGACATGAAAGGATCTCATGAAGAGAGTGCTAATTTCACCAAAAATAGCAGCAAAACATAACAAAAGGGACTAAATCAAACTAAAAACTTTTCCACTGAGTAGGAAACAATCAACAGAATGAAGAGATAGCCCACAGAATGGGAGAGAAATTTTACCTACTATATCTTAATCAGAGGATTAATATAGAGAGTATATAAAGAAATAACAAAATAATAAATGATTCTAGTAAGAAATGAACAACTGAAATAGAAGCTTCTAGGAAGGGGATGTATAAAAACCTAACCAGAATATGAAAACAATTTGCATCATGCCTGGCCCTGATATCAAAGAGATTACAGATTGAAAGAGTTTTTTCAATCCTACAGTCAGTCCAACAGATCTATGTGCTGCCTTCCCATCCCACTTGAAATGCCAACTTTGTTTATATTTTGATGACTCACTCAACATAATTATTGATAAGAATATGTTTCTGCGACGTTTCTTAATTGATGTTTTCTAATTAATGTACAGCCATGAGATAGCATTGATACTCTGTTTATTAACACAACCTAAACTGTCTCTCAAGGAACCAAATCCCTGTATGTTAGCTGTTGTGAACAGTCTGAGACATCATCATCTCTATTTTCTGGAGCATGTGTGTTTTAGCTTTAGTTTGCTTTTACTTGCTTTCTGGAGGATCAGTCCTATTTCTTATTCAACAAAATAACACAGTTTAATGTAAGATGCAGTCCCACAGCTCCATATGAAAACCCTGGGTTATAGAGGTCACTGAAGACAGGACTCCTTTTCAAATATATAAAATAGATTTTTGCCAGAGAGCATAGTGAACTTTTAAATAATTCAATAATCATATAAAATATTTTTTTCTGCTTTAACCTAAAAATTTTGCAATGCAAAAAAAAGCTTTCTTAAATACAGCACTTACTCCTTGATGCAATGAGGAGTAACCTTCTTAAAATCACTCAGAGTGCACTTAACTGCATGGTTAACTAAAAGCAGAAATGTGAGAACAAATGGAGAGTATTATGATAACATTTAAGTAAGCTAGATGAAATTCCTGAAATGAAATTTCAACAGAAATTAAAGAATAAAAATGTGTTTGGCAACTTCTGATATTACTACCCATTGAAAAAGTGTATCCTCTTACAAACTGTTCCAGAAACTTCACCACAGGAAAGAATGAAGTAAGTGTGGGAGATAGAAAAGAAAGGAATTTTTTCTTTTTTGAGCCATTAAATATAACACCTTAAATAAAATTTATGCTGAATATATATTCTTATCTAAATTCAGGTAAGTTTATTCATGAATAAGATGTACTTAAACAATATGTGAGCACCTGTAGTAGGAATGTTACAAGGTAATTAAATTAGTAAGATAAAATAATGACAGATAAAAATAAAAATTCTATTAGAGTGTAATTGATTTACCATGTAATTCTGAGTATTTTTTCACTCAGTACAATCATTGTGTTGAGTTGATGGCTGAGACATTAAGAAAAACATGATAAAATTTAAGCTAATGTACCACCGATTTTTCAGAGCTCATGTTATCCCTTATCTGATGACAGAATTCAGACAATAGTTGTTGTACTCCTCGTATATACTAATTTAACATTTATCTCATTTAAACATAGCCATCAAACAGCAAGTAGAAATCACAATCTCTCCTACCTATCAAAGCAAGAATTTTGTCACCTTTCCTATCCCTGAGCTTCACTTTCCTCAGTAGGAACCTACTCTTTCATCTTACAGCCGTGTGTAAGGCACCAGGTGCAAATATTAAGTCATTTCTCCAAGATAATTGACTCTGAGGGTGACTGAACAAACCCTGTATAGCGTGATCTGGATCTCAAGAATTTTCTGGATGATTGAATCTTTCGCAATTGAGAAAATGTAAAAATTAAAGGAAAATTCTAAAACTATATATATATATCATGGCCAAGCTACACATAAAAAGTAAACCTTAGATGCAAAAGCCTCTCCAATAAGTGCTTAGAGGCTAAAAACCTTAAATCTGTAACAATCATTCAAGAAAACCCTGATGTCGACAACAATCTACAGCTCCCTTATATTTTTCCCTTGAATCCAAGGCCAATCAGAAAAAGTCTTATCTGCTTATGAAATGCTTGTGGAATCCTCTGCTTCTATTTAGCCTGCCTTCAATTTTCTGACAAGAGCAGTAGCCAATCAGAGCATTCCTGAGCTCCTATTTCCCAGAAAGCCTTTGAACCGCTCTGCTGGTTATTGAGTCTCTGTAAAATATAAAAGATGATGGTTAACTCATTGCTGTCACAAGATCTGGATAAACTGCTCTATGAGTCGAATTTCTAGCACTGCAGAAAAAAATGAGTCAGGAAAACAACTTAAATTAGGAAAGAATTATTTCATAGATTTTGGTCCCTGGTAGACCAGCTCCACTACTTTGCTTCCATGCAAATAATAATAATAATAATAATAATAATAATAATAATAATAATGGCAGAATGCAGTACAGAGGAAAGCTGCTCTTTTCATGGCATCCAGGAACCAGAGAGTCAGAAGGGCTTGAGAGGAAGGAGACGGGGAGTAGATCCTGTTCCCAGTCATAGCCATAGGATCCAAGCCCATCAACTAGGTTGAAACTCCTACCTTTATATTATTGGGAAATAATTTTATCAAATTATGATGTCATCATTGAATCAGGCAAGTAGATGAAATTAGAGCCCTCATGTCCCAATCATGTTCCCAAAAAGAGGCACCTCTGAACACATGACACTTTGGGGGACATTTTTATTTAAGCCATAACATTATTGACAACTCTAACCATGGGACTAAACTGGAAAAATTAAAACTGCACCATAGTCCTTAACACACAGTGATTTCTGACTAGCAATTCACAGTTCTTTCTAATATGCCTTGTCACTCCAGGAAAAATTTTATTTGGTAGAACTGAACAAATTGATGGAAATGATTTAAAATGCATGAAGCAAACCAAAGAATAAGAACTATGTGTAATTGCATTATCTCGATAAATTTTAGTACTTTTAAAATATTAAATTCAATAGAACTTCTTTTATAACTAATGTGCTGTGATATATTTAACATTTCTCAGACGTAGCATTTTGTATCACAAAGCCTTTTCTAAAACTAAAAATAATAATAGATTTTTCCACATCCTTGAACAACACTTCACCTTGTGGAAATGAAAAATTTATGTGTTTAGTGAACTTAATCCACAGAGGAGTATTTCCACAGATTTTTTTCATTTACCCCCAAAGTATATTTTAAACTTTAGAACAAGTTATATGGCCAGAAAGCTTGAAAACACATTTCTTAAAGATCGAAGTAGGTATTCTGTTTATAAATAGAAGTTCTACCTTTTTTACTACATGTATTTCTAAAACATTTGAGACTTGATATTATGGGTGCGTTTTAATGTAATCATATCATTTTAAGCTAAAATATTTTAAGTATAGTAATGAACTAATAAATTAATGTTCATATTATGTATATTTAAGAATGGTTTCTATATTTTCAGGCTTTATATTCTTAGTTAAAACTAAGACACATCCTTACCTTGTACACGACTTGCAATCAATACTCAAATTTATCTCCATTTCTTTTTCTTTAATTAATTTCTTAGGGAAAAAGAAATAAGATTTAAGCTTTGTCAATACTAACAGTCATGCTCCATCAAAGTAGTTATTTCAAGGACCAAAAATTATATAATAGAAAAGGTATTATTATTATTATTATTAATTACAATTGTTGACTATGTAAAATACAGGTCATGGTTAGTTCCGTGCTTTTCCAAAATATATATAAATTCTGTAGAAGTTGTTACTCAATTTCTTTCATTGTGGAAAAACACCTGAAAAAGTCCAATAGGATAGATTTATTTTGGTTGAAACTTTCAGAGATTTCAGTCCCTAGTAGGCCAGCTCTATATCGCTATTGGCCTGGAGCAAAACGATCACTAGGTAGAGAGGGTAACATTACGTTGCGCCATGCAGGTAATTCATGGCAGCTAAAAAGCAGAGAGAGGAAGTAGCCAGAGAGGAAGGTGCTGGGGACAAGACATCAAGCTGATATTCATATTAGTATTATACAGATAGTTGATTATACTATGTTCAGTTCCAATCTACCTAAATTCTGTTTTGTAAATACAACATACAAGTGCTTTAGAAACAAACATATGCAACATTCAGGTCAGCGGACCTCCATTCGGGTCTGTATCTTAATCAGTACTACAAGGAGTCTTTAAGTGCCTCTCTCCAAACTTACTTCTTCTATATTATATCAGAATTCAAAGCTTGATTTTAAACACCAAAATGTTAGAGTGAAACACATCATTCGATTTCTGCAAGGTGAGAAGATTGCATTTGCAGAGTTAGAACTGGTTGTGAAATAATAACTAGCAATCACCAGTTTTCTCCTACTGACTTAGGTCATGCCAGGGCCATGGAAGCTTTTGAACTAGTGCCTGCCCTATCCCGCTGCAGCTGAGTCCTATGCCGGCTTCCCTATTCCATATAGAATGTAGATAACCCAATATAATATTATCTCTGTGTCCTGATTTATGGAGATGTATAAACCATTATACTGATAAAAGTTCCCCAAGAAGGTTTTAATTTTTGAAAATTTAGCTAATTTATTTAAACATTTTTCTAGTTAAATTAAAATGTGTATGCTCATGATTCTACTAATTACTTTAATTCTTAAATCTATATTAAATACAAAGATAATTATAATAAAATTTAAGCGACATATATAGAAATCTTACTAATAGGATTTCTACACATTTTACACAAAACTACAATTTCTTCATGATTAGATAGAAAGTTGAAAGGATGTTTGCTGGAAAGAAAATAAAAAGTGCAATTGTGAGAACTCCACTTGCGATTCTATGATTAACATACCTTATTTATTTTTACTTATGGTTTCTCAAAGAGGAAAAGAAACCAAACAAACCCTGTAGTGTAAGGTTTCAACTCAGAAAATAACAGTGAGTCGCACCAGCAGTTCAACGAAGTTTCTTTTTTTTTTTTTGTATGAGTCAGATTTAATAATAATACTGGTTACAGTTTTTAAAAGTAAACAAGGCATTGATCCAACTTAAGATGAAAGAAACTGAAAAAGAATTTCCCTTTCACTATTAGTAGGAAGAAAACATCTGGATAAAATACCCAAACACAAGCCATTGTAGAGTGGAGAACACATGACAATAACGTAAACCAAGTGTTAAGGCAAAGCAATTCCCTGCAGGCAAACATGCTTCCCCACTTGAAAAAGGGACTTCTCTAAAAGCAAAAGAGCCAAAATCAGCACAAATTTCGGGAAAATTTAAAAATCTAACTGTGGAACAAATCGCCAGCTTGCATTAAGTAAGAGCCACAGTCACAAATGGAGTTGGCACTGTTTTCTCCTTTGAGGTCTATTTTGAAATGACCACGATGTTCTAAACTGACTATGATTTTACTCCTGTATGTGAATAAATATAATATACTTTTAGTTATATACATTAAATGAGTGAAATTATGGTATTGCAATTACATTTTGATAAAGTGATTATAAAGCTTATATAGGTAGAAATGACATCATTGTTTTTAACAGAAAGACCAGGGTCAGACTGGATGATTGAATGGCATGCGTATGTTTTTCAATCGTCCTTGTTAAAACTATCACTGTGCTGGTCACGTTGGCTACAAAACTATAGAAATTTGGCAAACCTAATGGAAATTTTTAAAAGCATTAATTTTGCTACATATATATTATGCCTCATAAATTTTTTTTAAGAAAATGAAAATAAAACGAAAATAGAAGCCAAACATAGATGTTCAGGTTTGAAATGAAAAGAACAGAAGCCAAGGTCTGAATTATTTAAGATGAAATTTACAGTCTCTCGAGAGTACTATCTTTCTACCATAAATCGTCATTGACATTTTAAAAAGCTGTTTTATTTCTATCTAGACAAAAACAACTTAACTTTTCAGATTAAATGTTTTATCTGCCTTCAAAACATAACAGTATGTTACTACTAGATTACTAGAAGGGAATATTTAAGAGTTAATAAAGGATTTAATAAAAAATCAATTAGAGGTCTGGACCGTTACCTCTCTCCAACCGTGTTGCCCATCTGAGTCTACCTTTGCAAAACACAACCAGAAGGCAGAGGGTAAGGAAGCGGGCACTGTTTACGGAAGCCGAGAGTGGAGCGGGAAGCAGTGAGGAGAAGGACAGGGCAAGGTTTGGAATGATCACACGTGAGGGAAGCCGGTAGAAGACTTCCGTGAAAATGAAAATGAACAAACTTGGTTGGAGGCATATTTCAGCCGTTAAAGAGTATGAGAACCCTTGCCTGGCAAGTGTGAGCTCTGGGTCGATTCCCCAGCACCACATAGGCTGGTCTTGGTAGTACATGACACACATGTGGGAAATAATGAATAAAGGGAAAACAAAGGCCTGCACTGTTGGACCTAGCTTAAAAAAAATATCATATGATGATTTTTTTCCATTTTTCTTAGTATAGTTGTTAAGTAAAAATCTTAACGTTATATATGTGATAAAAATGTTCTGAAATGACAAATGTGTACATACACATAGAGAAAATTTTTCAGGTGTGTTTTTAAAGAAATAGATAAAAAGAATAGCTTAATCATACAACATTAAATATCTTTCCAGTAAATTATTTCAAAAGAGAATTTAGTTTTATTTCAGATTGAAACTACTGGACTTATAATGCCATAAGGAATGAAAAGGGACAATAAAAAAGGGCTTTATGAGTTCTCAACACAAAAAATGTCACCCGAGTACACTATTTTTTAAACCATGTTTTATGATTATCTCTAATTTTAAAACCAAGCATCATATAATTTATTGAAGGTAAATGTTTATTACTGGTTGTATTGAGTTCAATGATTGCAGTGTTATCAGCTTGTGGTTAAACATAGTATAAAACATTGTTTTGTGAATACAGTAGAATTCATATGACTAAGCTAGACTAACTAGCAGATGTCCCCAGACAAAATGATTGCGAATCACAGATTTCCCTTAACATTTTCAAACTTATATAAAATGTTTGTTTTCTTGCCTTTTTAGTTGTAATATTGTATGATATCTTCATAAAGCCATAATCTGTGGCCATCAGTCCAAATGTGAGCAGTGAGAGAAAATAAATTATGTGCTAGAAATGACTTCAGATTAAAAAAAAAAAAATACAGTCTCATAAGAGATACAAGGTTTCAGTCTATTGTCACCCAAACACCTTCCACCCCCAGACATGCCAGCCACTAACTATCCACTGTTTTCTTACTCAAAATGGATTATTTTTACATTGTTAAATATTCTGATTAATACAAAAAGTTTATATCTGTTGAAAAAGTATTACAGGAGACTAAACATATTTGGGCATTATAGATTTCCTTATCCTTGTTGGGTAGAAATACATACACAGAGATGGCTGAATAACTGGCTTGTATTTTGGGGGCTACGGTCCTACAGCAACCGAATTTACAGTGTAAGAGAGTGTATTAAAATCAAATCCACTATGTTAGGTACTTGTTTTGATAACTAGTCACACAAAGTTTAAATTTACAAAAAGTGGCACATTGTTGTATCTATCAACTAACATACACAGGAATACACAGACAAATATGAAACGTACAAGCCGTAACTGACATAGATTTAATGCACACACACACACACACACACACACACACACACACACACACACACACACCAGGGAAGCACACCAAAATAATTTATTTTCTCAAATATTAGTTCCAGCACATTTTGTTCTTTCAAGCCATTAATAAATAAACATCTTTGGCAAAGCTTTTGCAGGTGTGGGTGAGGAAGGATGAGGATTAGCTCAAATGTGCTGTGTAGTGTGGTTGTTTCTCCTGGGTCTACTTAGATTTGGAGTAGGATTCCGGCAAGAGGACAAGATCCCTGATGGAACATACCTAAAAGGATAAACAGGTGTGTTCTCTATTTGTGAGCCTCAGGTTGCTTTCTAACCACAGCCAGATGTCCAACCTAGGATTTTAAACCATCTGGGAATGAATATGGATTAATCAAATTAAGGCCATTGCCACATCCAAACGAAGAAATTAAGAGCTCATTTTGTGCAAACGATGAATTTTCTGAAAAATACTTGCTTGTGGTGTGAAAATACAGTTACCAAAGGGACAAATGCACAGAGGGCAAATCTCTGCAAGACTCTCTAAATGTCAAGCTGTAAAAAAAAGGATAGAATCTACATGATGGGTCATGTCCGTTAGTACCTTCACATGAGGACAGAGCGGTAACATTTTTGTTTAATCTAGGAAAATATTACATGTACAACAAGATTAAATAATGATTTTACATTATGAACAGCTTATATTTTGAAGAGCAGTTTTAGGCTTATAGAAAAATTAGATAGAAATGCAAAGGTCTCATATGTTCACAATCTGCACCATTTTCCACATGTATTAATAACTTCTATGATTGCATTTTATCAGTTACAATTTATCAGCCCATATTGATGTACGATTGTTAGCGACTCTTTAGAGTTCATATTTGAATTTACTATTTGTGCTGTTACAGTTTTATGGGGTCTTGACGAATGCATAAATGGCATTTATCTCCCATTACAGTATCACACAGAAAGAGCAATTTTGTTAAGACCTACATGCTGGTGAAGCATATCCTTCTCACCTCTGATTTTAGACAATTATGAAAATATTTGCTGTGAGCGCCTATGTGCAGAAAATAATGTATGGAGATAATTTTCAATTCAATTTAATATAAGTCCAGAACTGTGATTGCTATATTGTATGGTAAGGCTATATTGAGCTTTGTTAAAAACTAGCAGAAATCTCTTAAGCCTACACTATGGTTTTTCATTCTTGCTAACAATGAATCAACAAAGAAAAGTTTTTCTTCCATTTTTTGATTAAATTATGCATTTTAAGTATCCTATATTTTAGCTATTCTAATTGGGATGTATTAACATTCCATTCCATTGTTGTACTTATTTGCAATTCCTAAATGACAGATACTGCAGAGCGATTTTCCCTTAAATATTTGTCATTGCATGTCACCTTAAATGGTCTTGTATGTCATGCATTGTCACTGCTCCTAAGAACTCATTGCCTACCTAAAGGTCACCCTGTTTTTTCTTATGTCACATTTATCGAAGTTTCACAATCTTGAATTTCACATTCTAAAATGTGGTATATTTTGAATTAATTTATATAGCCAATATCTACATTAGAAATATTTATCTAAAATTAGTAATAATTTTATCATTATTATTTTGTGTAAATGCCTGGTTGCTAGCATTATTAGTGAATACTACCTCTTTTCCATTGTACTAATTGTATTCCTTTGTCAAAAATCACTGGGATAATTATATGGACCTACCCACGGGTTCTCTATTATTTCAGTGACAAATTTTGTGCTTAAGTGTTCAAGTGCATAATGTCGATTCTCTGATTTCTTTTTCTATTTAATCAACTTTTCTAGTTATCTGTTCTCCTTTTTCACACAAGTTTTATAATGAGATTATCACTATTTACAACATAGCTGCACTTTTAAAAAGTTGTGATTGTATTTTCCTTTCTATTTTTGACAAAATAATCGATACTATTCTTACTGTATTAAATTTCTAATGAAATTTAAAATTTTTAAGATCTTGTAATTTTAGCTCTTGATTTCTTTAAAACTCTTTGTTTTGCAACATTTTTTTCCAGCAAGAGCACTAACTTGCAATTGACTTCCAAATTGAGTTATAAGATGCTATCTTAGTTACTTGCTCATTGCTGTGACTCAATACCCAACACCCACAAATTTAGGAGAGGAAAGGTTTATTTTAGCTTACAGTTTCAGAAGGTCACAGTCCATTCACGGAAGCCAGCAGCAATCAAAGTACACGGCGGAGGCAGAGGTGGAGGCAGCTTCTCACGACATCACACATAGGAAGGCAAGTTGAGACTAGTTGAGACTAGTCAGTCCGTCCAGGAAGGCAGGTGCAGCTTATATATCCTTCCAGGTCTCCGCCCACTGATCAGCCCCTCCTCCTGGATCCACGTGTGGATGGTGTAGTAAGCCCCAGTACAAGCCAATAATCCAATTTAAACACTAATAATCAAAGTTATATGACAATGACCCACTCCTTCAGATTAGGCCCAGATATACCAACAGCACATGGTTGCATAGACAATCCATAACATTCAAATACATGAGACTTTTGGGAGACATTCCAGAGCCAAACCACAATAAATGCATACTTTGTAAAATTAGAGATTGTTATAAAATATAATAGATTTAAGAAAGTGATGCAGTGGACTTTGATAGTTTTCAACCTCTCATTATAGATATGACTATCAAAGAGATTATGTCACTTGAAGAGATTAAAACACTTTCAAGGTAGAATTTATTGTGTGTGAAGAACTGAATGACTTGTAGGACAACAATTGAGAGCAGAACACCCACTCTGAATGTCCCAACAGGCAGCTTGAACTAAATAAAAATGAAGGAAGAAGAAAGATCGTCATGGCTCTTACTGGGAAAGCTCCAGCCTTTTGCAATTAATTGCCTAATTGTCTACAGATCATTTGCATCTGTCTACGTGCTGCCCATCTCTTTGACAGTTCCTCCTCGGTCTCTGGGCTTCACCATTGCTATTTGAACAACAAAGATTCACTGCAGCCTCTCACCGGTTGTCGTGCAGTTTCTAATGGTTACCCTTCTACTTCAAGCCTGGGCGGCCATTGGGCCTTAGAGCTCTTGTACTTGTGGCTACCATTTTGGACTCTTCCTATCCTAAGACTTGTAAACTCCCTAAATAAGTACCCTTTCTTTATTTTTTCTGTTATTTTTTCCTCCAGTAGAACCCCAACCAATACAATATACATATTCATAAAAGCATCTACAGCAGAGTAAAAATAATGTCTAGTGTGTTTTAAGATTATTTTTGTAGACTGAAAACAGCATAAATGAAAGTGTGCATGTACTTTTTCTGAAATATTAAAGCTGTAAAGGTGCATCACATTAAAAGACAAAACTGATCTTCGACTTCATCCTAACCTGTGATCAAATATGCAAAAATATGATCTCACAGTTTAAAGGTTTTATTGTTTGATGAAGCTTCTTATAGTCAACAATAGCATGTCAGTTTCCATTCATATTAAATAGAATGTTGTCTTCATAAAACCATATCTGTTCTCTCTTTTAATAATATCCATCTTAGAAGTAAATAAAATGTTCTTGCCTCTGTTAATAACTCACTTTAACTGTAATCATCAATCCTTGGTCTTTAGGGTTCTTGTCATTCTCAAATGCAAAATAAAACCAGTCTTCCAAGGGCAAGTATAGTTCTGAAAGTCAAGATAAAAATCTCTTATCATAATATCCACTCTACTACAAAAAGTGTTTCTCATGGAATTAATGTGGTTAGAATTTGAAGCAGTTTTGTATGGTAGAGACTCTAAATCATATACATATTTGTGAAACACTCAACACTATTGAACAAATTATGCTAGAAATTTCATATAAAACTACCTCTAGGCAACATGCCATATTATATTTGTTGTTCTTTAGGTTAATTATTCCAAAAATGTATATTAAAATTAGGTGCATGCCCATAAAATTATGCTGAAATTATACAAGGTATATATACATATTATTTTGCATAAAAGCAAAAGAACAGAATTGATTTGTGGAGCACTGAGCATGACAAAAAAGTACATAGTACAAAAAATGTCACAACTATTGGTCTTAAGAGGTAACTTTTGTATTTTGAAACAATTATTTCCATGAAGGTGTAAAGAAATGCAATGTGGATCTGTGAACTCTTACACTATCTGCCTCCAACTTATATTAATACCTTGCATAATTAAAAATAAAATATGACAACTGAAAAATTAGTATTTATACAGTTATGTTTAATTGTTACTAGTTATACATCCACTCACCTATGTTCTTTTTATGTGTGTAGCTAAATGTAATTTTGTCACTTGTGTACTGTGGTACAAATTTAATCACAATAAAGATGTTGACTTAGACTATCTCTTCAAGTATTCTTTTTTCTGCTTAAAGTCAAACTGTCTTCAACAGATCTAGCTTTAATACCTTAATTTATTAAAACACTAATTTCTTCTCTATTACTGTATTTTTCAGAGATGCCATATTTAATTAAACTACTTAGTATATCAAACTGTGTATTGTGATTCATTGAATCTTTTTTCTTCTACATAATTTCCCCGAGGTTTACCCATGTTGTTACATCATTTAATTTTTTTCCTTTATCTTGCTGAGTAACCCATGCTACATGTGACAAGCATATTTTCATTGCTTCAACAAAGAGCTCAACACTAAAAATTATAAAAAAAGAAAAATAAGTGTACTCAGACTCACAATTTTAGAGGGTCCAGTTCATGGTTGAGTGGCTCCGTGCAGAAATGACCTTCAGGCAGAACCCTGGAGAAGAAAATGTCTTGACTTACGCATAACAGCTAGAAAGGAGAAAGGGGAAAAGACAAGATAAGATGTAATCTATCAAGACATACTCCCAGGATTCATATCTCTGAACAGGCTTCATCACGTAATAACACATGTAGCTATGAAGACAGAAAACCATTAAGTTTCCAAAATCTCCACCTTTGTGCCCATCAATTTGTGATATTTTATATCTAAATCTTTATAGAATAGATGTACCCGTGTTCATTATAAACAGTCACCCACAAAAGGACATTTGTATAATTTTAAAACATAATTTATTACAAATAAAACTATCATACTATTCTGATATTCTCTGCCCTTGGTTTATGTGAAAAAACCTGTAAGTGCCTCTGATTTTATTCCCATGTGGAGAAGAATAGCACAGAGGCCCAAAACTGCACGGCTTAAAATGTACCACTCTTAATTTGCGATTTGCAGTATGGATGCTTCTGTAAAATTCATGGAATTGATTCGAGCTTGGGCCTCAGATTGTAAAAGAAATAGCATTCTCTACTCCTCTAGCCATCTCCAAATTTGCAGGTGATTTCTCTCTTCTTCGTATTGCGTACAGCATCTACCCAAAAAAAGAGTTTTTGAAAAAGAAGTGAAAGGGAAAAAGGATATGTTTATAGAAAATTCAAAGTTATCCGAGAACTAAAAATGTGATTTAGAGTTTATATTTCTATGGATAACATTTCTGTCACGATCAATTTCAACCTACTAAAATTTTGCCAAATAGAGATACACAAAGAGAAGCTTGCAAAAGTCTCTTGTCAGCCTATGAACATACTCATCCCACCTAGAAATCTTGTAGAGATTCTTCCAGAGTTAATGTTGAGGTTTTTTTTCAAGGAAATCAATTTTATGACATAATTGCCTCATGATCTTTGTTCCCTATGATATTATAAATTTAAAATATTCACCTACTCAAAACCTGGTTGTGAATGAGCTCAGGCGAAGAATAAACAGTAAGTCTAATTACACATAAGTAATGTTTGCTGTTGTCCAAGAAATAAAGCACAAAAACTTAAATATAATTTTAAAAAAGAACTTTCTGAATCACTATAGAAACATGATCTTTAGCTGATTAAAATTTTGTAAGATATTATACATCAGGTTAAATATCAGAGCAATATTAACGAAGGACTCAAAATAGTAAAATTAACACTGAACGCTTCAAAATATATTCAATAATGATAATTGAAATATACTACAATGATAAATAATTGACATTCTAGAAAAGGCAAATTTAAGAAGAAAGTATAATCAGCAGAAGCTTCCAAGAGAGAAGTGAAAGAGTCAGAGTGGGAGAGGTGACGCACAGGCAGGCACTGAAATAATTTTGTCTGAAACTGCAATGAGGTGTGCCTAACCCTGTGCATTTGTCAAACCCATTTAAGTTTAGGGTACCAAAAACTTATGTTACTGTACATAAATTCTAAAAAAAAAAAAAAAATTAAAAATTGAATACCAGGACTCACAGGAAGGAATGCAGACAGTGACAAAAAAATCAGATATATATTACAAATATTTAAAATAACTTCACCGCAGGGTTATGGAGAAAGAGCTGCTCTCAGAGATGCATTTGAGGCTAAAGTTCAGAGGGACGGTATGTATGCACTGCCATCTCAGTGACCAAGTTGTTGGCTGTGACTGTATAAACTATCTATTAATGACTACACAGAGAACTTCTAATAGTTAAGTAAATGGTGAGATTCAAGTGTCTCACTGTTGCTTTTCTTAAATTTTCACATAAATAAGAAGAGTATAGAATGGTACACAAGCTGATGAATTGCACAGGCTACATATGTAATGTGTCTAGATGGATGAACAGCCACAGGGCTTGGTGGACCTAAAAGCCCTGAAGCAAAGACATCCCAGTGACAAGGAGACTCCTGCACACTGGATTTGGATTTCTGACTCTATTCTTTTTCCCCCCATTTTACTGATATGTATAAGTGCAAAACTTAAGGTTTACAATGAAGTTGAGCACTTTGTGCACCTACGTATCTTGTCAAGGTGACAAGGATGTTCCTGCTCTCCTTTTGTCCCTCCTCGAACCTACCCCTCTTTCTCTCCCTCCCTGCCCTACCCCCTGTTTCACTTTGTTTTTCCTCTTAAGTTCCATAAGAGTTGTGATCTTTGGTTCCATAAAGAAATGGCTGATTCTAACACTATCAGAGCAGATACCCATGATGACTCGGGGTCATTTTTGTAGTGTCAAAATATAGAAAATACTCAAAACAAGCAAAACTTACCATATTTGTGTTTTGTTAAAGGGATATAGTGGCCCTAATTACTAAGAAGGAAGCATAGAGTTATAAATAATAAACTAACATAGAAAGTGAATTAAAATTACAAAAAAATGCTTATTTATCCTTGAATATACTAATGAGAAGAAAAAAAGAACAAGAGGAGAAACTTTAAACTACATACACTGATAACCACATTCATTTTTATGTGAGTCATTGAAATAGTTCATTAAAAAAAACAGAAAATGATATCAAATTTCTATTATGTATAATAAATCTACTTTATAAAACTGTAAAAAGAGTATAATTACAAATATTAGTTCTAATATTTATGTTATAAAATATAGAAAATATAAATTTATAACCCTGCCTCTATATTAATATTCAATTACATTAAAATAAATGAAAAGCAGATAAAATTAAGTAAGTTAATAAAACTGATATGAAACTTAAGCAAAAAAGTGAATATTAATTATATAAAACAATTTTTTGAGAGATTTGGTAAAATTGATACATTCCCATGACTGGTGACAATTTTCAGAGAAAAAAAAAAGAAGATACAACTTAATTTCGGGAATACAATACAATATATAAAAGCACAACAACATAACAAAACACGAATTCACAAAAAAACTTATGTCTTCAAATTCTGAAACTAATTTCTCAAAGCTTGCATACTATCACTCTTCAGTAAGGAGAAAACATAATTTTTAATACAAAAATAAATTTGTAATTGGAATAAACATGTCTAACTGCAGATGTCTTTACTGAAGAATTTTGCCAAATATTTAAGAAGAATGCATGCCAATTTTAGAAAATCTCTTCCAGGAAATAAAAGTTCTCAATTAATTCCACAAATTCGCTATTACACTATCAACTTTTAAAAAGTAGGTATGAACCATAAAACTACAGACAAATAGTTTTCATGACTTTCAAAAACTGTCCCTAACAAAATATGAGGACACTATATTGAACAATCAATAAAAGTAATTATGTTCCATTACAAAATGCAGATGTTTATAGTGATATGCAGCCAGTCCAAATCATTGTGAAGGGAAAGATAAAAACATCATGCCCATAATTTTCAGTAACATTAATTTTTTAGGATAAATATTTTAGGAAATCATATTTAAAACATAACAAAACCAAAACGCATTTTAATCCACTAAGACAAAATATGACAGTTCAATTTTGACCTTATGTTTAATACTTAACCAATAAATTTCAAAAAATGACAAAGAATTTCAGTACATCAATAAATACCTGTTATATTTTCATATGAACTAGGTTATATAGAGAGGTCTCATACAGTCTAACAAAAACTACTACAATAAATGAGTTAAGCAATAATGCATAATATACAACATCAAGATATATCAAATCAACTGTATTTCTATATTCTTGCAGTTAAAATTTGGAGAAAAAGTATAAAATAAATCACTTTAACGAGCATCAAAATTATAAAAACACAAATGTATAAATCTAAAGAAATGTGCATATTACATTCATTTTAATTTTAACTCATAGAAAACTTTTTCATAATATAATCTTTCCTAATGCTTTTTAATATATACAATGTAAAGCTTACACTGAGCTGATAACATTTTTAAGCAATCATTGATATGTTGCTTATTTATGATTAATAAATCACATTTCTAAATGTAAATCTGTAGCTTGAATACAAAAAAGCTTTTGTGTGATTATCTAAATAATTTAGTCCAGAAATTTAAGTTGAAATTTCTATCAATATTTACAAATGTGTTTCAATGAGAAATATTTTAGTATGCTTTATGTAACGATATTTTACAGATAAGTTGTATTCCACTATATATAAATACTACAATTTGTGTTTCCATTGGTCTGTCGATGAGGATTTTGCTGTCTTCCACCTTTAACTATTGTTAGCTCTGCTGCTATGAACATGGGTATACATGTATCTCTCATGTGTTGTTTTTAACTCTTTTGGGAATATTCCCAGATGAGGTATTGCTGTATCGAAAGGGATATTTATTTCCAGTCTTTACTTTGTGGAACTTAATGTGGAAAATAATGGGAAATGGGGGGGGGGGGGGGGGGAAGGGGATGTTTGAAAGGAGAGAGGGGAAGGATTTAAAACGTTTCCATGATACGTATGTGCGCAAAATGCTCAAGAACAATGTAAACTTTAAGTTTTGCACCCTATCAATAAAAGGGAAAATTGTTTTACATCTAATTCTGTAAACGTGATTTGTAATGATTCCAAACTACAGTTCTTTAGACATAATTAATCTTAAAACTTGAATTTAATTCTAATGCATTAATGTTTTGATTTAGAACAATCTGTAGGACAGAAAATAATTTATAACAAGTAACATAGATGTGCACCAATCCCTTCTCATTAAGACAACCATTTAGATGGATGACTATGAAACTAAAATATGAAAGTTTTAATTGAGCTCAATTTCAGGAGGAGGAAAATGCTAAGCTTGAAATTACACTGCTATGTTTTGTGAAGGCTAAATGAGCCATTGCTAAGTGGTTCTTAGAAGATATATGAAGAGTTCTTGCAAATAATACAGAAGAATACTTAAAACAGTGAATGAATGTTAATTTACCAAATGTCGTGTAATGCAGGAAAGTGGGGAAGGGGACAAATAATTTTGACTCTTAACAATAAACTACTAAGTTAATTTCTCATTCATTTTAGAACTGCCCTATTTATATCTTAATTAAATACATAATGGAATTTGATGAGGCATGATCAGATTTTTCAGCAAGATGTCTTCTATGCACAATTTGAAACACAACGGAAAAAAAATGTTCGGGTGATCTTTTGAAAGCTTTAAGCAGTTGAGAACTTGCCTGAGGATCTTAACCACATCAATAGTCTGACTTGTTTATTTTTTCTTCCTGCTAATTTTTGATCATGTGGGACACTGAAGTCTCTCATTTACAACAACGTAACTATTCTGGGATTTCAATGTCAGTGTTTCCCAGAGATCTGATTTAGATCAGTTTGAGGTTAATTCCTAAACCCCATTAATTGCTACCTTACCTAACATGACCAAGTTCATCATTTCATCTACACAATTATCTATTGCTTCCAATGACACTAAACTTAAAGATTAAAAAAATAAAGTTCAAGCATAATCCTCAATTACAGCTTATCCTTCCTGGCCCAATCCTATGTCATCTACTGTAGTGTGAAGTCGCTTAGAATATTATGAGATATTTAGAAGTTTAAGACAGAATGCCTTAACTGATGTGGACTAAACCCTAGTATTGAAGAAAGTAATAATACTTTTCAAGTCTTATGTTCCCAATTTATTTGTGATTTAAATGAACTTTCTTCTGCTTAATTAATGTGAAAGCTAGAAGCATTCCACTTTGGATTTTCAAGTTTGACAAAATTCTGAATTCCCAACAACTATTGACCAATGGAATCAACTACATCCTAGTACACTAACTACCTGCAGAAAAGTAAAACTATAAGTTTATTTTCCTTTTGAAATCTGCATTAAAAACTCCCTCTTACTTCAGCTAATTGTTTATTTTAGCATTAATTAATTTCTTTCAAAAAGTTAATTTTCTAACATTTTGCAGAGTATGCTTTTCCTTTTCCCGAACTCTCATTTCTTGGATTACCTTCTTATCTTCCAAGACATTTTCTGTTTAACTCTTTGCTGGTGTTTAAATTTTGTGCAACAAATGACCCAGTCATTGAATACTCGAGCTGGCTGAAGCTTCATTCATTCACTAACCTAGAAGGATGGGTGGCATAGCTTAGTGGTTAGAGTTCTCTCTCCCAATGGTGAAGGACCCAGGTTCAATTCCTCAATACCATCCAAAAGATGACTTAGAGATGGTGGAGCACCCCTGTAACCTCAGGACTCAAGAAGGGTAAGGCAGGAAGATTGCTGTAATTTTGGGGCCATCCTGAGCTGAGCAGGATCAGGTTGGTCTACAGAGCAACACCCTGTTTCAAAAAAAAAAAAAAGAAAAGAAAAGAAAAGAAAAGAAAAGAAAAGAAAAAAGCCTACAAAATCTAATCAGTTTGGATTTCTCAACAGTTAGTCTATTTTTCCAGGTCTGTTTCCATCTGTTTCTGTTTTATGTGAGAAACCCCATATATTAAGGAAACAAAACTCCTGATAATCCTACCTTTACTATGAGTTGAACATACTCTAAAGTGAAGTCTGCATTCTCATATTTCCATTTAGGAGCAGAATTATTGTATTTATTTATTGCTTTTCTTTTCCCTTGCCTATATTGGTTTTTGTCAAGTCAGTCATTTTTTGGTTCATGTGTTCATAAACCTCATTGAGCCACCTTATTTCTTCATTATATACACTGCTTGTATTGGTTATTGTCTCCCTCTAATAATTTTGGGGTAACAATATTATGCAACTTAGGGCAGACTTGTTGGCTGCAGATCTCAAATGCCTCCATGTTTTTTACATAGACAATACAAAGTCCTTACTGATGAAAATTAATGGCCATGTGCAATCTACAAAAGTTGCATAGCATATGTGCTCTTGATAAATTCGTTGTGAGATTTTCTCTGGAGAAATATTTTATAGATCATCATACCTCTTCAAAGTAATAATTAGTTGATCAAATAATATGATAACTGATATAATTTAGAATTAAGTTATGAAACTGTGCACTTGCTTAGTTATACTTGAGCAAAGGAAGCAATGGGGATTGATTACATGTAATACATTAAAGGTGAAGCTACACATTTATTTCAACTGCCTAATAAGAACACTTATAAGGATATGGGATCACAGGGGCAATGTTATAGACAACTACTAGCTCCTGAAATTTAAAGCACATCATCAATGGCATATCATTGTGAAAATTGACAGTGCTTCTGTTGAGTCAAATATAGCTTTGAGGCTTTATGAATGCTTGAATATTTTCAAGAAATAATTTTTAATACAGAGGAACAAGTCAATAATTTCATATTGAATCACCATCTAAAGGCAGGGAAAATCTTTTCTAAAATAATTTTGAGTCAAAAGCTGGAAATAATTAATCACAGAAAGATTGTCCAAGACAATTTATTAATAGCTGTAAGCAAGCAAAGAGTGTCAAATGACTGTCATGTTTTAACCACTTCATTTGAGCTAGTGGAAAACAAAACGCAATACGTTATCTTTGCCTTCGAAGATGTGACGGTGGGCAACAAATACCACAACATTCAAAAGACTGCATAAAAGTTTCCCAGAGTGAAGGTATAGAAGAGGTTGGGATTGTGATGGCAATTTAAACCAGAAGGCTGCCTAACCGCAATGTTGTTTAGATTTAAAACACAATGTTTATATGAGCAAATCTGGTTTGCATAAAATACAAACCTGCAATTTATGAAAATGAATATTTACAGACAGTTCTTAATAAGGGGTATCTTGGGGTAAAATAGGTAGATTCTAAAACCAGCATATAACTATTTTTCAGGAAGATGATATCTTATAATTTTACTATATATAAATACACAACTTTACAGTAATAAAATAGTTATAATTGTGTGTGTGTGTGTGTGTGTGTGTGTGTGTGTGTGTGTGTGTGTTTGGAAATAGAAACATCAAGTTCTATGTTTCTATTTAGATTTTAGAATATAATGAAGAGTCTATTAAATATTTTTCAAATATTAGAATTTTCAAGCTTTCAAAGTGAGTTTGGTGGACGATCATGGAAGTAAAGTAGGAACTATTACTTTTATTAGGGAAAGTCTACTCGTATCATTTCATTAATAAAATTAATTAGTTAAAACAAAACTGCCAAAGTGTGCTTTCCCCCTGAGCATTAAGGACAAATAATAGTTTTTTGTTTGGTTTGTGTTCGTTTCTTCCAGTTTTCTTTTTGTCAGAATTTCATGTCTCACTAGTTCTATACTAGTACCCAGTCAGATTTTACTGGTTCACCATAAAATGATTTTAGTGGAAACTGATACACAGCACTGTAAGAGACAGCTATATAGGACACAGACACTGTGATGTGAGACACTTAAACAACTTGAAGAGGGCAGTTTTTATTCTCACTTCCTTCTAGTTTGAAGTACAATAAATTTCAGCAATAACGGAGAGCACGTGGGGCAGGGAAATACCAGACCTACCCAGGAAACTGAACGGGATGGGAACAAATTTCAAACAGCTTATGTTGCCTCGGAAAGTCAAGTGTAATGCTACTAGAAGCCACTAAATGCACAGCTTTAATGTGAAGGCAGGCAAGAACATTTGTTGGTTTTTAAAACAATAAGAAATATTATCACTGAATTTTTGTTATTCTCATTGCTGTTATAAAATCACCCAACAAAAATCTTAGATTTTTGTCCCCAGGAGCAGAAACTTATTTTTGTGATCCAAAGTTCTTTGATGCAATAGAAAAATAAATAGACTAGAATAAGAATGATTATATGTAGTCTACCCTAACTCTAAAGAAAATATCATCCTGGGAATAAAAAAAAAGCAGAAAACAGATATAAATCTGAAAAGAAAATCAGATACTTTGCTAGAAGGGCCAGGCTCCAGAAACAATGTTTTAAAATAATTGCTTTTTCCAGACAATTCACATCTACCGATAAAATGTCCATGTTTATCCTTTTGTTCATAGCTTTGTTCTTTACCCATACCTCAAAAACCCTTATAATTTTAAAATTATGGCCACTGTTTTAATCAGAAATCTTACCAAGCTATGTGAAAATATGTTCTATATAAAAAGTTGTGCTGCTACAATGAAGTTTTACAGATACAATGAGTGGTACTTCTTTTTTCTAAACACCAAGTACAAGTTTTAAAAGCAACCTTACATCAAAAAGCATACTAAAATTTATACAACAATGTGCGCGGAATTATAAATCCAAGAAAAGTTTCTGATATAATATTGGGGGAAAAGATCATTTGCATTTTATAATTCAAATGTTCACCAATTGCTTCATTATAAATTTCTTTACTACACTATTTTTCTAACTTCCTTTAAACAGCTTGAGTGTGACAAAAATCAATCTATTCTTTTTTTAATAAAGTTGTTTTCATAAATCTACATTTTCTTTCTGAAATAGCATTTAAATAACAAAATATATAAAGATTTAATTGAGATGTCAAAAAGAAGTCTGTGAGATATAAATTGTAATATGTGAACATACATCATCACTGCACAAATACATATGAATTTAGATCCCAAATAAAATACCTTATGCTAAAATTTGGAATTAATACCAATAATATGTAGTGTACTGAAATTAATATCCAAGTGTATGCATATCTATATATGTATATGTATAAAATGCATATATTTTCATACCTTTACTTATTTTTGTTATATTACTTGGTATCAGAGGAGTTACATACTGGTTTTATACACTTAAATATCACAAATTGAAAGTATAAGGGTAGAAGGAATTAAATTATGGTATCAGGAATGTATGATAACATATATCTTACCAAGCTATGGAATCTAGCAAAGGAATAAAGTAAAAGACTCCCTTTGATGAAGCTTCCAAGAAATCTTCCAAAAAGAGATGATGTTTCAAAGGTGAATAGGAATAATACAAGCACTTAGTGTGTGTGTAGCTTGTGTTCCAAGTAAGGTATTTGTATGTGAGTGCCAAATAAAGAAATAGCTGGCTAAATTAACAGTACAAGATTATAGTAAGTATTTTGACATGAAATCATTTTACAGTTATTAAGAGAAGACTTTTTAAAGGGTTAGCATATCAGTTCAATGAGCTTATGCTTATTTTAAACTGCATATTTTACTCTATTTTGTGATTTTAACCTATTTATCTTATTTTAATGTCACTATTACATTTTAAATTTCACAGTGACACTCATAAGATTATAGTTTTCATAGTTTTTACTAATTCAAGTTTAATCAAATACTTTTGTCTTACTTGACACCATAATCCTAACAGTGGAACTTTATTGTCACCCTTATTTTAAAATCATTTACTAATGTGCCGTTATTTATGCAGAATAATAAAAAGTAATGGGATAATAAAATGGTACAGGTAGAAGTAAGGAATGAGTGACTCCAACTTTTTAAATGTGTCCTGAGAAAATTGAAAGACGCGTAATCTATGATGTGAGAAGCAAGAGAGGGACACTGCTTTTCCATCCCACTCTTTTTAGGTTCAGTCACAGAGAAATACAAAAGAACTCGCTTCACATTGCATATATATATATATATATATATATAGAGAGAGAGAGAGAGAGAGAGAGAGAGAGAGAGTTAAATTATCTTTTTTCTTTGTCCAGCTTCAAGTTATTTCACAAAATGATACTTAAGCATGTAACATGGCAAGAATCTATCTGTATGTATGTGTGTATGTATGTACGTATGTATAAATGTATGTTTAAAATACGTTATATATGTATTTATATATAACTATTTATATATAATGATAAAAAGTGATATTTATAAGCATTGGTTTTTATCGTGTTGGATTCAGTTGAAGGCCTTGCATATGCTAAGCAAGTGTCTGACTCTGAACGACACCCTCAGCTCAGAAACAAAATAAAATAACTGATTTTATAATTGTTTCAATTTATATTGTTATTATTTGAGAGTTGACATCTATTTATTACACTGCAATCATGATATCACAGAAAAATTTTGTTTTGAATAAGTGACATAACGCACACAAGTACTTAGCCTTGTGCACTGTTCACAATGAATGTTCAGTAGAACTTTTTGAAAGTCAGTTATATCTCTTTGTGTTTTCACCAGTGTGATGGTTCAGATCTAAAATATTCCTCCAAAGTTTTGTGTTAATAGATTAGGGCTTTTGCAACTTGATTGATTATGAGGTTTCTGACATCGTAAATCAGAATAATCCAATTATTTATAATCTATTTAATTGTGGAGTCTTGGTTGTTGTTTACTATGCCTTGATCGAGTCATGGATTTCTTGTAGAAATTATTTAAAATGCCTTTTTACCTTTTATCTCTGGAGACATTAAAAAACCTGCTCCTGATTGTTACATACACATCCTATTTTATAAGATTGGATATGTTTTGATATGCATACCCAACTGAAAGAGAAAGTAGTTGCTAAATCTGATTTACATCAAGGTATCAAGGCTACCATGTTTAATGAAGTTCAGGCACACTGCATATGATCCAGTGGGGGAAAAATGGTTGTTGGAGAGGGAGAGATAATGCCAAGTTCAGTATGTTATTTGTTTACAGGCCATCACTTGTTCTACTCTTCTGACTCCTACTTCACACCAGGCTCACGTGATACGTATTTGTGGAAAAAAAGTGGATAGAAGCAGATCAACGCTGAAAAGGCACAGATGTTTAAACAGGTCTCTGAATCTGGTTTATGACTAAATAGATGTAAGCCATAGAGTCAAGTGGGACAGAATATTTTAAATCAGAAAACTTAAACTTGTTAAACTGCGTGCAAAAATAAGGGAAAGAACTGAAAATGTGTTTATTTCATAAACAATTTGTAAAGTTTATTTGTCTTAAGATGCCACCCTAGTTTAATAACTAAAGGAGAAGAATGATTGCAACTTGTCAGAAAGAGACTGAATGTCGAAAAGAATAAAAGAGAGAGAGGACAGGAAAGGAGAAGAGGAGAAATAGCTTAGGAATCCTGAAAACTGGAGCGAGGGTTTCTGCTGAAGATGAGGTGCTTGGTGGATAAGGTTGCTCTTAGCTAAAGCTTTTAGGTCCAGCAGTGACTGGCAGGAGAAGCCATGCTCATGAGCACATAAAAGATGCCCCAGAAATATTTAGAAGGATTATTTTGACAGACTGCTGCTCTTCTATCTGAGGTTATAGGAAAGAGGCCATGACATTCTGGTTAATCCTATTATGAAACCCTATCTGTAAACACAGTTGGAGACTCTAGAGAAACATGGATTGGATTTAATCATTGTGAAAAAAAAAGAAAAAAAAATTCTTCCTTCCTGGGTCAACAGATAATCACGTATGTTAAAAAAGAAAGAAAGAAAGAAAGAAAAAACTAATGAAAGAGAGAGGGAGAGGCACAGAAAATGTTGATCACCAACATCTACATGCTGCGGGAGTGGAAAATAGTTGTTCCACTTAATCTTTCATTAGTTTCCACCATCCTAATTTAACTATTCCCAAATATATTGCTAAGGTATAATTTAAGGCATTTAGAAACCAGTTTCTGTAACTGTGGGAGAAAAGGTTTCCCCACATTTAGACGTCATTGACAAACACGGCTTCTTCTGACCCGATGCCATCTCATTGAAAGCAAACTCAGAAACAAGAGGTACAACCAATTGTGACACAAATTAACCAAGACTGAATCCTTTACAAAGGTAATAGCAGATTATGACTAATTGACCTCCTCCATCATTATTTTTTATAACTTCGCTGCAGTATTTCCTGTTTGTCAATGTCTTGCTGTTCTTCTGACTTTATAGGTGTGGGGCCTTGGCTTGTTTTTTTGGAAGCCCTGGAGTCCTCAGCATGCTCCCGAGGCCTCAAGCTCTTATCTCCACAAGCAAAACTGCCGGTTCTGAAACGCTGCTGAGAAGTAAGCGCTCAGGCAAAAAGGGACTGCAAAACAAGCACTTCCCCTGAAACTCGGGCAGGTACGCCTGCAAAACTTAGTATCGAAGGATTAAGAGTATAAAAATAATGCTCTGAGTCCCTAATGTTTATTTATCACACAAACATATGGGATTAAAAGTAATCACGTTAGCACAGTTCAGGGAAGTTTGAAGGACTATTTTATGTGAGCTCAGCTAATACATACTTTCATTTTGTTTACCTTTATTAAATCAGGCAGATATAATAGAAGGAAATAGAATGTATCGTAACACTTTTAATTCTCTGTGAATATAGGGACAATGCGATAACATATTTTTAAATTTTAAATTTTAAACATCGAGTTGACTTAGGCAAAGAAAACAATTGTCTAGGTGACGCACGCTACCTTATGGAAAAGAAAAAAGATTTACAATTCGAAAATAGTCTCTAATATTTGGTTCTTTTGAAACTCATGTTACCCATTTTTTTTAAAGCAAGACAGATATACAAGTTGCCTAAATATCTGGCAGCTATAAAACTTTGGATGTTCAGCAGTCTGTGTGAGTTTTTACACATGAGTTCATTTCCGCTAATAAACTCACATGGTAATATAGGCAAATAAACGTCAAAACTCAGTATCAAGCGGTTGTGGTGATGTTACTGTTGTTGGATAAAATGGAAAAAGAGAAATTTCAAGACCAGAAAATAATTAGAACGTAGCAAAATAAAATCACCCTCTGTTTACTTTACATCAATTTGACAATTTCTTACCAGATATATTAACTTCTAAAATTTCCTCTCAGGACACTGAGATCCTCCTAAAATGATAATTGTTCAGCTCTCACAGTGTAACAATGTCAAGCTTAGCAACCAGCAGTCTGGTGAAAGCCGGCCTGAACTGCTTTGCCTACCTCTCTTCCCATCATAACATGGCTTTGTTAAAAATCTGGAAAACCTAATTATACTCCTGAACTAATATTTTCGATGTAGGGGGAAAGGTTCTTCAGACAACTATCCAAATAATGACATCTTCCGTCTGAGATGGACCACTCTCTTCATTTGATAACATCACTTTCATATTCCACAAGTTTCTCCTCATGTTTGTTTAGAAGATTCAGGTACTTTCTCCTGCTGTGACATTTCTTGAGCTGGGCTGAGATCAGAAATGGAAGTTGGTGTTTTTCTCTGACTTCTTTTACTTTTTATTGATTCATCCGTGACATATGCAATAAATCACTTCTCAGTCTTTATCTGGGATCAAGTATAGAATAAGAACTGTCTACTCTAAGATTATTTTGGACTTTGTTTTAAAATTAATTTATGCCACAATTGTTTCTCTATGTTGTTAAATATCTTTTTATAACACTGTCTAAAAGTCTTCTAATATCTATTGTGTAATTTCACTTCAACACTCATTACAAGCTATCGTGTAAATAAAAGTGGAGGCCAAATTGTGTCAAAGAACATTCCTTATAGTCTCTTATTATTTGAATATAAATCAGTTTTCTGTAAAGAGTCTTTTTACACAAAGACCAGAATATAAATTAGAGATTCATCTTATATTAAAAGTAGGGAAGAAGGACTCAAATGCAATGTGCCTTCAACATAATAAATTAAAATTACTGCAATTCTTCCAAGAAGCTTACTGTGACTCATTGTCATACTTGGGTACAAAGCCTGGTCTTTTCTTTTATGGGACTGTGCAATTTTTATCACCAAATTTGTTTATATCAATATAAACTAATCTGAAGAAGAATATCTTTTCCAATCATCTGGTCTCTCCAAAGTATGTTTTGGTCATTTATGTAACATTAGAGATTGGCCTATCCTAGGCATGTATATTATATTTGTAGAATTCATAAAACTGGATTCTAAATCTACTGCATTATACAAATCTACATAGTAGATTCACACATTTGATAGTGTCAGTTTCATTAATGCAGTATTATTATATTTTACTCCAAATATGTTATGTCAGAGCCCCAAGAGAATAACAGAGACAGATCCATCTCAATTCTGAAGGTCATATAATAGATATTTTGCTGACGAAGCACGAAGAAATTTCTTTCACTAGTTTTGAAGAATTCGTAGGGTAAAATAATTTTTCTGGATCCATAAAAAGGCTAAAACTGGGAAAGAAAGCATATATCAAGTTTCTTTCCAGTCTTCTACTATTACTTACTCGATTAATTAAAGAAAAATGTAGCAGATTCCAGTGGCAGGAATTTGAAAGTACATACTCAGAGAAAGATTTTTTTCCATAGAATTTTCTGTCCTTTTACATAAACTTCATTGTTTAAGAGTTCCACAACAACTGGGAGGAAGAATTACACCTGTTTGCAAATTTAAAATGCATTCCAGTGGCTTCATGATTCAATGAATTAAAATACTTTATAATTTTCAAAGGCTGTATGTTTTATACAGAGATTCTCAGAATTCACATTCTCTTAACATACCCAACTCTGAGAACAATTCTTCGGCCAAGAGAGTAAGTGTCTACCTCATCCACATGATTTTACTCCTGTGATCTTGGAAAGACAGATAGATCATTATTATTTATAAGAATAGATCTGGGTCCTATATCTAATTCCAACATCCCAAAAGGGCAAGCCACTGTCATTTGCAGTGACTTTTATCCATAGGGAACGACAGAACTTCAGGTAATCAAAAAGAAAAAAAAAAAGCTGTTCTCTAAGTAGAGAATGAAGTAGATGAAGTAGTGATATCAAAAAATAGCAAAAAAATCTCAGTACCAAAAAATAAAACAGGTAATTTTCAAAGTATTCAGAGCAGCTGATATTAATGGGGAATTAGTAAACAAATAACACTTAGCTTTATATGATGTAAAATAATCGTGAATATGGTTGGGGAACAGAACACTACACTGCCAAAGCCTAATCCATTCTGACCGCCAAGAAGCATTTCTGTCTCCCCAGCTAAGTTTTAAAAGTGCATATGCAAATGTATGTATATGCACTTGTGCGTGTGTATATATCTACATAGGCTAACATGCACCAAGGCAAATGTTCACATAGTCACATATACAATGAAAGAATTTGTGGCTTTCTTTTTGAAAGCCCAACAATCAGGCACAAATGAATTATTTACTAAAGTCATAGTAAAGAGATCTTAAATCAATTAAAATGTTACATAAATGCTGCGTGTATGACATGAGCTACTAATATCAATTTCAAAGTATTATTCCACTGTACAATAGGTTTTTTCATACAGTGATTCACTTTTTTACGAATAAGAAATAATTCAAAAAGATATACTTTAAAATTCATCTAACTCTGTTATTCTATTTTGTTCATTTTTAATTTTGAATTTGATTAATACAACTTAAATGTCCCATTTTTAACAGAGGATTAAAACATTTTAAAACAACTGTTAGGAATGTTTTGTTGCTGTTGTTGTTATTGTTCTTTTTTTCCCCCATTTTATTGATTTGTATAAGTGCAAAATTTATGGTTTACAATGAAGTTGAGCATTTTGTGCACCTAGGTATAAACTTTTTCTTTCTACTTCTTCTTTCAACATGGGAGATAAAGTGCTGCTTTAATTTTAAAGTGGTATTATATCCAGAATGAACAAGACTTTTATCATTTTATGAAATACATTCACATTCATTTAGTTTACAGAAGCGCCTCCCGACAACTGTTTCACTTTGATAAATTGTTTTATACAGACATAACCACATCTTCAGAACTTGATGATGATATATCTAAACACATATTTGGAAGCCGTAGAAGGATTCAATTTGTTTTGTTTCACATACGAATGGCCAGTGTTATATCATCTTCTAATATTCTGATTTCTGATGCATGAATCCACCGAAGTATCAAGTATAGGTCGTTGAATGTTTCCGCCTACACGATAATGAAATGAAAATGAAAAAACATTATGTTTCTCTAAACTAGGCATTACAACAATCACATAATACATTTAATACTTTTCAACAGAGGGGTCATTAGAAACTGTGCATAAGTTATTCAGATTTTTTTGTCAAGAATCAATGCAAATTACGTTATAAATGTCATGTGATAGGCATGTGACAGTAATACCACAGGAATTGCATCGTCATTGGTTATATACTATGAATATGAAAAGCAAACACCAAAGTCCTTTGCCCTATTGATGAATAGTTTTCATTATAATAAGCCACAAATTAAATATGATTTTGATTGCAAAATGAGAATTTATGACTTACTTTCTTTATGGATGATAGAAAAGTCCCCTGCTTTTTTGTTAACAGATGACCTACCCAGATTATCCTCTCCGTTAAAATATAATACTTTGGATCGCTGTGTTCAGAATTTGGGTCTGTGGCTAATACCCACACTGGTATGCCTTCTGAGCCATCTCAAGCTATAAACTCCATTGGTATAAAGGCTTTATTACAGAGACCTTTCCACATTGTTCTCATCGCTCTTAAAGCATTTGAAAGCAGTCACAGGTGTCACCGCTGTTCTCTCTCTCTCTCTCTCTCTCTCTCTCTCTCTCTCTCTCTCTCTCTCTCTCTTTCTCTCCTCCTTTTTTTCAGTGAGGATTAACGAGGAACCAGGGATTGTAACAAGCCTGGTAAACCTTTGAAAGCTTTTACAAACTTGGAATGAATCGAGATATTTCCAACTCCAGCATATCAAAGGAACAATTTCACAGAACACTCAAGCAGTTCAAAATTCTTGAATCTCCATCGCGATTGAAGAACTCATTTCTCTGGCTGCTGAGAGCATAGTTCCCTTGGCTGAATTCCTGTCAAGAAATTATCCTCACCTTTAGAGAGCCACCTCAAATGTCAAATGTGATCCTCCTGCCTCAGCCTATCAAAGTGCTGGTATTACAGGTCCTAGCCTCCAGGCCCTGCTTTGACATTCATTTAAATGGAAGGGGAAAAAAAATCTCATATATTTAATTGTTCACTTGACCTCCTGTCTTTCTGGTTAACTTAACAGTGCATACTTAAAACAGAATATAGATACTTCTTGATGATTTTAAATAATCATTTATATTGAAATCAGGATTAAAGTTGACAACTTAAGACATACCATGTATTCAATTTTAAGCCATTGAAAAAAGAATTGTCCAACAAGCTTATAAAATTTGGTTCCCAAGTATCTCCAGTGTCCTGAGTTCTCTAAGCGCTCCTGTCACTTATAATTAATGCTATGCTCTGTAACATAGGTGCCAAAATGAAAGCAAAGCCAAATTCAACGGAAATGCTTCACATTTGAAATAAATTAGTAGGTCTTCAGCATTGTAGATCTTTAATACTTAATAACCTGAATTCAACATACAAAAGAACTGGTAGTCAGGAAGTCTGCATTAGAAAAAAAAACAACGTTGAAATTGGTTGGACATTTTTCCAAATTTTTCTGGCTGTGATTACATAGCTGTTACCACAAAAGGCATTTCTATGTTAGATGATCTACTTAAATAATCATTTATTTTTGAAGAGTATCTTGTCACAGGCTTGTGTGGAAATTGCCACATTTATACAATTTGTTCAGTCATGTCTGGCCATGGATAGGGACAACAAGATGCATGTATTGTCCCCTGGTGGTTAGAAATTCAGAGTAAAGGACATTAGTTTCCACTGAATATTTGAGACCGTGGTTACTTAAATGTGGCATCGCTATCTTTCTCTCTCCAAATGTGAAATATTTCAAACATATGAAGAGTGAAATTTTGACATCCAGACTCCAAGAGAAAGAACCAGAAAAATCAAACTTCCTTTCTGAGGTCAAATCTAGCTTGCTAATCCTTATTCCCATATGTATGGGAGCAAGAGTGTACATTCACATTTAATTTAGAAAATCCCTAATTAGTTGCATTTTCCTTCTGAAAAAGTCTTGAAATTGTTTCCTGGAACAAATAAATATAAAGTGAAATACATTTCATTTTGCAAATTTTACCAGCTTTAAAATATGAATTGCTTGCACTAGAGGAATTTATTAAACAATCACCATGAATTGATGTGAAAAATTGTTTATATTGGAAAGTACAAAAAATAAGATATTTTATAATGAGAAACATCTCAAGCTCATACTCTCATTTTAAAATGTAAATGATTAAGAAAATGGGTCTTAATTAAACACTAGCTCACATACCAAACAATGATTTGTTTTAACAATGAAAGTATAAACATAAGTCTCAATAAAGACATTATAAGAATTTCAACTTAAGCTCTTTCTTAGTGTATAGATGTAGTGGCTAAGCTAAAAAAAAAAAAGAAAATGAAAAAGGATAATATCTCAAACTATTCAACCATAAAAAGTAGATTCATTGTGTTTAAGAAAGTAGTTAGAGGTTACCAAGAAGAAGCTTCCTGCTAGGTAGTTCAGAAAATATCCTCACAAGAGCGATTATTTGACTGTTTCAGAAATTTCTCTCAATCACCCAAGATGCCAGAGATTAAGTGAGATGGAGTGACTAGGAAAAGAGTTCACAACAGGCCGGAGCATCTTGTGACAGATCGGCAGCCAGTGAGTGGGGACAGTCACTTTCTAACAACTCCATTGTGTCTTGCTAAATACCACAACTCAATGTATTCAAACAAGAACCAAGAAAAATTGATGATGTACAGGGATAAATTTGGTGTGGAAACGATTACAAATTCTATATATAAGGTTGAATATCCACCTCTTTAAAGAGATATACAAAGTGATGCTATTTTTGTGTTGGTTTTCCTGAGAAAGTTTGTACTGGTTTAAGACAACTATTCAATTAAATTTGTGGAGGATATTTATTTACATTTATTCTCATTTATACTATGTAGATTGCTAAAATAATTTTTTATTAAATTTAATCTTTTTATTTAGAACTATTTTGTTATTACATTAGGAATGTCCTCCTTTCACTAAGACTATTTATAACATAAATTATTTTTTTTAATTTGTCCATAGTTAAATCATCAGTTCACCCCAAATCTCATTATTGGATCAAGCTTTTTATTTTTTATTTTTATTTTTTTGTTTTTACAGTACTGAAGGCTCAGAGCCTTCACTTTGCTTCCCCCTCCCCCATTTTATTGATATGTATAAGGGCAAAATTTAAGGTTTACACTGAAGTTGAGCATTTTTTGTACCTATGTATCTGGTCAAGGTGACAAGGACTTTCCCACTCTCCTTTTGTCCCTGCCCCTACCCACCCCTTCCTTCCTCCCCACCCTACCCCTCTGTTTCACTTTGTTTTTCCAGTTCCAGGATATAGTTGTGATCTGGGTCTCTCATATCAGAGAGACCATTCGATGTTTCACCTTCTGCTTCTGGCTTACTTCACTAAGCACGATGTTCTCAAGTTTCTTCCATTTCCCTGTAAAAGCCGCCATACTGTTGGACTTCATAGATGCATAGCATTCTATTATCCAATGGGTATTCAGAGCCTCCACTTTGAGCTATATCCCCAGTCCATGTTTTTGTTGTTGTTGTTTTGGTTTTGGTTGTTTGTTTGTTCGTTTGTTTAATTTCAACTTAAGGTCTTCCCAGGTAGTAAGTTGCCCAGGGTGGGTTCAAAGTTGAACTTGGCAATAGTCTTGCCTCTAAGCCTCCCACGTGCTGAGATGACAGACCTGTCCATCTAATCAAGTCTTTAAGAAGCATTCATCAATACTTAGGACTATAGCTGATCATAGTATTTTAATTTTTTTTAATAAATAACTTCCCTTTTAATTCTCAAATTTGATTACCACTCTAAATTACATATGTATCTTTTGGAAATTTCGACCTGTTGTCAGAGAAATTCCTTCCTCATTGCTATGTGTTATATCGTTTTTTATGTGGCAAAGGTGAAAGATTTGGAATTCTAAAGCATAGACGTCAAACGGGCTTATTAACCAGTTTTATTTTTTTAAAGACAGAAAAACATTTGAAGTAAGAATTAAACAGTATTCTTTCTGATTTTTTGAGATCTCTTTTATCAAAGTTTATCAGAATTCTAAAACTTAAAGATTTTTTCTGTTTTAGAAGTGAGCAAAATTTATCTACAGACAAGGTCTTAGAGCTTCTTCTAGAGTAAAATAACAACTATTTTTTCAATAAGCCAGATCATCAACAGCACACACATCAAAATAAAATTTCTCATTTTGTGTGTGAATATCAGGCCTTCTCAATGTTCTTACAAAAATTTCATTTGGAAAAAATTTATGTATAATATCTTAAAATATAATGTAAGATTGAATTATTTATCATAATGGATCTGTCTATGTGGGACACGGAGGCAAGTCTTTTATTGTGTAGCTGAAACAAACAGAGACATCAAAATCCCCAGGACTCTGTCTTAGTTTCCAGTTACAGCAAATTATGTCATTTTATTAAAAGCAAAAATGTCTCCAGCTGATAGGGAGTTGCTGGAGGAAGGTGGCTAGGTGGCTTGATGATAAAATTGCTTTCTTATTTATGCTGCATATTTTGTGCATGACCTAGTGCAAATTTGACCTACATCACCATTGCTCTTTGTATTTTGGAAGATTCAGATAATGGAAATTAATAAAAGAGATCTCTGATGGAAAGGAGAGCTGCTACCTTATCAGCAGCATTTGTCACAGCTGTGTAACACAGAACAATTGCAGATTACAGGCTTTCACTGTGGAACTACATATATCTGTGGATTCTGTGCAAGAATATTACAATTGACTCTTTGCCTATCCGTGACAGTGAATGATCTCCTGCAGAGTTTTTCAATTTTTCTCTCAATGATTTTGATCCTTTTCCTACCATTTCTTTCTCTCAGCTCATATTTGCTGATTTTAGTGACGCATACATTTTTCTGGCATTATTCATTGATGATTAAAATACAGTGGCAGAGGTAAACACCTGTGAATTCTCAAAGACCAAAAAAATTTTAAAAATGAACAAATGAAACCTGAATTAGGATTCAAAAATATTCTACTAAAATTCCCGCTAAGACTTTCTTTTCATAAATCAAATAAATATATTACATAGAATTTTAAGTAACGTGCATTTAAATCACTTGTCTAATGACATGAAACATAAAACTTAGGGTCAGATTCCATTTCTTTATTTTCTTTATGTAACTTAATATAATACATAGACTGCCCAGTTTCTTACAGAGGAGTTCACTGACAAATCTCAAATAAAAATCAACCTTTATGTTAAAGAAACTGTGAAAAGTCATATATTAAATATTAAGAAAATATGTGCCACGGAGTTCACTGTGCCATATTTAATAATATTCTCTCGTTGTCCATGTTTATTATTATGGATCCGTTTATTTCAAGTTATCAGTAATACTTACCATTTAATATTTATTTCTGCTATTTCCACTGTCAATAATTCATGATTAGTTCAATGTAATGTTTCGGCTTGCAAAAAATTTTTCTTGAAGCCAGTATCTTTATTCAAAATCATTGTGACCTTCTATATAATATTTGTTTACAGGTGTTTTTGGTTGATATATGTGTGTTTAGGTGCAATGCATTTTCTTGAGTTATAGACAACAATTAAATCACAGCAATTAGCAGATCTATCAGTTCAAAATTTAACCATTTCTTTGTAGTGAATATATGTATAAAACACCTCTTCTAGCTATTTTTACGTATCCAATGCATTACTGCTAACTATATCCATCTTTCTGCACCATACAATGTAAGAATTTATCCCTATTTACTGTCACAGTGGACCCATCGACCAAACTCTCTTCTCTGTCCCCAGCCTCTGGTAATCATTGTTCTCTCAATTTCTATCAGTTTTTTAGGCTCATCAAAATCATTTGATCCTCATTACTTCTACATTCGGTTGATTTCAGGTAACGTGATGTTCTATATTTTTATCCATGTTATTGCAAGTGTTGGATTTTATACGGTTTTATAGCAACATAACATTCCATTTGCATACCCCACGTTTTCTTTATGCATTTGTCTTATGAATGAACACTTAGGTTGTTTCTACTTCTGAGATATGCAAGTAGTATTGCAATAACTTTGGAGTGCAGGTGTCCTTTTAACCCACCAGTTAATTTTCTTTGGATATAGGCCAAGTAGTGAAATCTGTAGATAGTGTGGTGGTTCCATTTTGACTTTTTTGAGGAACTATGGTACTGATTCTATAATAACTAAACATATTTGTAACAAACAGAACTTTTGTAATGCCATTAGTGCCTTGCCTATCTCACTGATTCCAATACTGTAGTTAATAAATGTCACAACTTTCCATACATAGCAATGACCTGGCCAAATTCCTTTCACCGTGCCTTCAGTATCTAACATGAATGCCTTCAACTGATTTTAAACAATCAATGACAACTTTCATGACAACTTTTCAGTAATCTTAACCAGAGATATCTTCTACTTTTCAAATCACTTAAATAATTCAAGCAGGAAGATTTAATTTTGCCATCATTTTCTTTATTATTAGTTACATAGAGGTGTTTCATCATTTTAAGTTGTTTCATTTTTGTCTTCAGTGTCTTGAATTTAACTGTGTATCCTATGCTATATTTTAAAAATAGAAGAATCTCATAGATAAAATCCTATTAAATTTATGACTTGAAAAATAAGAAAAAGTGAATAAAATGTCCAAATAATGAATAAATAGTATATTTTGAGATTATGCAATAATTTCAGAAACAATATCATAAGAAATTAATAATAGATCATATATGTCTATTTCCTGAAATTTAAGATACCACAAGGAAAATAAATATAAACATGGTATAAAAGCATCATAAATAGGCAATATAATATGTCAAGTAGGATCTCAGAATTATTGTGTTTTCTCTTTTGGTAAAGTTGAGAAATATCACAAATAGGTACTGCTCCTTATTATATTATTAAAATATAATAGTGTCATTACTTTTTACTTTGTAGATACTTTTCAGTGTATTATTTCTGTATATATATATTAAGTTTAGATGTGTTGTTTTTAAAAAATATATGCTTACCTAATATTTGCAATCTCTTAAAAATGGCATTTCACATGTGGAAGTATGTATTGACATGCATGTTTTTATTTTATAAATATAATGTTTTCTTAGGCTTTAAGGTTATGAACTTATAGATTAATATTTTCTCTGTAATGATTATATCAAAATGAATAGAAGTAATTTCATTACAAATATGAAATATTGTAGCTACTACTAAATATCAAATTTTATTATCATATGTTGATATATTTCAACTATGTTTTCTATGAAAAATATGTTACGCTTTATAAATAAAGCACCTTGAATTGTCTTTTTTATGGCCCTTTTCCATGATGAAATTTAATATGTAATTTCTGAACATACTTATGGATATACACATACATATGCATATATTTGTATATGTATATATGTTGTATGTAAGCACACATATTTACAATTATCACTATAGGTGTTTATATTTTGTTTTATATAAATGTTAGGCAAAATGTAAACTCAATAGAATGATAAGCTTCAATATTTTTTATTCTTATCATTTGTTTGAAAACTTCAGACAATGCTCAGGTATATTATTGGCAAAATCAAGATGTTTACCTGGGCCAAGCTCATCAACATAAATACACTTGACAAGCCACTGATGCAAGTTCACAGTGTCAGCTGTTCCTTGTTCTTTTTCCTTCTTTCTCTCTCTCTCTCTCCCCAGCCCTCTTTATTTTGTTTCTGGCCATAGAAAACTGTGAAATGTACCCTGACCTCTTTGTCTTTCCTTTATCATAACTACCTAATTGGGCAAACCAATATATTTAGATATTTAGATAATGCACAACGAATTTCCTCAATTTGCTATGTAATCTTAAAATTTTGAGACACAAGTGTTCACCTTTGTGTATATTTTTAATAGTTCTCTAAGTTGTTTTTATATATGTAAATAAAGTATATGTAATGGCATAAAGGTAATATATTTGTACTTCAATTTTTTTAAATCTTAAATGTCTTAATCACAGATATTGCAAATACAGAATTCCTGTACATGTAAGAAAATAACATTATTTAAAATGAGTAAATATTGTGATATATTAGCTAAATAATTGTAAATATTGATTTATATATTTTATATATAGTAAATAGTAACTGTGTTGTACTTCCAGCATGGTTTATCACTAATAAGTTGTTTAATCTCCTATTAAGAATCTTAAAATGATTGAGTACAAAAATTTAGACACTACTATCCTGTGACTAAAATCAAACTTGTTCAGAAATGTACTCACAAAACATTAATGCTATTTGTATTTATTAGACAGAAAACAAAATTATTTTACACTATATGTACTTTTAAATGTAATCTTATAAGTTAAATAATAAGGTCATTGGCTTCTCTTGTAACAGTTAAGCTTATAGCACAAAAAAGCCTTCATCTGCAGAAAGATGAAATATCCAAATTTTAAAATGAACTTGATTTTTTAAACAAGTTCCTGTAGCAATTAAGTAAATGTAAGAAAATTGTATATATATGCTTTAAAGAAAGATACACAAACAGAGTTAATACACAATGAAACGTACCAAATATTAGATTCAAATTTTCCCATATATTATGATTATGACAAGCTGTCTTAATTAATTTTCTGCTTCCCTGACAAAATTCCTGACATGTACATAATGGGGGAGGGAAAGCTTATCTTAGTTTATAGTTTCAAAGCATCACATTCCACTTGTGGGAGCCAGGCAACAGGGAAAGCCTGTGGCAGTTGGCAGGGGAGGCAGCTCCTTACAGCATTGCAAACAGAAAACCAAGTCCCAAGAGGAAGTATTAAAAACCCTTCCAGGTCCTTTCTCAATGATTCACCCCTTTCAGGTTAAGCATTTAGTTCATGACACGCCTGCAATGTATGATCTACCACATGCCTGTCTTCTTTTTCCCCCCCCATTCGTACTCCCACATGCCTGTGTTCTGTCACACACCTGCAGACCAGGCCCCCATCTCTTAATAGCACATGGTTCCATAGATAACCCCAATATCCAAATATATGAGACTTTGAGGGTACATTCCTGAGCCAAACAACAATATTTCTCCTCTGATCCCCAAAAGACTTATATCCACCTCTCCATGTAAAACACATTTAGTCCTTCTCTAAGATTTGCTGAAGTCTAAATAGTTTCAGGTCTTCTAACAAAGTCCCAATCCTTAGCGTCCTCTGAGACACAGGGCAGACTCTGAGCTGGGAGCGCTTGTGAAAATCAAAGAAAGGTTAATTACCTTCAACATACAATGACATCATTGGGAATCAGTGACCCATGCTCACAGCTTCTCCAAATTTCCAGGGTCTCCATTGCATCTTAGTCTTCTCCTTCACAATTTCAAGCACTGCCCTCCTCAAGGCATACTTCTGGCCTCAAAAGGCATGCACCCAGAGCTCTTGCACTCTGCAAGACTGTGAAGAAGAGAACATGTGGACATTGACAAGCCCCACCACCTATTTAAACAGTATCTTGCACCCTTGGAGCCATGATTGTAGCAGCTTCTGAATGCCTGGATTACTGAACTCTGGGGAGCTGAACTCTGGCAAGCACATTCCTGTGTGGCCTCACAGGGAGCCTCAGGATACTCTTTTCAAAAATGTTTGCCTTTGTACCTTTTAATTGGTAAAGGGTAGTATCTTAATTCTGAGACACCCTCAATCCCTCTTTTAGTTAGTCCTGATTGCAAGCACTGGGCTTCCTTTTGAAGCTGATCTCTTTAGCGATCACATCTGCTGTTTTGTCTGGTTTCTCAGTAAAGAGTTGGCTAAAAGCTGCAAATAGTAGCTATGTAACAATGTGAAGAGTAGACTGCCTTGAAAATTCCTTCTCCAGATTAAGTAATAAACCACTCTTAATACCAGTTTCAGGAAAAGTCTCTGGACAAGGGTAAATGCCAAACAATTTTCTGCCAGGACAAAGTGTGCTTGGTTTTTAGACCACTTGCCAATACAGATCTCCTCATATGAAACTTTTTGGGCATATCTTTTCCAATCCACACTTCTGTCAGCACTCTGGTGGTCTGAGCTCAGACCCGAATATTCCATCAAGAGTACTCCAAGTACTCCAACACTTCTACAGCCAGTATCATACAACTTTCCAAACTTCTTCCACAAACCAGTTCCAAAGGCTTCCAGATCACATGGACAGTTAGAGTCACAGCAACAACCCAACTTCCCTAGTATCAATTTCTATCTTAGTTATTTTTTCATTGTTGTGACAAAACACTCAACATGCGCAAATTAGGGGAGGAAGATATTATTTTAGCTGATGGTTTCAGAAGGTCAGAGTCCATTCATGGACAACTAGCAGCAGTGGAAGAACGGCAAAGGCCAAAGTAGATACAGTTCCTCACAGCATTGCAAAGAGCAAGCCAAATTCCAGAGGGAGGAAGTAGCATGTACACTTCCAGGTCCTGTCTCAGTGATTCGCCCCTTTCAATTCTGTTCTGCTCTTCCAGATTTAAGCCTCTAATTCAACACATGTCTGTAGTCAATAATCAATCACATGACTGTCTGCCACTACACAACTATAAACCACCAGATGCCTATAATCAACCCCTCCAGACTAGGCCCCCATCTCCTAAAAGCCCATGGTCCGACAGATAATCCTCAGTGTTCAAATATACGAGTCTTGGGGCATGGGGGTGGGGGGAATTTCATATCCAAGCCACAATACAGGCTAAGCATTCTTATCAAAAAGTGTATATTTTTTTCTACTAGGATTGAATCCAAGGATATTCTACCACTGAGATATGTACTCAACCATATTTATTTATTTATTTATTTATTTATTTATTTATTTATTTTGAGACAGGTTCTCCCTAAGCTGCCCTGATGTGATCGGAACTTGCATTTCTCCTGCCTCTGCCTTTCTCAGAACTAAGATTGTAGGCATGCATCTTTCTAAAAAACTTCAAGCAAACACTGACATGAATATTAAGAATGTGGAGCTCTTGTACATTGCTGTTAAGAATTTCAAGTGGTACAGTTATTCTATTGCTTAAAATCACCTTGTAGCACTAATCCCCCTTTTCCCCAGATAGATTCTTAGTTTTATCTCATTGTTTTAGTATTAGTTTAAATTAACAAGGAATCTTAGCTCATAAATACTTTCCTAGTGATCAGGAAATAAAGTTCTTAAGCCAATTATCTGTGGGTAGAGTATCAACAGGGGGCTATCTTGCAGGCTTCCTATGATATGCTTTTAGTATCAAGGGAAATAGTCTCTGATCTACTGCTATTAGCATGGAGAATGGAGTTGAAATTCTCAAATAAAAAGTCTAACATGGTATTTGTACATGGATTAAAGGCTTGCCTTGAGATTTACAATGAATAATTACAATGGGGGGTTCACCTGTCTTCTCTCTGCTGTATGATTAAATTTTATTTTCTCCCAAATATATCTATTTATTTGTTTATGTTATTGCAGTTGTTTGATTGTTTTTCAGGGTATCACTTTGTACCTCAGGCTGATCCTCAACTCTGCAGCCCTGCCTTTCCTAAAGCTCACGGCAATTCTCATGTCTCAGCCTCCCTGATGCTGGGATTACAGGCATGTGTCACCACACCCAGTTTATGTGTTGCTGGGGAAACAAGTTCAAGGCGGTGCGCTTGCTAAACAATGTGCTATTCCTCCAGCCTGCTAGTTTCTGAATATCATCTATCTATCCACATGTACTTACCTCTCTATTGTTGTACTACAAATAGATTGCATTGCAAAAAGTAGAAAAAATCTAGAACATATAACAAAGGAATAAAGAAAAGCATCCAAACTAAATGAGCTTCCATCATTAACTAAAATTAAAAAAGATATCGTTGTGTCTCTTTATGTACTTTTAAATTTTATGGTATTCCTTTAAGAGTTAATTTTTAATAATAATGTGATTGGAAAGTACTAATTCCTAAATTGTTTTTTATTCTGAAAGCAGAATTTCATGTCTGTTAATATTTTAATGTACTTAAAGCAATTTCAATTTCATAGGCATCTTATAATTCATTTAATACTTTCTAGTTAGAAATAAAATATTACCTTGATTTTTACTTAGATGTCAATGAATTTCTATTTATTTAGTTAAAAGTCAAGTTCTTTGCAGGCAAGACATGCTGGCTGGTGTGCATGGTACTGGTCTCGATTTGGACCTCTTAATCCTGAGGTAACTGAAGCAATTTACTTATTTTTCTCTCATTTTTAATTTATCTTTCTAAATATTAGAAACAAAAATGGTATCCGGCTTATAGCATTTTGGTCAGCTTTATACAACTACCTCACACACATTAAAGTGTCCTGCAAGAACAGTGGGAACCTCCTTTATGTCATCCTCAATATCATGATCTTTTTTCATCACTTTATAGTAACCTCATAAAATTACATCAATTTGATTTTAATCTTTGATAACATTATTCATTTCTTATGATCTTTACAGTTATGTTTTGATTTTTCCTAATTCAATTGGTTATTAATGATATCTTTCTTGCCCATTTATTGGTATGTAATGTTGGTAAATTTATCAGTGACTTACCTTGGTACATGGTCAATTGTAGCTATTTTAACATCATGATTAATAACATCCTAACATGTCTTCATGACAATTATCTGCCACAAGTAGCCCTATCATATTTTGTCCTGACAGAATTTTCTTCCTTGAAATAAATATACTCTTACCACTTTGTTTCACAATAACTTTTAAGATATAAACTTAAAGGAAAGAAAAAAACTATATAAATATTATAAATCCCTTTTGTTAAGCAATTTATTAACCATATTATACAAATTGTATAACAATTCTTCCATATAAGTAATTTTTCCATTTTTAGCTGCTGAGAAAGTTGAGTGATGAGTCAAATTCTTCTATCGATAGTGTTAGCATGAAGAATCTATAAGATTCACTTCTACTTACACATTTAAATGAACTTAAAATGAGCAATAAAAATAGTAAACAATCAGAATAATATGTACTTAGCAAGGGAGAAGCCCAATTAAAAATCCTGAGCATCAATACCTTTACATAGAGTTGAAAGTTAAAAATTAATTTTAGTATTTATATCTGGGGACAATGTTGAAAAATTATGGGGGTCTTTTAAAAACTATACAGCTTTAACAAATATGTGTCTTTGTTCTATTACTTATTGAAGTAAAACAAATTCTGTGAATATGTGAAATTATAAATTATGAATTTCAAGATGTAAAGTTTAGTTACATTGAAACAGTTTTCATTTAATGAAATAATTTTACAGAGTGAATGAACATGAACACGAATAGCTAACCATAGCAAAGACATTTGAATAATATACTGATAACAAGAGTATGTTTATCAAATATACAACTCTTTTATAATGATCAAATAATGAAACTATGTAAAATGAGAAAAAGATAACAGATCCATGAAGCAAGCATGAGATTTTGGAAATGATTCTGTTACACTAATTTTTGAACATAAACTATTTTGAACTGTTTAATCATGTTATAATGACACTATCTTAGATCCTTTTTCATTGCTGGGACACAATACCCAACATGCACAGCATAAGGTAGGAAGATATATTTTCTCACACTTTCAGAGGCTCTCAGTTCATCCGTGGGTGGATGGCAAGGGTGGAAACATATGTCAGAGGGCCAGAAAGAGGAAATGTTTTGCACAACATGGCACAGAGGAAGCCAAGAGAGCAAGGAATTGTCGAGCTGCTTATATCTTCTGAATAAAGCCCCAGTGATCCTCCTTTTCCAGATCAAGCCTCAGTGTTCTACCCCTTACAGCCAGGTCCCACCTCTTACTATTTCATGGTTCCAGTAAGTGTCACACAGCATCCAGATACACGAGGCTTTTGAAGGACATTCCAAATATAAGCCATAACTTTCTACTCTTGGCCCCCAAAAGACTCATATCTACTTCCTTATGGAAAATGCATTCAGTACTTCCAAAAGAGTTGCCAAAGTCTTAACAGTCCCAGCACTGTTAAAAAGGCCATGCTCAAAGTCTCCTCTCAGAGTCAAGGCAAACTTTTGGTTGAGAGACTCTGTGAAAGTCAAGGAAAAGTTGAACACTTCAGATATAGAAGGGCACAGAGGTAAGTTTTCCCATTCTGAGTGAGATGAATAGGAGGATAGACAGCAGTCACACCAAAGCAAACACAAAACACAACAGGGGAAGCACCAAATCTTGTAGTCTCACTCAATCCTTTATCTCTGTATCCAGAACCCTTCAGGAATATGGTTAAATGTGAACTGTAAAGGCATTGGACAGCCCAGCTCCTATAACATTGCCTCTGGCTGTAACTTTCATGGTTTCTCTGACTCCACTCACAGCCTGTGGCATTTCTTTGCAGGCAATTTACTTTTCTGACATATATAAATCTCCAGGGTCTCTGCTGCATCTTGGACTTTCCTTTTACAACTTTATGACCTGCCCTCCTGTGGGCACACTGCCTGGCCTCCAGTCCTTCTCAAATCTGGGTGGAAGCCTCCATGATCCCTCAACTCTTGTATTCCACATGCCTGTGAAGCCAGGACCACATAGATAATGCCAAGTTTTGTCACAGCTCAAGCAATAGTCTGGCCACTGTGGACAATGGCTGCAGCATTCATTAAGTACATGGGTGGCTGAACTCCAGACAGCTACATTCTGGTAAATACTTCCCTTTTTGGCCTTACAGACAGCTCTGGGAGACTCTACTTAGAATGAGTCTTGAATTTTTCCACCCATGAATTAATAGCAAATGGCATTTTGCTGACCTCTGGGATGCATTCAACATATTTTTCCATAGTTCTAAGTACTTGCCTTCTTTCTAATGATAATTTCTTCAGCAACCACGCTCTCTTTTGTAGTTCCTTTGTGATCCCTTTTAGTTTGGCAAAACGGCAAATATTTTACATCTTTTGCTTTGCAGTTCCCTCTTATTAATTTTTTTTTTCATTGTAGAGCAAGCTAAAAGCCAGAAGCAGTAACCCATGTTATATCGGGCTGCCTTGAATGTTCCTCAACCAAACTACGTAGTGCCCTATCCTTAATCTCAGTTTCAGTAAGTCTTGTGAAATGTTGAGACACTTATCCAGACACAGCATGCACGGTTTCTAGACTAATTGCCAGTAGAGTCCTTCTTCTCATATGAATCTTCTTGAGCTTGGCCTTTACAATGCACACATCTGTCAGCATTCTGACATTTTGTGCGCTGACCAGAATCTCCCATTAAGCTCAGCTCACAGCATTCGAAAGCTCTTATTGGATCGTCTTCAATACATATCAAACTCTCCCTTCAAGCAATTTTCTAAGGCTTCCAAACCACCTTGTTTGCTAAAGTCCTAGCAATGACACCACTTTTCTGGTACCAATTGCTGTCTCAAATACTTTTTCATTTCTGGGAGAAAATATCTGTCATTCAAAATTTAATGGGAAGAAAAATTTGTTTTAGATCACAGTTTCAAAAGGTTTAGTCCACTCGTGGGCACCTGGCAACAGATAGAGGCACACGGCCAAACCTCAGAAAGAGGAAAAGCTGCCCGTGTTATGGCAGACAGGAAGATAAGCAGAAAATAAACAAGAAAAGACAGAGCTAATATACATCTTCTGGGTCAAACCCTGGTGATTCATCCCTTGCTGGTCAAGTCCCAATATTCGGCCCCACTTTTTAACAGGACACTGTTCCATAGGTGTTCCACAACATCCAAACACATGAAGCTTCTAGAGAACATTCCAGATCCAAACCATAACACATACTGTCAAATTCTGTTCTGTAAATCATGCCAAAAGTAAGAGTTTGAGAAATGGTGTGATGTTTTAAGGATAACTACACGAGACTCGAAGTTTAATAATTGGACAATGTGTAGAATTTTCAATGTGCCACCTTTTTATGTGTTTCCTGTTTTGGTTTTGGTCAATAAGACATCTTAAATCAGCCTATCACGTAAAAATAAAAATATTGTGCATTATATTTCCGAAATATCACTTCAAAGAGAAGTTCTACGTTGATGAGTCTGTTGTCTTTCTCTTCTTTATATTCTTCTGATGATACTGACCAAGAAATATGCCCACTATAAATATGCCCTCTGAATGGAAAAAAATAGGAATTACAATGACTAATTTTTTTCCTCTATGGATCTCAACTGTATAATTTATACATTTACTTTAGTTTTTCTATCACATCATTGTAATATCACGCTGTATTTTATTTCTGTGAATTCATATAACACATCTTCCTACTATTAATGTTTTCAAGTTCATTGTACACTTTAAGAAATGTACATTACTGCATAATGCACAATTATACATAATACACAGGGTACATAATGAATTTTTAAAATTAAACTAAGCAAATAATCCTGACTCAAAGCAAGGAAGTAAGATTTTGGCTCATTACCCTAATGGTTGACAGGTTCATATTAACTGGATTTATACTTCATCACATTCAAAATAAGAACATAGAAAAAACGTTTGCTATATGACACCTGCTGTGGTGAAAATGGATTTTTGGATGAGGAAAATTAAAAATTGTTGTTTCATAGCCTTGAACATAGTTTTATCTTATCAGCTATTATATAACTCCTGTCTCGTACTGTAAAATGCTTTCCTAACATAGCAGTGTAAGACGTGGCATTAACTGCTGAAATTGCTTGCAGTTGCAGATTTTGATTAGATTTTGACTTTTTAAAATATACAACATCTTTTCATCGTTTTTAGATTCACAAACCCTTATTTATACACATATTTAGGACTTCCTGTTCTTACTAGGATATATAAAGAACTTACAAGGCATCATTTCCACTGCTCTGTCAAAAAATTGTCAAAGAAAGCAACAACCATCCTTAGATCCCCCTCATAGGAGTGAGGTAATAAATATAATTATCATTAATGTGTGCAGGTACCAATTTCCCAATCAATATAATTATTATGTATCGTGAATATAGAATAATAAAAATAATTTGAAGAACACTTAAATGACAGTCAGGTATTTGAAAAACTTTCAACATCACTAGTCATGAGAGAAATGTAAATCAAAACCAAAAAGAGATATTTCACATCTATTAAAACATCCATTATCAGATAAACTATGATAAGTATTGGCAGAGATGTAGGGAGAAAAGCCTTGTGTGCCATTGCTGAGGATGTGAATCAGTGTTGACATTAGAGGATACAACTATAGAAGGCCCCAAAGAAATTAAAAATAAATAGAATCCAAATAATACAGAAATCTCCTTAAAAAAATGAAAGTCAGTAAACCTTCATCAACACATCAGAGAATCGGTGTTCTATGAGAGATTTTGATTTTAAAACAGGAGAGTTTATTGATACAGAGAATCGCAGCTTAATAAGATCAAAAGATGCTGGGCCAGGATCAAGAGGAAGATTAGCTAATGAACTGCAGTAGCTTGGGGGTTAAAAATTACTGGTTCTACAGTACTGAAGTCACAGAGTGAATTTCACCTCCAGGAACGATGTGAACCCCAAGTGTGAAACACTAGGAAAATTCCTTTTAGCAAGTGGTAGGAAGAATGACCATTGTGAAATGTGCCCACAGAAAAGCAGCATTTTATTTATTCATTTATTTAATTTTCTCTCCTTTCTCTAAGAGGAAATTATTTCACCGGGGCTTAGTTAATGTGAAGGTAAGGAAATATTAAACTCTATTTTTCCCAAATGTCTTGGTCATCTATGCTGGTATAAGGGTGGGATGACAAGAACTTTATAAAGTTGCAGTCCAAGCATTCATCTGCTCACTGAAAGACTCGCATCCTACCATAGTAGCATGTAAAGATTCTCGTCCCCTGGCACCTCACCACAGTATCACCAGGGCTCCTGTGTACAAGAGAAAATCACGCATAGTAAATTTGCAATTTTCTAATAGGTTTTTAGAGAAACTGAAAGGTAACAGAGAATATAAAAAATAAGGACAATAGTGAAAATTGGGCTCTCACATTTGTACCCACAGCAAAACGTGTGATTCTGAGCCTGAGCATAAACACTCATTCGTACCTGGTGTTATCCATTATGCCATGTTTCACTTTCAGCTATGAAAATTACAAGTCATGCCACAAGGCAAGGAAAAAGAACGTAGCCTGAGAGGTAATGGAAGCCACAGAACAAAGCTCAGACAAAGGGAAATTTTGTAAGTATTAGAACAAGAATCTGGGGCAGCTAAGAGTCGTATGTTTTGCGCCATGATGTCTAAATTATTTGTGTCACCTTGAATAGACTATGATGCATCTAGTAGTTCAGTCAAACACTAGTCTAGATATTTATGTGAATGCTTGTTTTAGGTAAGTTTGATGTCTGCAATCAGTTCACTTTACTATAGGATGTTACAATTGATAATATGCTTGGGCCTTATATAACCAGTTAAAAACTTTAACAATAACTGGGTTTCCTGAAGAATGACCTCTGTCTCTGGACTAGAACAAAAATCCTACTTGACTTTATAAATTTTCCAGAGATGTGATTAAGTGTGATTTCTAGAAGTGTGATTACTTATGACCGGTGTTTTCATTACTTTCTCATTGGTGGAATGAAATACCTCACCTCCACAAATAAAGGAAAGAAAAGTTTCATATAGCTCACCATTTAAGTATGTCTCATACATTCTACTCATGCACAACATGATGCTGATGCTGTCTTTTGTTAGTGTCAACAAACAAGGTATTTAATGATTGGTTTTATGGTAACATTTAATTTGTGAAACTCAGAAAATTGTTTCTAATTCATAAAAATTTAAATCCAAAGTGATGAAAAAAGTGGACTTTCAAGGACAAAATTAAGATATCAACCTCTAACCTGGCTTTACTGAAAAAGCATTGCTATGTTGATGAATGAGATGTTTTCTCTTGAGTTTCTAGATGGTGAGTGAATTACATGTTTGAAAATATGTTTCTCAACTGGTGAAATTAAAAATATCTTGAGTTTTCTAAAATGAATAGTGATATCCAAATACTTCATTTCAGAGGAACCGACAATGTATTATATTTTAATCTTCAAAATCAGATTAATATCATGTATTTATTTGCTTCCCTCTGGAAATGTTAGATTCGGAGGCCATGAAGCCCACAGGAGACAGAACATCAGTCCAAGAGAGGTTTATTGGCAGTGCACACTGCTGGGCTTCCCATCCCATGAGGGGTGCAGCAGCCTGGCTGACAGGGGTGAGGTCATACATAGGAAGTTATTAGTACTTGGCCGTGATCGTGTTCCTGATAGGAGCAAAAGAAAAGAGAAGTCACTGGCTATGTGTGTAATAGAAACAAAGATGAGGTCAGGGAAGGAGGCAAAGGTGCTTATGTCAAGGTATAACAGGTAATAGATATTGAATTCAGATCCTTTTTACCAAACTACATCCCGATCCTTTATGTTTCTGTCTTTTTAAATTTTTCTTTCCTTTAGAGACAAATTCTCCCTAAGTCACTAAATGGCCCTGCTTAGCTCAAACTTTCAGTCCTTCTACCTCAGCCTCCCAGATTACAGGTCTAAACCACTAGATCCAGTTTATTTTTATCAAAATACATGAACTTTAAGGAATATAGTTCTTCCTAAAGGCAATCCCTCTGCTACATTTTGTTATAGTTCTTATTCTGTTTTATTTAATACTTCTGTATTACTAAGCTTTCCATTTCTGAAACAAAATACCTAATATACACAAAATGAATGAGTAAGGTCTGTTTTGTTTCATGGCTTCAGATGTCTAGGTCCTTGGTCAGCTGGATCTAAGGCCAGAATATAAGGACAGAAGGGGTAGGTGAGGGAATTCTCACCTCAAGGTTGTCAGGAATGAGCTTCAGAGGAAAGAGCTAGAGATTGCCTGGCATGAGATCAGATGCAATGCTGGAGCTCATGCCGTGACACAGCCAGACATACTCAGAAATGTGCTACCCATTTTCTCTTACACTAATTAAGACTGATTATTACAAATGACACAAATCACCACATCACAGAATGGAGTTATGCTTACTTTGAACTAATGTGTTCATAATCTTTCTACTAATTGTTGAGAGTATTGTCTCATCGGCTACGTATTTCCATAAATATGTTTCCATGCTGTGTACCTAACCTGTATATCTTTAACTTTTCATTCTTACCTGGTATTTATTTTATGTACATAAACTAGTTACTTTCAGCTTTCTTCTTGATGGATGTAATTTTGTTTTCTTACTGGAATTATGACCAATAATTACGTAGGGATTGCTTTAAGTGTGAACACCAGTGATAAACATTCTTGCAAATTGAAAAGAAAATTTGCAGGTTAATGAGGATTAGCTTGTTCAGAGATGTGTTTTAAAGAAGATTGCATTTATTTATGAGTATAACACTTCAGAAACTTGTTAAGTACAAACTTTTTGCAAAATTGTTCAAAGGAATATATTATAGGTGAGAAAAAAAGCTTTGAAATACACATCAATGGTCAAACTATGCAAGTAATGATCATGGTAAAGTATGATTTAACCCTTGGCGACCTTTTTTTTGACTTTAGCTCTTTCTTATGAGCCTCTGTACCTGAACTAATAGTAATTACTAGTTTCCAACTGGCAATTTGCTTTGTGAAGCTCTTGGGAAACTCAGGTCAAAATGCACTCTGCAGTTCTACAGTACATTATCTAAAATAAATTGCATATTTACAAATTTGACAAATGTACTAGGGCCCTACCACGGTGCACTCCAGCAAGGTTGACTTTTGTATTTTACTTTGCATTCCTAGAGTCTCTAATTATTAGGCTAATAAAAAGTACTCAATAATTATTTTAAGAGATCTAATTGATTCACTTAGAAGTAAATAACACAAAAATCCTTGCTTGTTTTTTTTTTAAATCAGTTTCCTTCAGAGTACAAAATGTAGGAGGTAGAAAGTTGGAAATACTGTTTGCTCATGAGTTTGATCGTCAGTGGATGCTTTGAGGCCATCTTAGGAAACATGACGATGCATGAGCTATTAGAATTACACCCATATTGCTAAAAACTGTAGGATATCTTACAGCCTCTTCATACTGTTCTCTAAACTTTAGCACTTTGGAGTTTTATTGACTATTGTTTTTACCATTTTATTGATACATATATATATATATATATATATATATATATATATATATATATGATACATACTATTTACTTTGATCTAGTGTATTTTGTGCACATACATATTACAGCAAAATTACAAATTACTCCCCTCTCCTTTTTGACTCTCCCACAAGATCTCCCTCCCACTACTTTCCATTAGTTCCTTATGTAGTTCTATGAAATGACTGTGATCTGGATTTCTCATATTAGAGAAAGCATTTGACTTTCTGTGTCTGACTCACTTCACTGAAAATGATGGTTTCAAATTGTAACCGTTTACCTACAAAAGCCTCAATCCTGTCTGTCTTATAGACCTCAGAATTGACAAATGACTTATATTTCTAAGGCAAGGCCTCACCCTGTAGTGCAGGCTGGTCCTGAACTCACTATGTCGTCCAGGATCTTGGTATACTCAGGCAATCCTCCTGTCTAGCCTTCCATGTGCTGGATTACAGGCCTGGCAACACTCCTGGTTTATATGATGTTGAAAAATCAAACTCAGGACCTTGTGCTTGCTAGGCAAGTGATCTGACCAGAGTGCTACACCCCAGCTGCCTTTTTTTTTTTTTTTTTTTGCTTTTTTTATACTAGAGATAAATTCTTAACTCTGCCACAAACATATATGCTAAAAATGAAATAGTTGTTTCTTAGCAATGAAGTATCTATTACCCTTTTGTTGGTATTATTTGCAACACCTACTCTTATGCTAATAGACCCTATCATGCTTATCTCTCCAGCCATTTACCTGAAGTGCTATAAAAAAATGTTCGGTAAGTTAATCACCTGCTGCTCATATATGTCCTGTTATCACACATCTGAATCTGCATCCTGTAATTGTGTGTAATATCTTGGTCATTTAAGTTAACTAAAATGTCATCTATTCTTTATGAGTTTTTGCACTTACTTGTGTTGCAATAATTATATATACAACTGATTTAAAATATTTTGACTTTAGATTTTAAAATTTATGTTTTATATAAAAGCCACTCGAGGAAAACCAAGCCATTACAGGCTGTCTTTATTTATTTGTTCGTTCTTTAGTTCTTTATTTGTTGCTGGGAAAAAATACCTGACTTCCACAACTGAAAGGAGGAAAGATTTATCAAGCTCACAGATGCAGAAGATCTCACACAGTGCACTAACAGCAGCAGGGAAGAGTGGAGGCGCATGGCCGAGGCTGGAAGCTGCTCACAGCACTGCAGATAGAAGCCAAGTGAGGCAGAAGAGGGAGCAGCCTAGGGCAAGCCAGGCCCGACCTCCCAACTGCACAGGGTTTCACAGTTATTCCACTGTGTTCAAATACAGAGAGGTTTCTGGGAACACTCCAGATCCAAACCAAAAGGACATATTAATGAATTAATGGTATGTCAGAATTAAGATTTGAAACTAGAGTTTTTATTATAGATACTATTTTAATACATTTCTATAACTTTGGAAATATCTGTTTCCATAAACATCATACAGTTTGCTCAGCCTTGCCAGCGCTAGGATACGAACTTATAAAATGGCATGATTATAAATGATTATAAAAATGGGAAATTTTTATACAAAGGAAGTACGTAATTGATTATTAAGGAAAGAACACTATTTCAACTGGTGTAGCAATGGCCTTTTGCCTTGACCAAACACTAATAAACTGATAAAACAGATTGCAAAGCAGCCTCAAAAAGGTATGTCTTGCATGAAAATTTTGCAGTGTTTGCTGCTATTCAAAATCTACATAAGAAATACAAACAAATACAAACTTACTAATTAAATATAGTATAAGATGTTAAAAATGGTACCGAATTGTTGCTAAGATTTTGACTTTCTATATTAATTTGTATTTGCAAAATTTCAGTAAATTTAAACCATTATCACTAAAGCCTGGTAATGATTTATTTTTTAATAATTTGATCTGTTGCAAATAGAAGGTAAAAGACACCTTAATGAATATAACAATTATTTTTAATTTATAATTTCATATACAGTTTTCTGCTTTTTCTTTTATCTGATTCTTTCAACTTAATATGTATCATTTATATAACATTAAAATATTATACTCTACTTGAAAATATAGGTAATGTATCACAGATATTGTCTCTAATGCTTTAGTGGTTCTTTTTAATATTTCTAAGATCTATAGAAGTAACTACAGAAAAATGAGAGTTATATATTTTCCAGTTCAATATAATGTTAGAAAAGAATTCATTTATTATATAATGTTTTAATACAATATTTTCAAAACAATTTTATATTAATGAGTACAGAATCACTTCTAAATACTATACCATATATGAAATGAAAATTATAATTTTAAATTACTATGATTTCAAATGGTTTTGTCTTTCTAAAATTTTTTCAAAAACTCTGTCCCAGTGCTGTACATTTAGCCTATTCCTCTTTCATCTTTACAATTACTATTGACTAGATTTTTTTTATCTTATGTGTGTTGATAATTTATCATAACTATAAGTGAATTAAATTTTTTCTACTCAATTATTTTGATAAATTAACTTTTTCGAGTTTTCATTTGGAATAATATAGAATCCATTAGTCAACTGAAATATATTGAGTACATTTAATAGCCTTTAAAAATACTTTATAAACATTTAAGATTACTGTAGGGGTATTTGATACTATTCAAAACTATGCATTTAATATATACAAGAGAAACAATAATATTTGCTCATGTTGTTAAAATCAATTCTTGAGCTGGAGGAATGGCTCTGTGGTTAAAGCTCTTGCCTACCAAGTGCTGAGTCAGGGGTTAAGTACCTGAGTTCCATTCCCCAGTACCACATAACCCGGGTGTAATGGCGTACACCTGTCATTACATCACTTGAGAGGCAGAGGCAAGAGGATTGCAGTGAGTCCAAAGCCAGCCTGGGCTCAACAGTGAGTTCAGGACCAGCCTGAGATGCAGAGCAAGACATTGTCTCAAAAAAAAAAAAAAAAACTAAAATCAATTCCTCAAAAAGTCATTTTTATTAGTGAGATGCACAGAAATTATTAGTATTTCCTTTGTAAAGAAGAACACTGAATAGTGGGCATAAGAAAAATAGTTTTGGAGTGGAAAAAGAAAAAAAAAAGAAAGAAAAACAAAAATAGTTTTGAAGTGTGTAAGAGCTAAGACTCTAAAACAACCTGCTCAGGGATTGCTAGAGGTTACCATTTATTTGTCTGTGAATCTTGTCAAGCAAAATATCATTTTCTCTCTATTTCTTCACTTGCAGAGTAGAAATAATGCTTTTCTTCAAAGATGATTTAAGAAGTTAGTGAGGGAATATATGCAAACTATGTCTTTCTCAATTTTCTGTTGATATAACAAAATACCTGAGTATCAGTGGTTTATAAGTAAAAGGGTTTATTTATCTTATAGTTTTTGAGGAAGAAATCTCAAGACTGAGTGTCTTCATATGTGGACAGCACTGCAAAATAGTAGAAGAGTGAAAATGGAAATTGCCACGTGCAGAACAGGATAAACCCATGTGACATTCTTGCCTCATTGTCATACTCTCAGACAGAGGCTAACTCAGATTCCCAAAGACTTACATTAATATTGGCTAAATTAGTACATGAATGTTCGACACATTTTTAAGACCTCTCATCTCCACATTGTCACACTGAGAATCACATCTTTAGCACTGTCTAAGTTTCTTTTTCATTGATGGAACAGAATATTCTACACCTACAAATTTAAGGGGTAAGTATTTGTTTTAGCTTACAGTTTCAGAAAGTCACAGTCTGTTCACAGGTGGGCTGCTGGAAAATGGAGAATCACCTGGTGGGGAAGCAGTTAGAGCCAACGCAGGGGTGGGCGCGTGCTCTGGCGACAGAGATCCTCACCGAAGCACGGCAGAACTGAGACAAGACTGTGAGGAAAAGAGGATTAAGCACAAGCCCCACCTGGTCAAGCTCCAAGCATCTGCCCTTTCCAGCCCACTCCCAGCAGTGCCCAGTGTCCACACGTACATGAGGCTTTGGGGGACACATAAGAACTAAACCACAACAGGCACTTTAAATTTTAGGAAGACATCCTCAGACGACACCCAAAGTAAGACAGGTCTGGTGGCGCAGGCCTTTACTTCTAACATTCTAGGAGGCCAAAGCAGGAGTATCACAAGTTGGAAACCAGCCTGTGTGACTTAGCAAGACTCTAGCTCGAAATCAGAAAACAAAAATGGGCTGGGGTTACAGCCCAGTGTGAAGACCTCAGGTTCAGGCCCCACTATAAGAGTAACACAAAGCAAAAAAATTAATAACAACAAAAGCACCAAAATCATAAAATTTACAAAGCTATCTTCTAGTATGCTACAGAGCAAGATTCTGCCTCAAAAAAAGGAAAACAAAAAATTTCTGGTACATAGTAAGTTCTACCTGCATGGTAAAATTTATTCTAATAAAAGAAACACCCACAGGCCCTTGTAAGTTTTAGTTTATAGTAGTTTTCCATATAAGTTTTATAACATTTTACTATACTTTTAATCTTAATTTGTTTTCCATTTATCTCATTTCTTTTTCCTACAGCAATTGAATGCATAAAATACTTTTAAATCCTTATATAGATTAATATGAATTAAAATAAAAGTGTTCTTTTTAAATGTTGCAACAAAATTTGTCTTATTGAAATTCTATATTGTAAAATAAAAACAAAGATCATTGAGTTTCTTTTTAATTTCAATAAATGAATACAGCATTTTGAATTAGAATTTATTATTGATAGGATAAAATTTCCACAAAATTGCTTAGCTCTCGATATTCATAAAATTGGAGACAGAGGAGGAACAATACTGTTGGAAAGAATGACGTAAAATCTAATTTAGTGTATGATTATCCTTTTATATCACTTTAGATCTTAATTTATAGTATATATGTGCATGTGTACTTGTGTGTTTTATGGTAAACTTATTGAATTAAATATTTTATTTCATAATCTCTACAAATTTTTACTAAAAACTCAATTCCTCTTTTATTCCATTTTGTGTTGCAGTAACAAAATACTTGAGACCATGATGTACTTCATACAAAAGAGAGGTTTCTAGCTGTTAGTTCTGTAAGAACAAGAGCATAAGAGCAGTATGTGCCTGGCTTCTGAAGGTAGCCTCACGATTTCGGTAATGTATTCAAAATGGCAAGAATTATATAGAGAAAAGAAATTTAGAGAAATACCTAAGCTTGCTTCTAATAATCCATTCTTGAGGAAGTTAATCCAGCCCCATAAATACTTGCATTACCCTTAATGAGGTGTCCTAATGTCTTCCATGGCCTAATTACCTCCGATTGATTTTTACCCTTTAAAGATTCTACCATCTTAACTATGCTACACTAAGGACCAGCACATGAGATTGGGGGACGCCCTCCAGCCATTTCTTAAAAACAGCAACAACTTTTGGAACATATTCGTGGAAGCCACACTTTCTTATATTTTACCAAAATATGTTTCTGGGAAATATAATATTCCCACAATACACTTTGATAAATTTGCAAAAAAGTGTAAGTTCAGACCTTTGAATGTTCAAAATCTGTTAAATCTGTTAAATCTGTTCAAAAATAGATTTTAAAAATCAAAATACATATATGTAAACCTAATATGTGACCCAGAGCATATACATTATGTGATTGTCATAGAATGAGTCTAGCTAGTGTCCAAGAGTTTAAAGTGACACTGTGTTTTTATTTGACTTTTATTTTCCACATTTAATCAATTTTACTTTGGAAATGTTATTAGATATTCTGAGCCAACATCTTGTTCCATTTTAAAGCAGGAATAGCAATAATTATCTGTCAGATTTCTTCAGGCATTGATTGATGTAGCCTACCTGAAAAATTCCCAAAGCAATATCCAAAATATAAAGACTGTAAAGCAACTATGACTATTTCTTACATAATTTTTTGTAAATAATATAGAAATAATCTTAAAAATACTTTGCTTTTTTGGTCAGTTCTTAAGTTAGTTCTTATTATAGTTGTACATACTCATAAAGAATGGTAAAAGAGTAAAACAAAATTGTAAATATATGATCATATCATGTTTTTGAAATTTCTGAGTAATTTATTTGTACATTTTATGAAGTATTATGTGATTTTTAACACATTTATAGAACATCCATTGGCTAAATCAGCACAAACAACATTTTGATTTCTTTATCATAAGTTTGTATCTGGGAATTTTGAGCTTCTCTTTTCTGGTTGCTAATAATACACTAGTAACAATTGTGAATTATGGTCATCTGACTGTCCTGTGGAATACAATATTGTATTATTTCTATCTAACTGAGATTTGGCCCTCATTTCTGAACTCCACCTACCATACTCCCTTACTTTTCCTAACTTTATTAATTCACAGTTAAATTGAAGTTACACAAAACAATCCAGATATATGTTTTATACAACACTATTACCTGCTTTTTGTGCCTGTTCTTATGCTAATTTTGCACATCATTGATTAATACAAGCTGCTAATCTTTTTGCAATCTCAGCCACTTATTTCAATGATTTATTTATTAATTACATCATAGCTTTTTGGACAAGTTATTCTGTTCTCAATAGTGAAGATTCTTTGCTCCCTTGCTGAGATTCGAAATGACAACCTTACTTCACTGTGGGATCTTGAGTGGTGCTTAACAGGGCTGAGGTCTGACAGAACTGGGATCATGCTGACCAGAGGACACCTAATCCCAGTTAGGATAAATAAGTCCAAGAAATCTATTGTACAACATGCAGAGAGTGGACAATATATTGCACTCTTGAAAGGTGCTAAAAGGATGATTAAATTGGTTTCACCACAAAAATCCAACTAAGTGAGCTAATGCAAACACTTCACTAGAATTAGTTATCGCACAGTGTATATAGACTTCAAAACATCATGTCATTGAGATAAATGTAAACATTTTATATATGTCATGTAAATAAAAGACATATAGCAGACATGATGAATTCAATCCAGTGTCTAGGATTAGATCTAGCTTTGAGAAAAGACATCAGAGAGGCTGCAAAACGTTTTTATATCTTTTTTTAAACAAACTATTCTAAGTCCATCTGACTGTTAGTTGTAGTTAAATCTCCAATATGTTGTTTTATGAGCTGTGGTTATCTTTAATAATGAAGATTAGCTGTGTGATCTTTTAAAGAATAGATCCCCGAACCACATTTTTTGTTTTTGTTATCTCCTTCATACTAAGGATTCAGAGGAGCAAAAGCTAATGTTAGACTTGAACATTTCATTTTATTCATTATATCTTTAATACTGTAGGTATTTTGTAGAAAACCAATAAGATTATAAATATTACATAACTTATTTTATTTAGTATTTTTTCGGTTTTATATGTAAAGATATGTGTCCATATGCATATATATATAGATAGATAGATATAGATATAGATATATCCTTAATAAATATACATCTTAGACTATTTTATTGTTTTGCTTTTGGAGAAACTAAGTCACTATATATTCCAACCTAGTCTCAAATTCAGTGTCTGGTTTAGGCTGGCCTGCAACACATGATCCTCCTGCCTCAGCCTCCCAACTGCTGGGATAACTTAAAAACAGATGCAACCATGCCAGCCTTGTCTTAGATCACTTTTTAAGATGTTGTTTAATTAGACCTTGAAATGAGAGGTTTCAACATACCCCAAACATTAATTACTGAAGATATTTTTCTGTTGCAAAATTTGCTGTGTCCATCTCTCCTGAAAATTAGGTTATAATAAAAATGCTTCAATAGAAGCATAATTGCCAAGACCACGATTTTGTAGCAATTTTACACAAATTCAGGGTGTGGTGTTTAAATCTAAAAGTCCCCCAAAAGCCTCACGTACCTATGAATACAATGTACTGTTGGGAGGGGACCTGGCTAGAAGGAGCGGATGTTTGGGCATGACTCGGAAGGGTTTGTGCTAGTTTTGTCCTAGTGTGGACTGAGCGCAAGCAGAGATGTAGGTTGCAGCCACAGCTCTGAGACTTGGCTCTGTTCTGCATTGCAATGAGAAGCTCTTTATCTAGCTCTGGCCCCATCATGTGGTTACACCATTTCCAGACCCCTTGTTTGTGAATAGACTATGACCTTCTGAAACTGTGACCTAAAATAAATCTTTCCCCCCGTAAACTGTGAATGTCAGGTACTCTGTTCTAGCAGCAAGAAAGTAACAAAGACAGAACTCGGTGCCAGAGAAGCGGTGTCATTGCCGTGACTTGACCTGATCATGTGGTTTGGAAGCCTTTGAAACTGGTTTGTGGGACAAGTTTGGAAAGTAGAGAAGCCATAGAGTGCTCTGACCTGAGCTTCATGGGAGATTCGGAAGACCAGAATGCTGATAGAAGTGTGGATTTGGAAAGCCAGGCTGAGGAACTTTGAAATATGAAGGAGAAATATTTAGGCTGTGTGTGTGAAGTGGTGTAAAAGCCATGGATTTTACACTCTATCAGTACGTATATTGACATTTTGCCCTTGTCTAGAGACCATGCCTTAAATTTAGATTAACAGCAGTGGACTACCGAATCTACTTAATCTAGTGGAGGGAATCTCAAGTCAGCCAAATGTTCAGGCTATTACATGACTGCCATCGGTGACTTGTAGCCAACTCTGGCCAAAAGCAGGTGGAAAGAATGGCAGAGAAAAACGATGTAAATAGAAAGTTTTCAGTTTTGCAAGACTGAAAGAGCCTGTAGAAGTGGGACCGAAGACCACAAAGATTTGAAAGAGATTAGCATTAAAAACATGTCAAGTCTTTGGTAGCAGGACTAAAAAAAAAATGCCCCAAGGAAGTGTCAGAAATCAACAAAGCACCAACCTTTACCAATTAAATGGTGGAGAGGCAAAGACACTTCCTCTGAAAATAGTACTCCAGGGGATTTTATAAGGCCAAAGAGAAAAATGTTTGAGTTGAACTCAAAGGCCTCCACAGTGATTGTCCAAAGAGCCCAAGCTACTACACAAAACAACGGCAAATGTTGGCAATGTCCACATGGTATCTGGGTTTACAGGCTTGAGAATGCAAGAGTTTCAGGTTCATTGAGGCTTCCACCCAAATTACAGAGGAAAGCCTTGGAGTCTAGGCGATGTGACCTTGGGAGAGAAGTACATAAAGTTGTAAAGGAGAAGTCTAAAGTATCAGAGAAACAGTGAAAATTTAGAGAATTCAGAAACGGGAATCACTTGCTAAAAATTGTTACAGCCTGTGAGTGGACTGAGCTCAAGCAGAGAAGATGTAGGTTGCAGCCGCAGCGACATTATGGAGTCAGAGCCACCCAAGTCCTGTGGAGCTCACTTCTCACCATAGCTGGCCTGGGGTGCTGGATACAGAGCTACAAAATGTAATGAAACCTCAGAATTTGGCTATTGTCTTGATGGGTTTCATTCTTGATTTGATCCAATTGCTTTCTACCTTTATGTTCTCTCTTTTAGAATGGGTCTGTTTACCTTGTGTCATTGTATGTTGGAAGTGCTTAATTCTTTCACTTTCACAGGAGCTCACAGCTGAGAATTTGCTTTGCATTTCAAAGAAGGATTAGGACTTGAAGATTTTAGCAGTGCTGAAGTTGTTAAGACTTTTGCAACAATTTTAGAAGGACAGAATACATTTTGTATAAGGAGGTATAAATCTTTTAAAGAGTGTTGACTGTCCCCCAAAATCTTATGTACCTACGTATACTGTGTACTATTAACAAGTGGGGGATGGGTGGAAGGGGTGGATGCTTTGGGCTTGACCTGGAAGAGAGTGCACTGGTTCTGTCCTTCCTTACTAATTTGGCTCTGTTCTGCTATTCCACGATAAGCTCTTTCTCCCGCTCTGGCCCCACCATGTGATTCTAGCATTTCCAGTTGCTTGCCCCTCCCAAAACTGAGTGTCATGGTTTGGATCTAGAGTGTCGTCCAAAAGCCTTCTGTTTCTATGGATCCTATATAAGGTTCGAAGGTGGGGTCTAGCTGGAAGGGTTGATGCTTAGGGCTTGACCTGGAGGGGCATATTCTGGTCTGCTTTTCCATCCAGTCTTACCTGAGTTCTGCCATACTGCCATGAGTATTGCGATCTTCAGAGCACCAGCTATATAGCTCTGGCGCTGGCTACAACCCCACCATATGATTACACCATTTTCCAGCCACCCACCCATGAATGGACTGAGACTTTCTGAAACTATAAGCTAAAATAAATCTTTTCTCCCTGATGTTGTGTATGTCAGGTATTGAACCACAGCAATGAGAAAATAGCTAAGACACTAAGCTAAAATATAAGCTAAAATAAAACTTTCCTCCCTTACATTGGGGATGTCAAGTGTTGTGTCCCAGCAGTAAGAATGTAGCTAAGAATCAGGGTAACGTGAATCTCTCCATTGCTCATTAGGTTTGAACTTAATACTTAAATTTGAGTCTAGACATGGTTCATTTGTTTTGTGTCAACGTAGAGATTAAGTTGCTTTATTAAAACATTATCTTTTCATGGTATTTTTATACAGCTCATTATAATTGGAACATGATTTAATGTTATTCCTGTGACCTTTTTCCTTTTACCCTTCCAAGGCAATTTGCCATTACATTTTAGCCTAGCTAATAAATGAAAGGGAATTCCTTATTAACTGAAAGGCAAGCATTTCCAGTGACTCAGTCATTTAGCCTTTAAAAAATAAAGCATGTTATGCTATAAGCACCATAAGAGCCACTGTACACTAAAATGTATCAGCCTGGTTGCTAATATTTTTACTTTCAGATCCATGAAGATCTTATATTAAATATTATTATTTCAATGGTACATCCTTGAAAGAAGTTTAGAATATTGATAAGTTTTCTCTGAATGATATGTTTCCTATCTTAAACTTCTAGTATTATTCAGCTTCTTTAAACTGCAATTTCTTTTCTAAGATGCTCTTCGGGGCTTTAATTTTGCTTGATAATTTCACAAAATACTTGTCTCAATAAAATTACCTTTCCTTTCTCTGTTGAATATTATTATTATATAGTCTTTTGGGGGATAATGGTATGTAACTTTCTTAAAAATCTAAAATATTTTATTTTTACAAAGATAAATGAGAGATAAAAAACTGTGAAGAAGATGTTGATAATTCATGGTCTAATGGTTTTCTCATTTAATTAGATTTATAGCTCCAGTTAAACGTGATGGCTCTTATTTCCCACATCTGAACCAGGAAACTCTCTCTCTCTCTCTCTCTCTCTCTCTCTCTCTCTCTCTCTCTCTCTCTCCCACCCTGCCTCTCCCTCTCCCTCTCTGTCTCCTGTCTGTGCCAGGAAATGCCTTCACAGTGTTCAGTCTCCTGTCTGTGCCAGGAAATGCCTTCACAGTGTTCATGTCATCATCCTTGTCCTCTTATTCAGCTCTTCATGACAGAAGATGCTATGACTACGACGTAAGGGTAGCTGCAGTGATTATGGGATCTCATGTGTCCAGTCTTATCATAATACAGTACAGGCTACGTCTCCAATCTTCCCTAGAATAATACTCATTGTACTTAACAAGGAAGCCTGACTTTTAGGGAAGGAATGACAACAAGCACTAAATAAGAGAGGACAAAGATAAAGAGAGGCCTCATTCTAAGGTATACATACGGGCAGGTAGAAAGAACAAGGAGATTTTAGGGCTTTGTGTCTTGTGGGTATTCATAAATAACGTCTCTTCTTTATCATAACCAAATTAAATAAGTAGAAACAGAATTTATTTTCAACATATCATTTTGGTTTTCTAAGGCTTCTCTAATACAGCACCAAAAACTACTTAAGCAACATCAATTTATTGTTTTCAGTTTTGAAGATAGAAATCTCAGATGAAAATGTCAGCACATTTGTTTTTTCTGAGAACTGTGAGGGAACATTCTTTTTCAGTCATCTGTCTTTGGCTTGTAGATTACTAGAGTCTCTCTTTACATTCATATCACCTTCTTCCATTTATAATTTTGTCAAAATTTAGTTTCCTATTGAAGTACAGATTACATTAATACTAGATTAGTGTCCACCATGATGATCCCATGTTCAGATGACTTCATCTGTAAAATACCTTTGTCCACAAAAGGTCACATTCTTAGGTACTGGAAATCAGAACTTCAACATAAGAATTTGAAGCACACACATTAATCTGTAACATCTATGTATTTATTTCCTTAAATCTTAAATTTAATGTAATATGTTTTTTATCACTTAAACATCTTTTAAAGGGCATAATACCTCAAATTACATTAAATTATCAATTATCTTTCCTGTCCATGAAGGTACCTTTCTTTTTTTCATAAATATTTGTAATTATTTACTTTATTGGAAGTTAATATTATCTGGCTTGCCAGAATTGATTACAAAATAAGTGGCCTTCATGAGACTTTAGTTATCCTTTGGTGTTATGGTTTGTTTGTTGCTGTTGTTGTCTATATTGCTTCATTATTTAGGGAGCAAAAGTCCTAATATTTTGTCCATGCCTGGTGGTAGAAACTTGTATTCTCAGAATTCTGAAAGTCTGAGGCAGAAGAATGGCAAATTCCAGCCCAGCCAGAGAAATATGGTAAACTAGAGAGACTGTCTCAAAATCAAAATTGAAACAATATAAAAGATAAAAAAAATTGGCTCAGGATGTAGCATATGGCCAAGGCTCTCAGTTCAAATTCAGGCACAAAAAAGACTTCATATTTCATATTCTGTTTTCACTTGCATTTATCACTATATTGTTTTTAAAATGTATTCATGATTATTTTTATATTTCAAAAGGTGAGAAAAATATTGGAAGTTGGTAAGCATTTATTCTAACCAAGAAAATACAATGCACATCAGAACTGGGATTTAAACTGTGAAATTATCAATTATTTCTAGTGACAATAAGTGTGAGCTCTCAGAATGAAAGTATCTGTTGTACACGTGTCTGTATTTACTTTTGCTCCGACCAAACATTGGATTCTAGTTAGTGTTCTCAGATATGATGAGCATGGTGGTAGGCAGAGTAGCGAGCTGAAAGAGTAAATAATATTTACTCCGAAACAATTGATATAATGTGTAGGTAGGTTGAATATCAGTGGGAACATAAAACAGGTAGAGAGACAGAAAATAAGTTTGGAGCACTATTTTCAATGAAAATGCAGTTGCTGTTTAATGTCAAGTAAAATTTCTGAAGGATATATAATAAATGAAAATTCAGTCAAGAATATAGAGCAGTTATGAAAAGTTCTTTAAGAAGGTGATATTCAAGTAGGTGGTGAATAAAGGATGAAATACGGTGAGTTGGAATTTATGCAAAAGCTGGAAGAGTTCTCTAGGCTAACAGGACGCCTTGAGCAAGCTTGTCACAGATCTTCCTATGTAAAATACCAGCAACATCATCATTACGAGAGCTAAATAACAAGGGAAGAACTCAAAGAAGTCCACCAGGGGTGGTTTGAGATATTGTTCACAGTACAATGGTATGTTGCCTACTTTGTTTTGCAAAGCCGTCCTTGATGAATGGAAAGAAAATAATAAATAGATGAAAAGAAGGCAAAAGCAGTACAAGACAGCAAGCGTGGACGGTAATTGGCAGTTCATGCATCAGGTGGTATCGGGTGCTAGATTCCCACTGTGCAAATGATTAAAAACAGACTGAGCTTAGGAAATAAATAAAAGTTACAATAGGCTATTCTTGTGCATTTTAGATATAAAAAATAGGACTTTGATTAGACTTTATGCCCTATATAACTAACTTGTATAACTGCTTTTTAAGGAAGGAGGTGCTAGAAAGAATCAGTTATTTATTGCAATTTTTTAAAATCCACCTTAGATAATCTAAAACTAATATACATATTAAAAATTAAATTCTGTATGTCAGATTTACCATTTGTTGGAATCTAAAGTTTGGGAGAACAGTAGCATTGAATATAAAAACTCTGAAATCTTGCTATGGGTTGGATCTGGAGTGTCTCCCAGAAGCCTCAGGTATTTGCGTGTACTGCGATAACTGTGAAACTGTTATTGGGAGGTGGTGCCTGACTGGAATGGGTAGATGCTTGGGGTTTGACCTAGAAAGGTTGTGTCATATTGAGATTAGGGGATGCCCAGAGCAGAGCTGTCACATCTTTTGTTATTGGCTTGTAGTCCAAGAAGAAAGGGAAGGGCACCCACTCTGGGTGGAAGGGGCTCAATTGGGAGCTTAAACTGAGTAAAGGGGGAAGAAGAAACATTGCTACAGCTTCTTTCTGGAAAGGCTCCTAGCCTTGCCTGTGTCTCCTGGTGTGACTTGTTCCTGCTGCATTTGGCTTCTGTCTGCAATACCATGAGCACCTCTTCAGCCTTTGCCATGTGCTTCCGCTGTTGCTCACCTGCTCATGAATGAACCGAGTGAGACTTTCTGAAAATGTACATTAAAATAAATCTTTCCTGCCTTAAATTTTAGATGTTGGGGGTTCCATCAATGTAGAGAGTAAGTAACTAAGATAAGTCACCAGCCTTGTGAATGAAAGAGATAATAAAAGAGTGAATATAAAAGTGGGGGAAAAAGAAAACTAGAAAAATTGGTTCTTTCAGTTTAGAGGGCAAACATTCAGGGAAAAAAAGGTTGACTGTGACCCGCGCAATTGTCTCGCCAGCAAGAACGCACGCAGGAACCAGGATCCTTCTGCAGCAAGCGTTTATTGTAACAGTGATGAGAGGAAGACCCCAAGCCTCAAAATGGCACGGTTTATATATCCTTTAGGTTACATCTGGGTGGCGTGTTGATTCCTGATTTGCAGAGGCCAATCAGGCCATATGACGTGTCCGAATGATGTGACTCTGGGGCTGGTCTTTAGCCTAGGCGCATGTGCAGTGGCAATTGTTTACTAATCTGCCGGCCGGATGCCGGCGCCATCTTGTAATGGCGTTTGCAGGCTCTCTACAGTTGACATAAATAAAAAGGGCAGGGTAAAGTAAATCTGAAGAGTATGTTCTGAAAATCAAGAAGAATGTTTGGAAGGGAGACACTACTCAATTCAGAGTATACTTGGGGTGGATGTGGTGACCAACGACTTTAGGGAAAAAATTATGTAAAATTATGAATTAGAATGACTAATTGGAGCAAGTCCATGATAAAAAGTCTAAAGAAGATCTGCGTACCACATTTACACCTTTGTCCTCAGGAGAACTGTAGAAATGAGTGACTTGTACTGCAAGGTACAGCCAGTGGTTCTTTCTTGGTTTGGCTCTGCCATATTTGATACAGATTGTGTTTGATATGATGACAGTGATTCAGTAAAGGAGACACACGATGATGCTTGTGACACAAGGAATATCACAGCCAACAATAAGCTAAGTTAAAGAAAATGAGGAAATCCGTGACACAGGGGACATTGGATTTAGTGGGATGACTCATTATCCCACCCTAACATTTGTCAAGGCCAATTGTCTGAGAAAATCCCGATATTTCTTATATTTGTAACACATGTATATATATAAATATTTTCTTGATTGTTTTATTTCCCCAATAAAGCAGAAGATCAGTATATGAGATCTAAGAGTCAGGATTAAACCTGAGACCTTTGCTTTAAGCTTATTCTCAGTGCTTTTTCATCTACTTATTTTTTTTTTATTTGAGGCAAGTTCTCCTTAAGTAACTTCTTTGTCAAGGCTGGAATCAAATTTACAATTTTTGGACTTCGGCCTGTTAGTGTGCTGGGATTGCAGAGGTGTGCCGCCACACTTTGCTGAAGAGGAAGCTAAACCTAAAACTTTGCTAAAGTTTCAAAACGTGAAAGCAGACGGTTTGCAGAGACCATAATTAATATTCGTACAGTTGCTTCTTTCCAGTCTCCATATGCACATAGGAGTGATTCAGGGTAGGACTTGTGAAATGAGCGTGCAAAGAGCAAATAGAAGACACTGCAGTAAGACATTGGGAGGGTCAGATTGGTAGAGTAAATTGACTGCAAGTTTCCGCAAAGGAAGATGTTATGCTTTGGTCAGAGATAACATGATCACATTGTAAATTCTGGACGAAGGATCATGAAGATTGTGATCTAAATGCTGACTATGAAAATGACAGCTTAAGATAATGAAACTATATACCTATGGGGTAAATTGAGGACAGAATTGAAAACTTATAATGTCATATGAATTATGCTTTAATAATTATGAATTATACATTTAGCATGATACTTTAATGAGTATTTTGTGACTATACCAGTTTAAATTGTTTCAGACCAACATTTTTAAGGAAGAATTAACAGAAAAAGTTTTTACATATATTTGAAACTCCACTTGAAGCCTTCGGGCAGCCTTTCTGGCAATGGGAATTAGCAAGGCAACTTCGACGAGTACACAAAACCCCATAATGTCGTATTTCCCTGTATCCAATTGGCAATACAGATTTCACACTCAGAGGGCAGAGGAAACAAAACTGAGGTGTGGGTATTTTCAACATAGTTCATCACCGTCAATTACTCTCCTCCATGAAAAACTGGAACACTATTGAAAAGATAAGCTAAAAATTGATATAACATCTGACTATAACACTGTTATCAAAAGGTTACTACTGACAATTCAAAAATGCAGTTTTTATTTCATGTGATTAATAGCTTTCAAATATTTTTTCTCTTTTTGAGAGATAAATTTCACATAATATAAAATTCATCCATATAATCACTTTATGCACAGCCATTAATGGACATTCACCCATTCACCGTGCTCCGCAGTGATGCCCACTCTCTAGTCCCAGCCCATTTTCATCAATCTGGAAGAAAACTTCATACTCAGTAAGTGTGCTCTTCTTATCTGAACCTCCCTGAGCCACCAGCAATCCCTCATCTATTTTCTGCTCGCATGGTTTGCTTAGTCCGAGTATTTCATATACATGAAATCATACAATAAGAAATTCTATGTCACACCTAGTAGAACATGCTCCTTGAGCATAATATTCAACATTATTAACATTGTAACATGTATCAGCACTTTATTCACACTAGCTGAATAATAATCCATTAGATGGATATGCCTTATTTGTGCCTTCACAGACATTTGGGTTGTTTTCACTTTGGGACTGTTATGAATGGTGCTATCATAAGCATTCATGTATAAATTTTTGTTTGATGATCTGTCTTTAAGTTGGGGGAAATAAATACAAAGGAGTACAATTGCTGAGCTTACAGTCATTCTGTTTAAACTCACTGATAAAACCGCAAACTGCGCAAACCCTTTGCACAACTTTTTAAAACTAGATCACGTGAATTTTTGTTTATAGCTCTTTACATAGTATTACTGCAAAACAGACTTAGGAATATGTACTTTACAAATATTTCCCTAAGTTTTGGTTGTCTTTTCATATTCTTTATAATATTCTTTTATATAAAATAAGTTATCATTTTGATTAAATCACACTTCTCTCATTTTTTCTTTTCTTTCTTATGCTTTTGCTGTTATATCCAATAACCAGCTACTAAACCTTGAATATTATCTTTTTTGCTAATAACTGTACAATTTTAAATCTTACATTTAGACATTTTAGTCTGTTTAAAATTAATATTTCTAGGCTGGAGGAATATTACAATGGTTAAAGCAGTTGCCTTGCAAGTGCAAGGCCCCAAGTTCAACTGCCCAGCACCACATAAAACTGGGCATATGTCTGTAATTCCAGAACTCAGGAAGCTGAGGTAGGACGATTGCCATGAGTCCAGCCTGGGCTACAAAGTTAGTTCAGAACCAGCCTGGGCTACAGGAGAGTCCCTGTCCCTCCAATAGATAAATATTCTATATCATGTAAGAATGTATCTAGGTTTATTACTATGCAAGTAAATACTCTGTTACTCTGATATTTTTTGTTGGAAGGATTAGTCAATGTTCTTTGTACCCTTTTACTGGCATGTCAAAAGCAAATTGGCAGTATATGTGGTTTTATTCTTGGTCTTTTAATTCCAATCCATGGGACCTTAATCAGTCTTCTGTTATTACCACATCATTTTCACTTTTACAAAATATTAGTATCTACTTCTAGTCCTATGCTATTACCATACTACTTTGATCATTGCAGCTTTCTAATTTTTTTCTTAGAGGGGCTGGGCCATAACTTAGCCATTAGGTCAAAGCCCTGGTTTGATTCCCTACCACCACATAACTTGAGCATGGTAGCACACAACTGTAATCAGGCTGAGGCAGGAAGACTGTCATGTGCTCAAGGACAGCCCAGGCTACGTAGTGTATTCAATCAGTTGAACTACAGAGTGAAATTCTATCTCAATTTTCTTTTTCTTGGAAAGAAGTGTGTTCTGTATTCTGGTATGTTATTTAGGTCTCCTTCCAATTATTTATGAAGTTGAGCTTTTCACCCCTGCTTAGGGATTTGTTTAGTGATTGTACTGTATTGTACATTGTATTGATTGTATTGTACATTTCTTTAAGTAATACTATCATCTCAAGTATTCTCCTTCATAACAAGGATTGTTTTGCTGAATGTGTTATTGTGTCTTAACTTTAATACATTTGTGGATTTTTTTCAGGGATCTCTTGATAGAAACATATATATATATATATATATATATATATATATATATATATATACACATACCTATGCATAAGTGCACCCACATATGATGAATGACTATGTCCTCAGTGAATAGAAATTGCTGTGTTTCTTCTTCCACAGCTTAGATGCACTCCATTTATTTTTATTGCATAACACTGCTGACTATGACTTTCAACGCAATGCTGAAGTGCTTCTCGGAAAATAGGTGTAGTCACTTAAATTCAGCCCTTGCAATTTATGTATACTTATACGCAGTGATAAAACCGATGCTTTCAATTTTCCTACTTACAAATATAGCTGAATTATGGTGCTTTCCCACAAATTACCATTTACAGAATAATAGGAGAATCTTCCTTTTTTACCAGAGTGGCTATGAAATGGGAACCTTATTGTTAAAAAGTTACAGACTGAAATCACGTGCTAAAGACATGCGATGACTCTCTCAAAGAGATTTCTCCTGAGGATGGGGGACTTGCCTGGTGCTGTGGCAATCCTGGGAAGAGTCTAATCTGTGGGTGTGTGATGTGGCTGGGGACATCACCTTCTGTTCCACTGTTATTTCACTTGTTTCCTTCTGCTTTCAATATAAAACCAGTGTTTAAGCTGTAATAATGTCCATTCCCCAGAGCTTTACTTTTCTATAAGTTTTTAGAATTCCTTCCAAATCACATTATTTAATTAGTTGAGCAACTTTTAAAATTTTATGTAAATTTTTAATTTTATTCGATATTCTAAGTGTTTCTAGGGCTTTTTTTCTGAAATGTCAATGAAAAGGTGAAAGACATTAAGTGATGCTAGTCACATCTAAGTAGAAGTCACTCAAGTTATCTCTTGACCAGGTGCAGTAAGTTGGCCGTGAGCATTCATATTCAGTTGGCTAATGATCCCCTTAAGTTAAGTCCATTTACCAGTCAATGAATCTATTAAAAAATGTGTGGTGGCCTACTTTGGCATGTATATACATCTGTACTCGGAAGAGGTGTATTTAAAAATCTAACAATAGGTTTAAATGTACAGAATTTCAAAAGGCTATAAAAGATATATGCTGTACGGAAGATATTCAGAAGTGTTTATTTTATCAGATCGAGGTATTGATTGGGAATGACAGTCAATGTTATGAATCACCGTCACAGAAAATGGCATTTAACCTGAGGCTCTTCTATCTAAAATTTTAAAATCACTGGGCACACCAAATAAAAGAATTTAGGCAAGTGCAAAGAACACTCAAAATCTAGGAATAATTTAGTTCGACACGTAATTCAGAAAGAAATTTTATATGATTTAGGTCAGATTTTAATTATAAAATATGTTATTTCTAAGATTATTTGGAAATTTTTTAGATAATGAGAAAATTACTGAAAATTTTCATAGGGTAGCAATACTCCAAAGTGCTAATAATTATCATGGTTAGAATTTTTAACTCTTAAATGTAGTTCTTATTTAATCATTATAAAACCATCAAAAAGATTATAAAAACTACCCCAAACTTACCCAGGGTGACATTTCTAAAAAACTAAAACTTTCAGAGCAACAACAGAACGAAACAAGCATACAAACCAACAACAAGAAGAACAAAATAGTTTTTTTTTAATTTTAACTTGTTAACATTAATCAATCCAAATTATTTTATGTAGTCACAAGATAGTTTAAAATTTCACTTCGCAATTTTATGACTTTTGATTACAGTGTCAATGATCATACTGAGACAGCTGATACTTATCATAGAATATACGGTAATATATAAATGACTTTCTGGGGTAGATTGATGTTATAAATGTAAGTTTAGGTTTTAAATTATTTCTGGAACTATACAACATTGACATGAAAATTTGATTTAGCAGTTTCTCTGGATTCTTTATCAATAGATTAACGAAGTCGTTATCCTGTTGTTACAAAGGAACTAACTTGACCTGTAAATTTTGACAATTAAGTTTTTTCAGATTTCATTTACATTCTCACACTTTTTAGGTAACACATTGTAAATTTTTGCTAAAGAATTTAGAAAAAGCAGTAGACGTTTTTCCTATAAATTCATGGTGGATCACAGGTCATTTCTGTTTTCAGTTTGGACACACCTAGCAGAAGCACAGGAATAAGCCAGCCCTATTAATGAGTACACCAGCTACAGGCAGCTGATTTTAAACATTGTGTAAGGCACACTGCAGAAAGAAAATATTTTAAGGCAGAATGTGAAGCACTATTTGAGCTAAGGCTAAATCTGCTATGAGAGAAAACATAAGGATAACATCGTCCAATTTTGTCGCAAGATTTGAGAAATTGGGAAATGACCAAAAGAGTCCCCTCCATAGGAGTCATTGCTACTATTGAAAGAAGAAATCAAAGCATAATTTATTTTTCAATGAATTTAGCTTTTAGTGGCTTTAAAATTATCACAAAGTAATTTAATGTTTAAAATAATTAATGCTTTGTTGAGGGAGAAATACAGCTGTTATCTTTATGCATTCATAGTGGGTTGTGAAATAGTTCAACCACTTTCTAGAAAAACTTGCCTTATAAAATCTTTAGCTTAAAAATGCATTTACTATTTGAGTTAGGATTCCAGCTCCTAAGCATTTAGTTTAGGATAAAAAAAAAACACACATTTGCAAAAAAATTATGTTAGGAACTATTTATAGTGACTTTATTCATTGCCTAAAATTAGGAAAAATCTAAGATACTCTTCAACCACCAAGAGGACAAGCAAATCAGGTTTTATTATATTTATGTATAATGACTCAGAAAGATAAATTCTCTTCACATATGAAACTAAAAAAATAGAGAATCCAGTAGTTTTAATAAATGGAATCTATGCCAGGAAAGATATTATGAAACTAACGAAAGATGAAGATCTTTTTATTATTGCCTTCCTCAAAAGAATGTTCCCTCAGTTAAGAAAGTCTTAAATCACTTCCTGATTTACAGAAGCAGAATATTTCCTTTAAAATTGCATTGCATTTTGGTTCCCAATTCTATTGATTTGTAAAGAATTTACCTACCTCTAGAAATATAATATCTTATTTATGAACTTCTGACATGACAGTGAAAAATTAAAGAGAAAGATTGCCGGTTGTTTTGTTTGTGTTCTAGCGTAATAAGTTCCTGTCACCAGAGAAAGCTGAGGGTAAACACAAGGAAAAATTGAAGTTGATATATTTGTTTTCACATTAGGAAAAATTTATAAGCTGGGAAAGTCATATTATACTGATTTTATTTTTATGCGAAATATTTATTGAGGGGGACATTTCAGTGTTACTTAATCTATGAGGATACAATAAGAAAAATTGGTCATTGTGCTCTTACTCAGAAATTGAATTCTGACCGAGTTGTAAAGAGCGCAGCACAGGGGGATGCGAGGTCAGGACTCCAAACTTTGTTTTAATTTTTCTCTCATTCCACATCATGTCTTGTTCCTTCACTTCAAATATATCATTTTATTATGCACTTACTTATGTCTCTACTTCTCTTTAGCATGCAGTTACTCTTTTTCTATAATAAGTAAGCACTTTTTCAAATACACCCTTTCGAAAAACAGCGTTAGCAATAGATTTCTGAAGATCGTCCATACTCTCTTTTCCTAGTTTTTCTAGAAAAGTGTCTTTAGGTCTTCATTATCGATCCTCAAAACCAGAGGACCAGGCTAGTAGAGTGCATTTCACTTTCCTCTTCCTCTTCTCTCTCTAATGTATTCTGGTACAGTTGATATTTTTAATTGATATATAACAATCATATACATTTGTGATATATGTTGAAATAATTCAATATATTACTGCAGTATATAGTAAATCAGAAACATTAGCCTCTTTCTCCTCATCCATACTTGTCAATTCTTTGTGTTGGGTGTCTTTGAAACCTTCTTTCTCATTCTTCACAAACTCTGTAGTAAGTAGCTTTGAACTCTAATCCCCCATCCGTGCCGTGGAACATCAGAACTAATTTCTTTTGTATAGCTGTTTTGTTCACCCAGCCTCCAATCCCGATTCTGACTACCCCTTTTCACTTCTTTCTATGTCAAATATCTTAAGTGAGAAGGCAGATTAGATCCTGTTTTGCAGTCTGAATTGCAAATTTGCATTCAGTAAAAGCAAATGAAAATAATAATGGACGTCACTTTATTTAATGATTCAAAGTGTCAAATAGATCAAAATAATCCATAGTTTTTCCAGAGAAAAAAAAAAACTTCTAGGAATATATCTAGGCTTCCACAATTGAAGTGCAGCAAATTGATTAGAGAAATAGGCCTCTTTCTCACACTCTCTCCATATAAAGAGTGTTTGTAGACTGACTTCAAAATAACTCTGATTGGTAATTGAAGTCTCTTTTCTTACACTTCGAACTACAAATTTGTGGTTTTCCTTGATCAGCAGCATAAAGCAGATGTGACCGTGCATCAGACCCAGAGTAGTAGCTGCCTAGTCTTGGTACACTTGTATCATTTTTTTTTATTATTCTTGTCTCACAGTAAGCTGCAGCTGGTCTACTGGAGAATTGAGACTTCATTCTGAGCAGAGGTAAGTCAGAACAACAGTGCTAAGTGAGTTTAAACCTATGTGAGGGAGGCAGCTGGATTCAGCAAGTCTAGACAAGATCAAAGAGCTCCCATTTTCACAAGTAGTGACAAATACATCCTGTTAGACATGACTAAAGTTTTCTTGTTTATTAGGCACTACTTTTGTGACTACAGACAAAAAAGTGAAGCAATGAAAGAAATGTTTACCTTACTGAAATAAAAATAATTAGAGCAAAAATTAAAGAAACATTGTAAGCTACTCAAATATATACCAAAAAAAAAGCAAAAAGCAAGCTTTAAAACATTTTTGTCTCCAATCATCCTTCAAGCAGATAATAGTTTAAAAATTCTTAGGCTCCTTTTATGTGTATCCAGGGTGCTTAACATCTAAGTTCTTTGGGCATCGAAACGTGTACTTAGTCTTTTGTATATAAATTCTAAATTTCAAAAATAAGAAGTTAATCTTTTCTTTGTATTTTTTATTTACTCATATTCAATGTAATTGATACTGCGTAGACTAATTTCTAAATACATTAACTAAGAGTTTAATGTTATAAAGCCACTCAGAAACGATAGTGAAATGAGTAAAATATGTTTTGAGTGACAGGATACATGTATAGAAAAAAGGGAAGGAGTAAATTTAGAGCTGGATTTGAGGTCACATGTAATCCTATCACCATGATCTCATCACTCTGGGAAACTGGAGCACAAGCATCAAAAATTTGAGCCCACTTTGGAAAACTTAGCCATTTAAGGGGGCTTTGTCTTACAAATAAGTAATAAGTAGTAAAAATTAATGGCCTGTAGCTGTAGTTCAAGGCGAAGTCATTGGATTACATCCCCAATGTGATACACACACAGAAAAATCTTAAGATTGTCTCTTTTAAGGATTTGCATTAATATTTTTGAGTAAATAAGTCATTTTGCTCATTAACTCCTAAGTCCTGTTTTAAGAAACATGAGAAATCTGCTACTTTTGGTATTCAAATGAAAGAAAAGAAGTATATTCATGCTTATTAAAAGTACAGAAGCAGGAAATAACTTTTTAATATACTTCTTATAAGCACCAGCTATGTTTCTCACATAAAAATTTGAATCTCTACAGGTGGCTCAGAAATGTAACACTTTAAACTGTTTTATTACTTATTTAACAGAAGTTGTTACAGCTCATATTATGAACGTAGATACGATCAGTTTTATCATTTTAAAACTCTTGGATTTGGGCCTTTTACAAGAAGGCATATTTTTCATCACTATAATATTTATGCCATCATTTATTTTATCCGTGGACATACAGTTTTCGTGGAATTCATGAGAAGCAATACCAAAGTTTTAAATATATACAAGTTTCTGTACTTAATGTTTTATAAAATGAAATGCTAGATTACTATATATGTAAACACAATTGAATCCAAAAGTTTGCTCAATATAATGGCTAACAGCAAAAGAAGATAATCATTTTACTGTCTGTAGTTCTTTTTTTTTTCATGTTGATCTGTACTTACCTGGTGTTCCCACATATAGAAGTCGACAGGGACACGCTAATTATGACTCACACCATGAACAACAGCTGCCAAGAGAGTGACATGGTGGAAAGGGGGATTTTCACACAGGGCACTTATTTCTATTCTTTGTTTAATTCAAAGTGATTTATTGTTTTTTTTTTCAATTGATGTAGTATGAAAGAGTCTGTTTTATGTTTTCATACTTTTAGCTCTATACTAATTAATAATAGGTTGACAGAATTTATGGACTCGTCATTCATGAAGACTTTCAATAAAATGTTAACATTTATTTAAATTGCTACAATTATTATTTCATTAAAATTTATGTACATTGAATGGATGTAAAAAGGGATAAGTGTAAACTACAAAATTCATCACAATTTATCCTGTGTTCGGTTTATCCTCTGTTATGTGCCAAATAGCTCAAATGCTGAGTATGCTCATTGTTTTATATGATTTCACCATAAGTAAGTCAGCTAAAAGAGAGAGAAAAATAAGAATTTAAAGTATCTATTACGATTACATAAGTACCTTTACTCATGTTATTTCATTGTTGTTAGTGCTAGTATGATGTTTAGACTTAAATTTCTTTCTGATTTTACTTAATTCTAGTTTAAGAATAAATCTTATATATTTCTTTGGAATTTCTTTTAGCATCAATTATATATTTTGCACCCTTTTGTTGTTCTTTTCTTTCTTTCTTTCTTTTTCTTTTTTGTTGAGACAGAGTCTCTCTCTATAGTCCAGCTCATCCTGGACTTACTCTATACCTCAAAGTGACATCATACTCATAATAATCTTCCTCCCTCAGCCTCCAGAGTGCTGAGATTATAGATATGAGCCACCACTTCTAGCTGATTTTTATGTATTAACGGAAAACCAAATCCAGGGCCTTGTGCATGCTAGATAAGCGCATTAGCCAATGAGCTATGTCCTCAGACCCCTTGGTTATTGCTTGTCTTGGCGTGTCTTATTTTATTTTATTTTAGAAAAATTAGGGCTAAATTCTTTGTTTGGTAGTTATTTTCCTTTCACATTTGGAATTTCCATTTTTATATCTCTAAATGCCCATCAATCTTCTATATATGATGTGCTGATTTCATTACACTTCTCTTATGATTTCATTTTTTAACATACTTGAAATGACTGCTTTGAAGTCTTTGCTAAAACTGATATGCGGTCCTATTCAGGCAGTTTCTACTGATTCTTGTCTTTCTCCTGCATGAAAGCATGAAAGGTGCATTTCTTATATTTTAATGTCCCACAACTTGTTATTTGTTGTTGAATCCTAGACACATTATCTAATGTGGTGGAGCAACTTCAGATATTGATTCTTTTGTCCCCAATATATCAGAGATTTTCTTTTTTCTTCTTCTGTCTCTCGCTTCTACTCTTACTGTTCCCTATTTAACTATTCTTAACAGATAGGCTAGGCTTTGTATGCAGAATCTATCTAATGAAGTGTGAAGTTTCTAGAGACCTTTCATACAGAAGGTAGACATCAATTGGGGTAGATACCCCGGTGACACTGGTCTCCTTGATTTTCCTTCAGCTCTGTTACAGGAACATCATTCAATGCTACAACTCCGTTACAGGAACAGTAGTTGCTTTGCTGTATGTGTACATAGAGAAAGAGCTCTAATGTCTCTTCCTTTTCTGAGAGAAATAACTGTCCTATGAAGCCGGTCCCTCATTTGAGAACTCACTTAACCTTTATTACCTCCACAAAGCTTTGTCTCAATATATGTTCACATTGAGGAGGAATGTTTCAACACATAAATCTAGAGTAATACGGAACTCAGGCCAAAACAACAACCTAAAATTCATGTCAGATTCAAGTTAGACTGAACCTGAATTTTAACAGTAAATAAAAGAAGCAAGATTGCATAGAAAAGGTTATTTAGACCATAGCTGCATTTTAAGCATCTCTAATATCGCCACTTAATTGCTTTGAACAATAGGTTGTTTTTGAAAAATGACACATTCGAAATCATCTTAAGACAATTGACTTTTTTAAGTATTGAAGGTCAAGTGAGTTTCTAATTTCCCAATGTAAGCTCATAATTGATGGGGATACATAAAGGTCACAATCAAAGATATTTTGAACGCTAAAAAGTTCCTCAGCTTGTGTAAAGCTACTGAGTTCGTTAACCGAAAGGGAAAGAGGTGGCACTGTCAGATGCAGAAAAAGCGGGGAAGTGACAGTAAGCGCTGGAGCCAACGGCGCATGCCTGTCTTGTCACAATTTGTCAAGTATGTCCTCTGGAGATCATTTTCTACGCTTTTAAAATATCATGGCATTTTGGGTTGAATTACAAGACTCATTTCCAGCTTACTCTTGTACGTCCTGAATTTATGGATTGATGTGACATATTTCTGACTTGTAGCTTTCCTTTGTCTGTTTTAATGTGGATAACGCCAAACTTACACAATCTATTATCAGGAAAAACTCCTAGTGACTTCATTTGTTCTCAATAAATGTTCAAATTTTCTGATCACTGTAGCATCATTTTTCTAGGACAATAATAAAGCTTATCTATACTGAACAATCACATTAATTCTGAAAAGGTTAGCATTAGTAATTAAAGTTGTATATAATATCTATTTCTTTCAAAGTCAGTATATTGTTTTTTTCTAAGTATTTAAATTGCTCAGGCACTGCTGAATTTCTTGCCGAAATTCAAAACATTACTACAGTTGCTATGGCATCACTGCCTGTAATGTTTAGTTTCTCTTTTATTCTGCCATTCTAAAGAGAATGGCTTTCTTGACTACGTACAAAGAAAATACAAGGGAAATAAAAGTAAATGTGACATTTATGGAGTCATTGGCAGTTCATGTAATATAGAGGATACACATGTCTATCTCATTACCATAAAAGTTGCAGTTTAAGAGTGGGTGGTATAGTATCAAAATATATTGCTATTTCTAATTACACATTTCCTTTTAAAATAGACTCTCACTGATTCCCCAACCCCCGTGTATCTAATGTGTTTGAGAATGTGGAATTCATGTATCTACAAAATAAAAAAAAGTTTAATGATAATTTGGTTCAAATTGTTAAATATAATAGTCACATTCCTATCACTAGGACAAAATACCTGGCACCCAAAAATGCAAGGGCAGAGGAGAAGTTTCTTTTGGCTCACAATGTTCAGAGGGTTCAATTCTTGGCTGGCTCCAGAGCAGAAAGGACGTGCTGGGAGGAGCGTTGGTACGGGACAGCTGTCATCACATCGTATTGTGGCTCAGAAGCTGAGATGAAAAGAAGGAGCCAAAATGAAAACACGTGGAGAAGTCAAGCCTCCAGTGACCCCACTGCAACCACTTGACCTACGCCTCTAGACATAAGATTTGGGGAAAATTTTTTAGATCTAAGCTGTATAAAAATTATTACAATATTTAAATAAATGCAAATCTTAGCTTCAGGTTAATGCATATAAATAGATTGTGCTTTTATATGATTTATCTCAATAAATTCTTCTCTCTTTCTACTGTGTCTTGTAAGTTCAGCATTGAAAGGAATAGTTTTGTGAGCCAAAAAGTAATCTTTTTGGTTGAATATATTTCACATTTTCTTTAATAGTAGAATTCACAATGAGTAAAAATGAGTCAAGCAAAATCAGCAGTAATGGAGTACTTCATAAACTGAGTTTCCGTAATTGGTTATCAGCGGATCCTTAACACAATAATCAAAAAACAAAGTGAATGATTCTGGAGCAGTTTTGACTACTTGCAATTATTCAAGAAAGAGTTTTTGAATTGAGTGTCACCAAAGATACAACACACATGTGTCTATATGTTCTGCTGCCTTTTTTTCTTGTGTTCGTTCGTTTGTTTGTGACAGGGTCCTGCTCTGTGAAGCTGGCTGGCCCTGCACTCACTACGTGTACCCAGTCTGGCCGCGAGCTCACCATAACATTCTGCCTCAGCTTCAGGAGTGCTGGAATTACCTGAATGAGCCACCACTTCTGGTCTCTCTCATTTTATGACACCATCCATAGTCAGTCCTAGGGGCCTTACCATGATGATTTCATCCCATACTAGTAACCTCCAAAAGGCCCCCCTCTTAGTGGTATTGTCCAATTAAGTTCCTACCTTTTTAATATCTCACAATGGAGGAAACTTAAGCACGTAATTGCTTGAGTGGATATGCTCAAGGTATAGCTAAGCCATAGCAATGAAAAAGTCACAGAAAAGTAAGATCAATGACTATATAGGATGTCAAAATATAACACAAAAATAAATATAACATACTATGAGAAAGATAATATGGTTAATTGTAAATTTTAAGCTCATTTTTGAAAGTACATTAACCTTTCAGAGAAACAGTAATGAGAAAGCATTTTTATCATTCCTTTTTAACAAGCATTAGCAAATATTTAACAAGTATTGTAGTGTGCAGTTGAATAGTGAGTATCCTTTTCCATGAAGTGAAACTTTGTGAATAAAAGCCTTAAAAATTCTTGATTAGAAATATATGCATGTAATGAGAAGCAGGGTTTCTTTTCATCTTTAAAATAGTTTCAGGTAAAAGTTGTTTTCTATCATGGGTGAGTGATGAATTTGCATTTTCATTTCTGAAAATAGAATCATTTAATTGCTTGATTTGGGTTCTTTCCTTATTGTTAATGCTCACATTCTAATCGTTCGCATTAGTGCTAACAGTTAGATTCCATAGGTCTAACTGTACATAGTATCAAAATAAAATAACCAGACTAAAAAGTAGTACTTATGTAATACATACTATGCACACATTGACTCAGATTTCACATCGCCTACATTGAAGCAAAGGAATGTAAGATTTTCATCAATTTTCTATTACATGTACCCAAAATGACTATTTTCTTTTGTATTCTCATTACCTTACGCGTAAATAAGCATCTTATCAGATACACATGCTATGTAGATTCATTTAAAGCAGCCATTAAGTGTGCAGTTTCCCTGAGCCCATGGACACTTACAGAATCACTCAGATGGAGATACGATCAATCTGTGAAGAATTCTTAGTGCCACACTGGGAAAAAACAATTTACCCATCAACACATTTGTTAAAATACGCAGACGATTTCTCTTTCCTGATGGAAATGTGAAACTGTTAAGTTTTTTATGGACGGGAGAAAATAATGTGCTTTTAAAATTTTGATTTCATTTTCTTATTCGCCAAGCACAATTAAGTGGGAGTTGTGATTGTTTACTTGTTTTCTATTAGATATGCCTAGAGGAAAAGAGTTCCCGTAAATGATGACCTCAGGACATGCCACTTGCCCTGGAGCAGGATCAAAATACCATAAAAGAGAAAGTTAAAAGACAAAGTACCCTTACCTCATTCACCTAGAAATTTAAAATCAATTACATTGAACAAATCTGTGTTATAAACAACAGCATCTAACATCATCATAGCTGTTAGTGTTTCTTTTCATAAGTGTGACATCATAGTCTACATTACTTTGTATAAATCAATAATTCAGACAAAAGGCTTTGCCTTACCTGTATTCAAAACAAAACAAAACAACAAAAAAACTACCAACACACAGAAAGTGTACCCTTCAAAACTTCTAAATAAAAACTGAATTAGACTTTACTTCTGAAATAGTAATTATCTATAATTATCAAATTGAATTTAAAAGCAAATGTGGGCACTAACTAACTAAAATATATTAAAGTTTTCATATTTGTGGGATTTATTTTTGAGTATTTCAAAAACTGATCAAAGACTGATTCTATTTTTGATCATATTCCCTAGAACACAACTAAAATGCTATGATCAAGAGTGGATCTGAAGAAACAAATTAAGAAGTAAACATTAACAGAGTTTTCTGGGATGTTTTAAGTTATGTGCAATTATATGTCTTTATGCTTTTCCAGAAAGAAAAAGTAAGAAAGGAAGGAACAAACTTCATTTCACTAAATACCTTATCACACTTATCCAACACAAAGTTAATCATTAACCTACCATAGTAGTACATAACACTACTTTTTAAGTGTCAAATGAATGGCAGTGTTGTTTTTCTTATTCATTACAATTGTTATTTGTCCTGACTGAAATTTTTTTAGCCTCTGCCATAATCTACCTTCTACGTATCTATTTTATTACTTTCTGTGTACACAATAACTTTTAATACAATACGAACACCTGTAACGCTCCGTATATTTGCAAGCACTGTAGACCATGATCACCTTGTCTGAAATTAACCTAGCCTGTTATCAATGTAAGGCTCTCCAAGTGAAAGATACCAATGTATGAAGACACAAATATGCCTTCAGTTACAAAGCATGAGATTACGTTAGTATCAACACAAAACCTATTTTACGATTACAATTCATAAAATCTTTTGTATAACACATTCATGCTTATTGAGAAAATAAATTTATTTTAAAATTTTTGTGCAATATTGTACTAAATAGTTGATATATTTACATGCATTGAAAAGGGAAGTGGAATATTTACAAATCCCCGTAGATGGAGTCCAACTCCTCTGAGTCCCTATATGATCCAAGTTCTGCATGTTCCTGGTATTTGATGGTGGTTGATAGCGTCGCTGTGCACCATTTCTTAGAAAAGCTTCTTCTCTTAGCTCCATGATGATTCCGCCAACGACACCTTTCAGTGCAGAATGTGCGCACATGGACAATAGAAGCTATGGGGAATCTCAGCTTACTGACCAGCCAAGTACAACTGGGACACAAATCCTTACTTAAACACAGGCAGTTCTGAAGCACACATGCGATGACAATTTCATGACTTTTCTTTTGGAATTTGTTTCTTCATGCGTTTAAGATTTTTTTCTATTTACAAGCTACTTTGAAAATTATGTGCCTTAAATAATCAAATAATATGACCATGAATAAGTATGACTTAGAAGTCTTAATTCACAGGGAACACTTTCTTCTTATTATTTTAATAAATGTAAAGAGTGCCCTAACTCACTCAAAAATTATGCTAATTGATATTTAAGGCTGTGAATGCTAATATCTCATAATTAAATGCTTGTGCTAAATAAATTTTAGGAAACAACCATTGGCGGCGTTTAATAGCTATTTGTATGTCCAGTTTACTTCCTGTAGCAATATATTTGTTTCCAATTGTGATAAGTTATAAAGTATGCCAACAAACTGCTGTAGGGATATTTAGAGTGTTCATTTGAATTAATAAATTCATTTTAAATTTTATATTTACATTTTCATTGTCTAAATTTAACCGTGAAACTGATAATTACACATTATTAAAGTTAAGAAAATAAATATTTCATTTGGCATCTCTTTGCTTTCTTTAGTCTTATCCTCTATGACAATGAGCCCTTTTTTGTAAGTTCTTTGGTTACTCTAATTTTATGATAATATAAAACTCTGCTCAGAATATTGCAATACTATACTTTTTTGTAGCCTTTTACCTCCAGCCCTACACTTACTAAACATATATTACACATTTGATAAAAGCAAGAAATTTACTTGCAGAAACACTACAAAGAATGGTTTTGGGTTAAGTTAACAGACTCTTTTTTCCTAGAATTAGTTTGGGGGATATTGTAGGTATACATCAAGATATGGCTTACTTAGTCTAGCCTAACAGTTGCATTCATGACGTAAGGCAAAAAAATACACTATTATAGAATTTATATGTGTGTAAATGAAGCATATATTTAACCCTAAAAGTTCATAGCTTACTCTCAAAGATGGTACAGCATATGTTTGATAAGTATAGGACTGGAGGTAAAATCTATAAAAGAAGCATAACATTTTAATATTCTGAGCAGAGTTTTATATTGTCCTAAAATTAGTGTAAGTAATGAGCTTACCAAAAAGGGCTCAATGTCATAATGGATAAGACTAAAGAAAAAAAAGGGACGCTAAGTGAAATATTTATTTTCTTTAACTCTGATAATATGTAATGTCAATTTCTCAGTAAAATTTATCACATACACTATTCTTGATTTAGTATCCTTATAGACTCTAGGAAATGAAACAAAGTGATTAGTTTTGCACTTGAGGAGAAATTTACCATAAGAGATTTACATGACAAGGACATGAGAAATTATTTATGGGTAATAAATAGAGAAAATCTCCAAAGAACAATTTAGAGTAAAAAGAAAATGTGAGAAGTAGGCATATCAGTTCTCTCAAAGGCAAATGGACTGGAAATTGTATAAGGTAAGACAGACTGAATGCAAGCGTGAAAAGAATAGGAGAACGCAGAATGAAAAAGATATTAGGATGGCATTTACTGAAAAATAAATAAAAATTGTCATTTTTTCATTATTACATTGTAATGTATATAATAGAAAATACTGAAGGAACTCTGTATCTTAGAGATGGGTATTTTTAATATATAGACACTATAAAAGGTAATTTATGTAAATACTTAGAGAAATATTAAGCTCATAAAGGATCATCAAGCAATTAAGCAATACTATAATGCATCATTACATGTATGAAATTTTTGAAGACTACAGAGAATAAAGAGATAGGTGAAAAAAATTAGGTGTCCTCAAAAAAATAATGTTGTCGGTAAAGTAATAATGATCTTCAGAGGATAGATAGAAGTGAACTTCTGCAAGTAGCATAGGTTAAAGCAAGAGATATTTTAATGAAATTGATTTTCTATGTTAACAACCTAAAGAAAAAACACACCGATCTCAACGTTAAGCAAATGTGGGTAGAAAAAAAAAAATTACTACAGCTTCAGCTTCCCAGTGGCAGTGCAGTTCAGAGCTATGTTCTTGGAAGAGACTTCCATCAAAACAATTTCACGACCATAATTATATAAATTTTCTTTGACCTTGCTGGAAGTTTAATGTACTATTCACCCATGTCTGTTGGCTCTGATTTGTTGACTCACGCCTTGCCCAAGTACAACCTAAAATCTGTACAGCTTTGCGTGCTGCCAAGTAGAATAACTAGTGGAAGACCACAGTATTCTGTCACCTTGACAGTATTGTGTATCATCCTAGCATCAGCTCTTGTGAATTACTGTAAATTGTTTATGAATGCAACCCATGCAAGGTAAATTATTTCAGTGAACAATGTTGTAGTTTCTGATTCTGCAAAGATAAAAAGTGAATTAAACAAATGGTGCTACCCGCTGAGCCAGTAGTCAGCCAGAAGCCACCTCTGGCAAAACTTATCAATATCATTTAGCAAGACTTTTGGAGATACACCTGTAGTTTTTCAAAGGAACCTTATTTCTTATTGCAATGAGAGAACACAGGGAAACATGGGGTGTCTTAATAAGCAAGAGCAGGCTATCACTTATCTAAAATAAGCTGAGACAGAGAGCTCATTGACACATCATATACCTTATATACATAAAGCATATATATATATATATATATATATATATATATATATATATATATATATATAATACACCAATAGAAGATAATTTAAAGCAGAATTTTTAATGTGTCTATGTTTTAAATGCAGTCTGACACATAAGATCAGATTGTTGGATTTTTCACTAGTGTCATCCTATGGTGTTCAAAAGTTCTGCTCTAGAAATTTTAGTTTAGGGATTCTCAACTTTATTTGAGGAAATCTGGTAAAGATTTGAAATTTGGTCTATTAACTTTTGTGAGCGTGTAAAGAAGCATAGTTTTCCATTCAAATGCTGATAGAAAGTTTGAAAAATTATTTCATTGTGTCTCATAATAATACTAAGCTATGAGACTCTGGAAGAGAGACAAACTGAGAAAAGAATAAAGCTGAAATTGTTAGAAAGTTTCAGAGGTCTGTTGAGTATCTTATGGCGTTCGTTCTGGCTTTGTCAGAATATTCTATGATGTTGTTTATTTCTATTTAGAGCTATTAGTTATTGCTGGGGAAATAATATTATGTGGCCATCATCTTCATATCATTTAATTACACTGCAGCTTAGATATAAGCAGATGCAAATCCGATTTATTTCAAGAAAGTGAAAACATGGATTGCTAGAAAAACACTGAGACTAGAGAAATAAAAGGTAACCAGTTCTCATGGGGTAATTGATAAAAATATCGCTTTTTTACCACCTTTATCTATATGTCATGCTACTTTTGTATGACTCATAATCTCACAATCTACCAATCAAACTTAAGACTTCATTCGGACACACTGTAATTAATTAATCACAGATTTTGTCTTTTTGGTTGACTGTACAGGTTTAATTGACAAATCTTTTGCAAATAATCATCACATCAAATTGCAATTCATTAACTCCAAGAGTATGCCTGATTGCAACCTAACTGCATTTCTTATCCATTCGAAATAATGGTAAAATAATCTTAATTATGTTAAAATAGGAACTTACAACTTTTAGATATTAATTTTTCAGAAATATTATCATAGACCAGGACTAGTTTCCTACATAATATATAAATTCAAAACTATATTAGTACTTGTGTAAAAATCTACTGATGCCATTTATGTAAAGAAAGCTAAGTAATGACGTATCTACTGGAGACTAGAAAGTGTATCAATCTTCACTATTTTATTCGCAAACCATATAAAGAGCTGATGAGGAAAATAGGAAGAAATGTTTCAAACCACATGTTTCTACAAAGTAACTTCGAGGCTCATTTAAATCCCAATATTCTCTCCTTTCTTCCTATAAATAAAACACTGGTGGGAGGCTATCAGAATGGCTAAGTGTTTGAAGCACTTGCCTAGGAAGCACTTAGTACCTGAGCTGGACTCCCCAGAACTACATAAGCTGGGAGTGGTGGTGCACACCTGTAATCCCAGCACTCACGAGGCCGAGACAGGAGAACTGTCCTGAGTCCAAGGCCAGCCTAGGCTCCATAGTGTGTTCAGAATCAGCCTGGGCTAGAGAGCAAGACATTGTCTCAAAAATAAATAAATAAATATTTAAAAGTTGGTGTTTTAATAGGATGAAATGCAGAAAATTTTTACTTCTATAAGAATCATGCACAGCAAGGAGTTGCATTATTATGTAGTGTGTCTTTGGACCCCGAATACCCCTACATGTAATTGTTATATGTACTTCATGTTAAGCTATGATCTTCTGCAGTTTAAATTTTTGTCCTCTTTTGGTCACAGTAACTGCAACCATTCTTCACAGAATGTTTTATTTTTAATCTACACATCCTATCTATTAGCATAGATTGTTCATTCTCAGATTATCCTTGTATCCTCCCAGTTCTCACAAAAAAGATGAAAAAAATTCTAATTCACTACATTACTTTCATTCATTCATGTCCAGTTTCAAACACAAACATGATTTTCTAAGTAATAGTAACAATATATTCAGTAGGCAAAAACAATTCATGATTCTACATAATGATTAACTGATACATTCCTTGGTCTTTCTTGAGTCCCTCCTCCCCACCCCCTTTTTCAGTAGTATGTATTGCGATACATAATGGTTAAATTGAACTTAAGAATCTTGTGTGCACATATCTAACACAAATACCTCACATTTTCTTTTACATCCCATTTTCACCCTCACATCCCTTGTTCATGTCCCCAGCTCCCAATATCTCACTTGCCTCTATTATTTATTTATACTCCGTGTTCCTCATATTAAAGGAACCATGCAATATGCAGTCCTCTAAGTCTGATTGACTTCACTAAGTGTGATACTCTCAAGTTCTATGCATTTACTGACAAGTGATAGAAATCTGCCTGTCTCTATGGCAGAGTAGCAATCCATTGTGTATGCACACATTTTCCTTTGTATCCACTGGTCTATTGATGGATGTTTTGGCATTATTCACTATTTAGCTATTATTAACTGTGCTGCTATAAGCGTATGTACGCATGTATCTCTGCTGTTGTATGGTGCCTTAAATTCTATGGAAAGATACCCAGAAGAGGTATCACTGGGTCAAGTGGAATATTTATGGTCAGGGTTATTATTTTTTTTTTGAGAAATCTCCCTACTGTTTTCCATGGTGGTTATACCATTATATAATCCCACCAACATTATCCAAGGGTCTCCCACCAGCATTGTAAAAGGGTCTCTTTTTAGACATCAACACTAGCAGCTGTTTCTTTTGAGTTCTTGATACAAGACATTCTCACTAGGGGATGATGGTATCTAAGTGTTGTGTTGATATGCACATCAGCAAAGGCTAAGGATATTGAATGTTTATTTATCCTGTATTTGCTGACCATTAGACTACTTCTTCTAAGAAATGTCTGTTTCGATTGCCCATTTTTAGCTGGATATCTGAGTTTGATGGGTGTATTTTTCTTTAGTTCTGTGAATATTCTAGTTATTAGCCTCCTGCCTAAGATGCGGTTGTTATTTTTGTTTGTTTGTTTCCCATTCTCTTGGGTCTCTTTTCATTCTGTCCATTGTTTCCTTTGCCTCACAGCAATTTTCTAACTTAATATAAAAACCTACTTCTTCATTGGGGTTATTTCTTTTGGATTAAGTATCCTGTTGAAAGTCTTTGCTCACACATATATCTTCAAGAGTTTTTTTTTTTTTTCTCTCCAAGAGGTTCACTGTTTCTGTGTTAAATTATCGGTCTACTTTGATTTAGTTTAGCAGGTAGCTATAAATATGGGTCTATGATCATTCCTCTGAACATGATCCTCTTTGTCAAAGATCAGAGAGTGGAGGGTACTTGAGGACATCACTTAATCTTATGTCCTTTTCTATTGGTCAACATGTCTCTTTTTTTTTTTTGCCTCTGTCCTGTTCCATCAATCAGCTGTTTCTACGCGAATTCCATATGGTTATTATCACTGTTGCAATTTTGATAGAATTTGCATTGAATCTATTGTATTTTTATAATCTTCTCCCTGAAATATTTGATTATTGAGTAACACTTTTGTAAAGTACATTGGGAGTATTTAGAAAACTAAAAGTAATGTAATTTAAAAATTTTTGCTGTTGATCATACAATTTGCATAGGATATTATTGTAAATGAAGTAGACACCTGATGATTTCTATAAGAATATCAAGTGTGATTTTTTTTATTTTTTATTTTGTCCCTGTATTGGTTAATGTAATAGCAAAAACAAGTAAGTAGGTATGTTGCAGATTTCTAGAATCATAGGACTCTGAGGCTGAAAATACATTAAACACAAATTCCACAATTATCAGATAGAGTGTAAGATAGACACATAAAGACAAATTTATTTCTTGCATCTTTAAAAAAGCTATAAACAATAACAAGAAAATGAGAGACAACATGTATTAGAGAAACATAGCCTCCTTGTCCTTTAACGGGTGTATTCGAGGAAAATTTTCTTTAAAGTTAAACTTCTATTTCAGGGAAAAAAAAATTTAAATCATTTTAAGTAGTTTTCTTCAGGCTTCAATTAGCCAAACTATGTAGCTCTGAGAAAATAGTTTAGGTTCAAAACTACTTTGGGTTGTGATGAATAAGGAATAGAATCTCTCTTAGTCATTCTATAGCCTAACCATAGATGTTCTCTCTCTCTTTCCCCAGCTACTGCCTCTACCTCTACTCTTTTCATAATAATGCATTCATTAAAAAAACAAGCAAATGAGAAAGAAAATAGAAGCTAAGAAGCATGTAGCAATCTGGAAAAGGAACATTCCATTCAAAAATCATAAAATTTTGCAATAAACTCAATGTGCCGACATCATAAAAATCATTTTATCTCCTATTGCCAGCACTTCAACTTTTCATGCTAAACAAATTTTGCTTCTCACATCTAAGTTGAAAAGCAAATTTTGTGTAGTGCTTAGAAGGAAAGAAAGGCGGGTGGATGAATGACATAGTGATTAGAGCACTTGCCTAGCAGGCACAGGGCCGTGAGTCCAGTTCCCCAGCAACAGTTAAAATCTGGATGTGATGGCATATGCCAATTATCCAAGCACTCAGGAGGATGAAGCAGGAGGACTACCATGAATCTGAGGCCAGCCTGGGCTACATAGTGAGTTCAGGACCAGCCTGGACAATAGAGCAAGACTCATTCTCAAAAAAAAAAAAAAAAATCAATAAGGGAGTATAATATCATCAACCAAAGCCCAGCTGAGCATGATTTTGAGAATCCTTTCTGTATTTGTTGTCTTCTGTGCATGTCATTTGTACGTCTTGCTTGGGGGAAAAACATCTCTTCAGGTGCTTTGTTCACTTTTTATAATTTTGTGTGTTAGTTTTACGATTGAGTTGTAGCAATTTCTTAACATATTTTTGTTTGTTTTTTCTTTACTGGGGTCTCCTTTTCTTTTTTTCTTTCTCTGTTTTTGTTTGTTTGTTTGTTTGTTTGTTTTTTGAGTCAGGATCGCCCTCTCCCTCTTTAGACCAGGCTGCTCCTGAACTCACTGTTTAGGTCAGGCTGGCCTTGAACTCACAGCAATCCTCCTGTCTCAGGCGTGCGCCACCACACCCAGTTTATGTGGTACTGGGGAATCTAACTCGGGTACTTAGCTCTTGATTTAGTGCTTGCTAGGCAAGCCCTTTAACTGCTGAGCCATTCCTCCAGCCCTTCTTACGTATTTTACCTACGGACACAACACCCGATAAATGGTTTGGAAATACATTTTCCTGCTTTGTAGATTGCTTTTTCACTCAGTTGATTATTTCCTTTGAAGTACAGAAGCTGTGTAGTTTTACACAGTTCTACACGTCTATTATTGCTGTTACTATCTCCATCGATGCAAGAAATTGTTGCCAAAATCAATTTTAAGAATTTCTGCTGGTGTTTCCTACAAGAATTTCACAACTTCTAGTTTAAAACTTACAACTTTAAATATATTTTGTGTTGATTTTTGGTGTTAATACATTTGTTCAATTTTCCTCTTTTGAATGTGAATATTCAATTTTCTCAACACCAGTTGTTGAAAATGCTTTTCCACCCCCTCCTGTATTGATGGCACGTTTGTGCAAGGTCAGATGCCCAAGTACTCATAGGCTGAGTTTTGAGAACTATATTCTTTAAATCTTAAAATGACAATTCGGTTGTTTAAAACTATAGCCTTTGCTATTTGAATTAAGCAAGAATGCATTAAGGACTCTGCATGTGACACTAACAGAAACTGATTTCTCAAAATCTTTTCCTCTTTATAATCTGTTCCCACTCTTTCACATGTCCCTTCTTCATATAAAATTTGGAAAGATGAGCTCTATTGCCAAAATAGAAAATGTACCATGTGATTTCCATCTCTCTCTTCTGTCTTTCAAATCCAAGAATTTAACTTGTAAACTATTATTTCACAATTTGATTCTAAAATTTTTGAGATATTTTGTTTCCCAAAATATTTACAAGTAGAACACAGATTCATCAATCATCTAACGCTACTACATGTAGAGAGTAAAACTTAATAACTCAGCTGTCAAATTATTAATGAAACTGCATCAGAAAACTTGTTCTCATCAGTCTGGATACAGCTCTCTTTTTAATTTTAAATAGAAATCAGTTTATTTTCATGATATATGTTTGAGAAGATTTGTAGACTGAACTGGAAATCAATTGATTAATACAATTTTATATCTAATCAGATATACTTTCATTATTCCTTCATTATGATTGGAAAGTAACATCAGTGATTTTTTTCCTAGAATTCTATAGTTCAGACTGTTCTATACTTGTGTACATTACTCTCAACATGATGTCTTTCCTCTAAAAGAACTTCTTGACAAGATTATTGTGTCACTTATAATGTGATTATATTTTAAAATTCTCTGAAAGAAATGCTTACATCCAATTCATATTTCCTTGTATATTTCATATTTCCACATTTCCTATTTCCACTCATATTTCCTTGTATTTTATCTTATTTTATATAGAAAAAGAGAAACATGTGAAAGGAAAAAAAGGAACTTTGCTTATCTGGCCTCGCAAATTACACTTTTTGGAAAAGTCTCTTGGGAAGATTATGATACTTTTTAAATTTAAAAATAAATCAAATTTTGCAAAATAACCTTCATTAAACATATTTCTGTGAATAGGATTGTATGCATTCTTCTCACTATGACAGTTGTTTTAATTTTGTAACTAATTTGTGACCACTTTTCCCAATATATTTTTTAAAATTGTGAATAGCATTTTAGAAATTGAGCTCCAGTGTCAAATAAATGAAAGTTTCAGTGTATAAGTTAATGTCTTAAACTGCATCATTTTTTCCCCTTGTAGACTACATTTTGGGCTCTTGTTTTTTCATTTCTAATGGAAGAATAATGGGCTGGAGGAATAGCACAGCAGTTAAAGCGTTTGCCTTGCAGGTGCAAAGCCTGAATGTAATTCCCCATCACCACATATAGCCAGGCATGGTGACGCACACCTGTAATCCCAGCACTAGAGGCTGAGGAAGGTGGATTGCCTGGAGTCCAACGCTAGCCTGTACTACATAGTGAGTTCAGGACCAGCCTGAACTAAAGAGTGAGGCCCTGTCTCAAAATTTAAATAAACAAATAAATAAAATAAACAAATAAAAATAAAGGAGGAGTAACGAGACTACCTGCACCTTGATATTGTGATATTAACCTAAATGTTTGCAAATGAATCAACCAAACAACAGCTGTGTTCCAGTCTCTAGCATCTAGTAACAGTTAAGTTCAGTTGTGTGTGCCCTAAATGTACAGTGCCCCTATGATCCTCGATAAATACCACAAGTATTTTCTGCTCAATTTTTTTCTGTCTGCCTAAAAATTATTTTTTTTCAAAATGATGCCTTTTTCCAGGCATCATGTTTCTTTGAGACTAATTATGTCTATGACACGTTCCACCAACTCTGGGGACACTTTTTCATTCTTAATTTACACGTGAGTCATGGTATTGAGCATGTTCTTTGGAACCGCTAACTTTGTTTCTCTTCCCTGATGTCTGATTTGTAAACAGGCTTTGGGGAAGTTTAAACTGGGTTGATACGTATTACCAACCACTGTGCCTACCAAACAATAAGTATTATCTAAACATTAGCTCTAATTATTTGTCTGCTAATTTACCAGGTGCAGGCTCAATTGAAAGGCCAATAATTAACTAATTTGCAAATTTGTTGTCAATTATCATTAGGTAATCCAGAACACTATAAGTCAAGCCTAAAAAATAAAAGTGAAAAACTTTTAACAATCAGTTGCTTTACTCAATAAAGTCAAAATATTTAGCAAGATCTATAAAATATTTTCCTTTAAAATATGCTTCCCAAATTGTTGCCCTCCATAGTCTCAAAATTATTCAAAAATTTCAGAGCTGAAAATGAAACCATACTTGTCATTTTTTTTTAAATTTTCAGTCTTTTTTCAATTTTTCTAAAATTTCACCTCAAGAATGGAAGATCCATTTTTAAAATTTATATCTTTTTTCTAGGCAATAGGGATACATATTTATTCTGTTGCATATATCAATCAAGGAAAGATTTTCTTCATTAACAGATAAAATTTGTATCTTTATCTCCTCTTTAGGTGACAAACTAAGACATTCCAGACTGTACACAGTAGTTACTTTTCAAAAAGTGCTAACACAAGGGAGCTTTTAGAATACCTATAGTAATAAAGTTTAAAAGGTGTGCTTGCTGCTGGAATTTATAATTCATTTTTGCTCTTAGAGCTGTGAAGAGATTTTTTAAAAAAGAAAAATTCTTAGTAATATAAAAATCATTCAAGTTGGAAAATAAGTCAAAATGCATTTGCAGATGATAAACTCCAAAAAAACTGATTAGAACTATTAAGTGATTTTAGCCAATTTTCCGAATGCAAAATTAACATTAAATTGTATTATTACTATGTAATCATACCAAACCATTTTTAAAAATTAAGAAGGCAATCACATTTTAAGTTGCTACAAAGAAAAAAAAACTAGAAATAAATTTAACCAAGGAAGTGTATGATCCCTATAATAATATATTACAAATTGCTCATGAAAGAAATTGAAAAGGCAACAGGAAAAATGAGAAGACATCATGGTTTGCAAGAATTGATACTATTAAAAAGTCTAAATTGCCCAAAGTACTTACAGATTTTCAATACCAAAGGTATTTTTTACTCTAAGAAATTTCTCAGAATTCTAAAGCATGTAGAAACCATGGAACCATTATATACATTTTGAATCAAAATAACAAATCAGAAGTAATCTTTGTTACAAAAAACAAACTACACAGCTTGTTTATGAATAATTTATGATTTTGATACAAAATTAAAATTGTATGAAATAAAGACCTTACAACAAAATAAACACCTGCAGATTTACAATCAATTGAATTTCCACAAAAATCTCTGAACAGGCACAGGACGAAAAAAAGACCTTTCGATAATTTTGTTAGTAAAGTCAGATATTCACCTAGAGAATAATGAAGTGAAACCTCATCTCTCACTCATTACAACAATCAAATCAAAGTTGTTTAAGGAATCAAGCAAATCCTAGAAATACGAAATTGTTAAAAGAAAACATAAAGAAAATTCTTCAGGACATTGAAATCCACCAGAAACTTTGTGCCAAGTCTTCAAAAGCAGAAGCCACAAATGCAAATGGAATTTTAACAGAAAAAAAAAAAAAGAAAGAAAACAAACTCCAAAAGAATTAGAGCCAATCTATAGAATTCAAGAAAACATCTGTGGTATATACATCTGAAAAAAATTTTGCTATTCAGAAAATATATGAAACTCACAAAGCAGAGATTGAAAGGAAAAGAAAAACTCAGAGGTGCAGAGATTTAAATAATTCTCAAAGAAGACATACAGGTAGGAAATAAGTATTAAAAAATGTTCAATAGAGCTAATCACTAAGGAAATTTAAAACCAAGCAAAAATGAAATATTACACACCCTACTAAAAATAGCTAACATAAAAGGACTAACGGTAAGTGCCAGTGAGGATACAGGGGAAAGGAATCACTTGTGTCCCGTTGGTAGGAGAATGAGTTGGTCCAAACATTAAGGGGAAAAATGTATGGTAATGTCCACTAATAATAATGATGGAACCACCATGCGATCCAGCAATCCCACTACTGGCTATGTTTCCAAAGGAAATAAAGTCAGTATAATGAGGAAACACCTGAGCCCCAGTGCCCATTGCAATACCATTCATAATAGATGAGAGGTGAAAGCAACCTGAAGCATCCATCAACTGACAGTGATAAAACGTAGTGGAACACACGTACATAATAAAATACGGTTCGGTCATGCAAATCAATGAGCCCGCATTGTTTGTAACAACATGTATGAATCTGAGGAAACATTTTTAAATGTAATTAGTCAAAGACAAGAAGACAAATACTGTGTGATCTTTTGCATATAAACTTTTGGAAAAATTATCTCACAAAGATGACAGTGTAGTGATCAGAAACGGGGGAAAATAATGAGGAAAGATTCAGAAAGACTTGCCAGTGCATGCTAGTTACAGTGAGAACTAGGAAGGTGTGGAGTACGACACATCAGGGTGATAATAGTCAACAGTTATGTTCTGCATAGTTCAAAAACTACCAAGAAATAATTTTGAAGGATTTCCACACAGAAATTATCAATGCTTAAGGAGATAGACATGTTTACACTGATTTAGGCATTGTTAAGTATATATATACATATTGAACACTGCACAGTGACTCCATTGATAAGCATGTGTTTTCCACTTTGAGATATGAGTTAAAATAAAAATAAATAGCAATAATTATTAGGTCTTTCCTAGATATATGATGAGTACAACACAACTGAACATTATAAGAACAGATATTCACCTATGAATGGACAATATTAAAATTATTTTGCACTGAGTCCTTACAATTCATCTTTAAACATCACAAAAGTTTACATAAGATAAAATTATTTTATTTTATATCTAATTCATAACAACTTGAATCAAATTCTTTATGAGCAATGTCCATGATTTATGACAGTTGGAAGCTGTGTAACAATGGAATTAAAACCTAAATAAACATGGCAAGCTGATATTAAAGAATAAGCAGGACATGAAAAATATATCAATCTTACAGAAATAAGTCATCCAGTAATAATAGATGAAACCTATCAAGATTTGAGAGAAATAACAAATTTTGAGGAGAGGAAGGACAGCTAAATTTATAACTACTGGCTCCTTTAACAATGATTCATTATTTGTATGTGACCTTATAACTTAGCCCTTATTCAAAGCCTATTCAGGCTTTCTTCACAAGCACAGCAAGAACAGTAGGCTAGATTAATGAAATTAGAAGTTCAGGATTATAAAATATCAGTGCAGCTTGAAAGTAGAAGGAAATGACAGTTGGTAACTCAATGGAAATATGCAGGTAGGAAAGGAAAGGACTGTAGCCAATAAGAATTAAAGAACACCATCATGTCTTTTAGATGTCACCAGTATTTAGACTTTTACAGGAGAAAAAAAAAAGTCCACCATTAACATTGATTTAAAGTCCATTTTTAAGTTGACCTATGTTTATTAAAGATCAGCTTATATATTTGTTCATATTACAATCATTGGATAATTATATTACAATTCTAAGAGGACAGAGAAAAATTGAAATGAACTTTGGGAAAAGAATAACATCAGTTGTACGAAATGTAATGCTCCAGTTGTGTCAAATTGTTTAGAAAAGCCAGCTGTATTGTTTAATGGATGAAGTGTATGTAAAGATAATATAACTATATATGACCCGCACAATGCTGAGACAAATTGAAATATCAGATGATTTGCTTATAGTGTTATTGTGTTCTTCTATTATCAATAGCAATACTGTATATTTCTAATAATATTTGTAATAATATTTTTTCAAAATTTTTTCATTGATATATTTCAATTACTTCCTCTATATATAAAATTATATTCCTTTAAGTTTTAGACGAAAGCTTGTCAAATACCTCCTTCTATTAGTTTTGGAATATTTTCAGAAAATCAAGTGAATCCATGTGAGATTTTATGGTTTGCTTTTCTATAATTTTTCAGCATGATTGTTTTAATTGATTTTATTTTCTATATACCATGTAAGTTTGATTCTACCTGTAGCAATTCCCTTTTAATGGGGATTTTATTTTCTTGGAAAAGAGCCCTAAAACTCATTTTTGAAAGCTCATGAGAATATGCTGCATGATATCAATTTTGTTTGTCACTGTGGGTATTGTAGACTCCCAATTCATTCAGACAAGCAGAAATCTATGAGTGCCATGAAGATACAATATACATACATACATTTAAGTATATAATTAATTGATATTATGGAATAAAGAAACATGCTAGATAGTCCTAAGGGCCCCAAAGAAGTCAACTAGAAGCTCTATGAATAAGATCAGATCTTCTGCACTTAAAAAAAGTGTAGAATACATTTTTAATTAATGTCTATCCTATTATAACTTTTTAACTTGTCTAAAATAAGTAATGATTGCATAAGGCATTTTTAAAAATAAATGTCTTATTGTGCTTCTCTGCTTGGGAGGGTCACCTCCACGTACCATGAAATTTCAGTTATGAATTCCCTATCTGCTTCTAGGAACCTGTCGAGACCTCCTATCTATTGTCATCCTTTCTCACTTGTTCTTTATCGATATGAAAGTCTATAATTTTTATTCCTTTATTATATTTTAATAAAATTTCATGACAAAGTAAGATATTCTGCAATTATTTTTGTTTTATAAGTTCTTCTCTTTGAATGTATTGTAACTTTCTGCCAGGCAATTATAACTGAATGACTGAATTATGGTGTTTTTTTAGCTAACACTAAAACAACCAAATTATTAACGGATGGATATAGGTTTATACTGGTGGTTGTGGGATAAAAATGCAATGTAACCTCTTTTTTATATAAGATCTAACTAAATATGATTCTGTTATGGCTACTTAAATTTTATGAACCTTAAAAAAATCATATCACATTTTAAATTCATACTTTTGGATAAAAGCTTCTTTTATAGGCTCAAACATTAAGAAAATACACAGAAAATGTAAATCTTAACACTTCTGCTACCAACAGAAGACATTATTTTACCATATTTGACTTCATTTTATTGCTGCTGGATTAGTATATAGATACAAAAAAAGGCTAAAAAGCAGACTGAAAGTCATAACTTGAGTGGAAATTCAGCACTGACTCAGGAAATTTTGTCATTTTTTTAATATGGCTCTGATCCCGCTTAATGCCCTGGGTCCTTAAGCTGTCTTTTAAGATACTCCATGAAAATGCTAGTGTGTTTAAGTGTCACTGCATTCTCAGTTAGGCACAGAATTGTCAGTTGCAGGCGAAAAGTTAGGCTCATCTTTCTGAAAGCACACCCTACAAAACCTATCATCTGAGGCAGTGTTTCCAGAATCCCTACCCCCATATGCTGAATGTATCACCCTAATGCCGTCACAAGTCTGTGCACAATTGTAGGAGCTCTGGCTCAAGCCATGTGGGAAACAAAATTTAAAGGACAGAGGGACAATGAGATACTTTTTTTTTTTTTAAATTATAGCACGGGGAAAAAGAAAACAACCTTGCCCGTGGCAAACTGTTTTTGATAGATTGTTGTTCCATGTTTTGTGCCTCAGAGCACGCAATTGAAAAATTTAACCTCCACTAAGATAATATTATTCAGTAATATGACATTTTAAAATATTATAATATCCTGGTTGAAATAAATTTCTCTAGCAGGAATTCCAAAAAATCAGAAATTAATGTTTGGTGACAAGATTTTAAAATATTTTAGGGAAATATTGTATCACTACTTATATAATCCAACCTAGCAATCAATAAAACATGATCTTCTCACATTTACAGTAAAATATATAGGCCCAGGTCAGCGGACTTGGAATTGGAAAGAGAATTAGTCTAGGAGAGAAAAGCATATACACAATGAAATTCAATAGTAATCTCTCACAAAACAGTAATCCTTGTATAAAAGAGAAATATCTTAAATAAGTGAAGTCCAAAGTCAACTTGAAAACTGCAGTGATTTCGAACTTAGTTTAGTTCAGTTTATCAAGAATATATTAACAAAAATATCCAAAAACAATTGAAGTAGCCTCAGGATTTTGAAATATAGGATACTACTCTCTCATTTTTCAGTGATTTGGAGGGAAAGTAGTCCAATTAGTTATGAACATGGAATATTTAATTTCATCTTCAAGACAACTCTGTACATTTCACAGTGTTTTAACTTGTTCCTCACAGATTAGAAAACCATTGTGGAATTGAAGTAACTGATCAGTATTGAATAAGAAGGGAAATCATCAGTTGAAACTCAAAGGTTTTCTTCCAGTCTAACTTACGAAAAGATCGCCTTAATATCCATTTCTTTTTATAATGGGACTCAGTCATGGCTTAAATAAGTAGGTAGTGAAATAAATTAATAAAAAAGTAAGCAAATCATTCAATAAATTTAAATCAAAACAAACTGTTTCCTTGACAGTTTCTATTTGGATACTTGGACAACCATCCATCCTGGAGCACTGTCAGTTAACAATTGAATTCTTACAGAAGGAAGTTGTCTCGTGATCTCAGTCTGTTTGCCGGTATGCCTGTAGACAACGGAAAAGGCAAAAGAGTAGCAGGCAGGCAGGACAATAGTTACTTTTTCTAGGGGAGAGGTGGTGGTGAGTTGGAAGCAAGCATTGCAGACTTCAGAGGCGTGGTGGTATGTCCTGCCTTGATTGGCTATGGGTTAAATGAGTGTCTACTTGAGAAGAAAATATTAGCCTAACACAGAGGGCAGGAAGGGGATGAGGGGCTGAGATGAAAGGGAGGAAACACTGAGAATGGGAGGCGTGAGAAGGGACAGGACAAAAGGGAGGGCGAAAGTCTTCAAATATGACACATCTGGGTACAAGTTCCACAAATTGCATGTAACTTACGTGTTACTGCATCCACAGGACATTCATATTCAAAAATAAACATAATTAAAAAGACATCATTAAACTGTCTCTTTATGTTTTATATATATATATATATATATATATATATATATATATATATATACTCTTTTCAGAGAATCTTTTAAAATAAGTAAATAAAGGGTAATATCTAACAGAAGGAAAAACTATTGCATAATGAACAATTTCATTGCCTGCAAGAGTATGGGTGTGCTTGACAGCAGGTCTATCTGAATTGGACCTCTGAATTCCAGAACATCATGAGCTTTAATGTATTTTGGCATATAAAAGATTATGGTATTGAAGGTATAACTCTGCAAAATTGTGAGATGAATGAGTCAATTAATAAGGATTTTTATCATTTCTATTGCCCTATTTCTGTTTTCATGGTAGTAAACATTATAGCCAATATTATAAAAGTGCCCTAGTAATCAAAGAATAGTTTATGTACTAATTTTTAAACTGTGGCCATAGAATGATTTAGATTTTATATAACTGTCCATTAAGTCAGGGCTTTTTATTTTTGCCACTTTATTTCTGTGTACTATCCATTGTCTGACTGGACTATTAAGAAGTCTTATATTTCATTAAAAGTCTTTCAATGGGGGTTCCCATATCATGACTTGAAATTTAATTAAAATAACCGAGTATAGAATGGAGGAAGAAACATAATACCAAACAACATTTCAGAATGAGAACAGATAGTAAACAAATTTAGATTTGAAAAGCTCAAAGGGAATACTGAAATTATACTCAGTGCACAGATACCCACTGGCATTTGCTAAGTATTAACAGACTTTAGCTAAGCAGTCATTTTTTCCCCTGCAAAGCTGCCTCTAGTGTTTAATTCTCATAGACTTCTAGAATAAGAAATGTTCTTTGTCATGAAATTAGTGAGTCATTTATGGAGTAGAACTTATGGTTAACCCAATCATAATTAAAGAAATGACTTAGCATAAGGCTAAAATTAAATTTCCATAAATACTAGTATAATTACAACTCCAGTTTTATGAAATTTGTACACAAATTTGAAATCATCAAGATAAAATCATTACCTTTCATTTGGAAACCATTATTCCATGAAGTAAAAGAGATGCAAATGAGTTGCCTGTAATTCTTTTGTAGTGTAATTCAGAAGGAACCCACAGCACAATAAAAATAATGAATTGAGACAAAAATTTCACGTAAAGTTTATCACTTATGATCAATTGTTCATTGTTTTTATTACTGCATATAGTTTTAGAGTTCTTTACTCTGTACCATCAACTAGTTTCCACAAAAAAATAATAAAGATTTATATCCTCGATGCCAGTTTAGAGCATTAACACTGAAAATGTTCATAATACCAGAAAGCTTATTATTTAACTGTATAGAAATACTAAAGTACAAACTCAAATTTTCACAAGAATATTTTGTTAAGCCTTCACCACGACACCTCTTCCAAGACTTCGATACTCCAACACCAGAATACAGAAGGGGAGAAGCTGGTAATTTGTTGGTAGGTATTGTCACTTACTATCTCTCTTTCTAGTACGCATTACTCATAACCATGCATTTTTCAGCAACTATTTCTATAAAGTAGGATAGAAAATGTGAATTATGGTCAGTACTTACTCCTTTTTGATCCACTCAAGCTCCACCATTTCCCACCCTGTAAGTACTGTCTTCTTTCTAGAACTCTTACGTAAGGGTAAGACTTAAAACTTTAAAGGTAGGGGCTGGAGGAATGGCTCAGCAGTGAAAGCTCTGGCCACGCAAGCACTAAATCAAGTTCTAAGTACCCGAGTTAGACCCCAGCACCACATAAACTAGGTGTGGTGGCGCTTGCCTGTAAACCCAGCACTCGGGACGCTGGAGACAGGAGGACCATAGTGAGTTCAAGGTCAGCCTGGGCTCCGTAGTGAGTTGAAGACCAGCCTGGCCTACAGAGGGAGACCTTGTCTCAATAAGTAAATAAACAAATAAATAATTTCAAAGGTAGCTTTGTTTCAATAAGACTTTAGGATTTGGTCTCATAACTCTAACACCTAGAGTTCACCACTGACCTGTCCGTTGCCTTCTATTTGTTCTTTTATGGTCATTACTTTCTGTCCTTCTCAGAGGCCCCTTCACAACGCTTAGATTCCAGCGTCGCCTTCCCCTAGCTTCTGCCTAAGCAGAAGACTCCAAACTGCTCTGCTGCCTGCAAAGCGCTTTTCCCAGAGTCCTCTTGATGTGTTGCCTTTGTGCATACCTATGAAAATGGGGGCGTTGTGGGGGGGAGGGGGGGATTGCAAACTTTGTTCCTTAGTCTCCCAAGGCTCCTAAAAGAACTTAGTTTTGTTTTCTCCCCAAAGGACAAAATCCTTAATGCAAATAGCCCCTTCCTGTCCCATTCAACTCTCTTTTCCCGTTGGCTTAAATCCAGTCCTTTTTCCTGTAGTGTTTGTGCTCTAATGCCTCTAAACATTCTTTTCCAAATTTCAGTTGTTGTCAGCAAGAGAAGTAGAATCGCTACCTACTCTGTATTAGCACAAGTGTTATTTTTCTCCCTCTGGAGATTTTATTTGGCATGTCTATGAAATATGACATGTCAAAATATTCTTTTCTTTTTATAGAAATTCTTTATTGATTTGCCCTGTTTCTTCAGCCTAACAATGCAGTTTTGAGGAATTATCTTGCTTTAGTTTTTTAAAGTAATCCAAATTGAAAATAATTATTTTGTCTTCTCTGACTCCTTCTATCTAATGCTACTTTTCATTAGTGTCTCAGAATGTTAGACTTCCATCTATCTCTATGACTTGTGCTGATTCCAAGTCTGTTCGAATGTTGCCAGGAATTGGTCATAGGACCACAGATAATCATAGCTTGATAGTTAAGGCTTTTCCACTTTTCCCTAATTTTATTAACATATAAAATAGATCCTTGCTCAAAAAGGTTGCAGTTTGGTTTGCAAGATTCATACTATAAAACCAAGCTCCTTTCATGCATTTTATTTCATTTATTTGGGATTTTTGCCTCTTGTGGGGACAGGAAGCAAAAGTGACGAGTCTAGCTGTGCTGCAAATGGTGTTATTATCATAAGTAATTCGTTTAAAAACATCTATGGAATGTTTTTCCTGAAATTGCTTTTGCTATTTATAAGGAAAATCCGCATAAGTTGTCTTTGGTTTCCTTCTAGGAATTGAAAAGTTAGTGGGAAAGTAAGCGATTTTAAATTAATAGTTGCAGTAAAATGTAAAGTGATTTTTGCCATCAAAGTAGAGTATTGTAGAAATAAAAACAGAAAATTGAACCCTGCAGGTAGTGCTGGGAAGGCAATTGATACCTGACTTGAGTTAGAAAAGTAAGTCCACTTTGCTGTGTGAGCTAGGAAAGGAGGTTGGGATTGAAGAAAACTTCAGCCAGCGTTTTCTTTTCATCCCACCTGTGGTCCTCCATACAGTGGTATCTGATATCTCCAGCTTTCAGACCTCTGTGATACAAACAACTTGTTTCACAGCTTCTCTCACGTCTGTTAAAGGTTATAGCATTTCAGGCTTCAAAAGTCAGTTATAATCCTTCATGAGCTTTTGAGCTCTCAAAATTAGATTGCTGCCCTTTTATATATATATATATTTTTTTTCTTTTTAGGTCTTGCAAATGTACCTGCTTATTTACTCTTATCTTTTTGTTTGTTTCTTTAAAACATCAGCTTTTTTATATGTTTTTTAAGAAGGAAAAGTAAAATAGTATGTGAGGAATATATTTTGTGTGATTCTTCATTGGAAGTGCCTGATGCAGCTTAATGCAGAAAATTTTATAGTAGATTTAATATCAGTTTGCATATTTTCAATTTCTGTCAGACTATACTTTGTGTTATTTCATGTTGTAACAGTGAAAAAATGAAATAGCCTTGGAAATAAGAAATCTATAGCAAATTATTTAATTTATACTTCACTGATAATTGACAGAACATAGATTGTTAGATGCAATAGCATGGAAAGACAAAGAAAAAACAAAGAAAAGCTTTTGTGAAGGAATGAATGCTTACAGTCTCCAAAATTTATATAGTCAAAGCTGATTTTCAATATAATGGAATACGGAAGTTAGGTTTTGGGAGGAATTTAAGTCATAACAGGGTAGTTCTCATGAATAGCTTAGTGTCTTTATAAGGAGAAAAAGAAAAATGCAAGTTTCCCTCTCACTGCTTTCAGCCATGTGAGAATACAGAAAGATGATCATCTGCAAGCCAGAAAGTGGACCTCGCCAGATGCTAGAACTATAAGTACCTTGCTGTTGGACTCTCAGCATTCAGATATGTGAGTCATAAACATTCATTATTAAAATCACCTAGCTTGTGGTCATTTTTGTAATAATAGCATAAATTGACTAATAAAGTCTCTAGAAAGAACTTCTATAGAGCTATATTTCCAGAAATAGCACCAAATATGCAATCAAAGGAAGATATATATATATATATATATATATATATATATATATATATATATATATAATTTTTCTGAGACAGGTTCTCACTCTGTAGCCCAGGCTGGTCCTGAACTCACATGACTAGCCTTGCACTCAGCAGTACTTCTGCCTCAGCCTTCTGAGGGCTGGGATTACACTCATGTGCCACTACCCTGGGCCTATGTGGTGCTGGGGAATTGAACTCAGGGCCTTTAGCTTGCAAGGCAAGCACTTTCTCCACTGTGCCATTCTTCTAGCACTTAATATTTAATTTTTTAAAACTCTCTTGATTTAATGAATGTAAAGGTACTACCTAAAAGAAAATGAAGAAAAAGCACCCATGGGTTACCCAGATAACAGGAAGTAAACAGACAATGCTTCTTTTTTCTTTTTTCCCCATTTTATTGATATGTAAACTTGCAAAATTTAAGGTTTACACTGGAGTTGAACATTTTGTGCACATATGTATCTTATCAAGGTGACAAGGGTTTTCAGACTCTCTTTCTGTCCCTCCCCCTACCCTCTGCAGACAATGCTTCTTACTCTTAGCTGGCAGTGCTTGTGTGCAAGCATGCGCATGCCTGTGCGCGCGCGCGCGCGCGCGCGCGCGTGTGTGTGTGTGTGTGTGTGTGTGTGTGTGTTTGGGTGAAACAATTGTTTTAACCCTTCACACAGGTATATTTTCTTAATATCCTTTAGTTTGTAGATTGCTATCCAGTAAAAAAATTGCTTTAAATATTTTGTTTGGTCTTCCCAAACATTAGAAATAATGATAGAATAGATCATAATATACTGGGATATTTCTGCTTTACATATATATGAATGAACTTCTGTCTTAAATAAAATAACTTGATTGAATAATAACATTGAATATATAAAACACCAAGTAATTCAAACAAAATTTTATTTTGTCACATTTGTATATTATAAAGCTACTGTAGAATAGTACATCTGTCATCTTATAAATGATTCTTGGCTATGATAGTCTATTTTCTCTGTACTCTTTTATATAATATGTTAAAATTTATAAGCAGTATTTAGGTTAAAATTAATGTACTCAGTCTCCTTTAACTATGAAATAGTACAAAATAAGCACTAAAATACATTAGTAAAGCAAAAACAATTATAACACAGAATACTCATTATACGAAGAAAGAAGGAAATCAGAATCTCTCTATTTACACCTGCCAGTCCTGAAACATAACCCGGAACGAGGTTTCTTGCCTTTAGCGGTGTAAACTCTTACTAGAATAAATTTCTCAAATGGTTTTATCTATTTCAGTGGCCAACAAACACACCTGACTCACAGCTACTTGCTCACGGAGTTCCATCTTGATTACTCAACTTCGCTCCCTACTCTTAAAAATGCATACAAAAAATGCGATGTGGTCAGAAGAAATCGCTTTATTTTGTAACTGGAAATACAGATGAATAAGCTTTTAACTTCAAAATTAGGTATAAAAATTAGTATCATGAAACAATATTATGGCTTAAAGAAGTGAATGAAAAAATGAAGAATTATCTTTTTGTAAACAAAACAGGGAGTGTTCTTAGGAAAACATGAAGTAAAACGTTGCAAATAGAGAAAAGGCTAATAAAGAGCACTAAAGCACAACTTTTCTGAAACATATTTTGAGAATACATCAAATAAATGGAAGTTATTTACAGGTGTTAATCCAATATTTCTACTTATAGAAATACTTCTTCAAGACGGTAGAGGAAGTACTTAGCCCTTGAGGCACGTGTCTAGCGAGCACAAGGCCCAGCGTTCAAACCCCCAGCGCTATATATGCCAGGGGTGGCGGCACATACCTGAAAGGCCAACATCCCGGAAGCTGAGGCAAAAGAATCACCCTGGGTTTGAGGCCCACCTGGACTACATAGTGAGTTCAGATCCAGCCTGTACTGCAGATTTAGACCCTGTTTCAAAAGAAAATAAGATATAGATAGATAGATTATAGATAATAGATTGTATGATTGATAACTAGAATAATAAAAACCAAACACAATCAGATATATAAAAGTAAAAAATTCAAATTCTAAAAAATTACATTTTGCATTCTATAAAATGCATAAGAATTCAAAACAGTGGCAAACACATGGCTGAGGGAATGAATTTGTTTTATATTATCACTTTAATGTAGGATTTTTGTTAATGATGAATATTTTCTGTACATGAAAAAAACTAAAAAAGGAATTACAGAAGGAAGAAGTTAGTGTGCAATTATATATACAGGTACTTTATTCTAGGACCAAGAAATTGATTAATACGATCTCTATCAAACTTAAATCAGATACAAGCATTTAAATACATTTTTTGCTTTTGCATTGATACAAATTGTTTTTCTACATATACATGGGAATAATAAAATTTTTCTTTCATTTCCAACAAAACAGTGATATACTTATAATTTGATATTAGGCACTATCAATATATTTATTTCAAGAGAAAATTTCTATTTTTATTAGATGTCAATTAAACATAAACTTTATACCAGTACTTTTAGACATTTAATGTGTGGAAACAAACTTGATAGCAGTAGGAGACTATTGCTCCAGCTCACTGTTTAGAGAGATTTTCAAGTATGCAAGTCAGAGAGGATTCCAATAAAAAGCAGAGGAAAAAGAATTAAAAAGCCTGAAATTCCAAAGGAGGCAGATTGTGTCAACACTCTCACTGACATTTTCATTCACAGGAAAAAAGACATTAACTTTTTTGTGTGTAAAACATCTGTAAATTATCTTAGATGCTTTTAACTATTTATCCTATTATATCAAAATTAATTTCTAAGAAACTTTATATTATTACTTTTTTGTTATTTTATTCAATTCTCTCCAGCTACTATAAATTATCACAGATTTAAATTAAGAATACAATGAATTTGAGATTTTGGACCAAATTTATTTATTTTATAGCATATATATTTGTAATACCACAATAGTTTTGCATTTTACAAACTTGAAGCTTAAAAATTTCCTTGTCAAGGGATTGGAAACAAGTCATATGTGTAGGTCAGAGATAAGTTGCAATTTACAACTTTTAGCAACAGCAGTAGACAGAGTATCAGCATTTTTAATTGATTTTTTTACATACTCACCTGTGCATACAATCCATTATTCTGCAGAAGAAACCTGTGCTTGAGACCCCACATGTTTTATAATGACCTGTAAATATGATAATGCTTTGCTTCACAGAGAAACTCCGTATCTGCCTTCTAAGGCTGTCCATTGTGTAATGTTCCTGAAAAGCATTCAGAATGAAGGACAGTATTTTCCTCACTTGAAAAATGTACAAAAATTCAAAAGCACTGTAGGAAATTACCTCTCAACATTGAGCATTGTAGGAAATAGTTAAAAATCTAAGAATCTAAACATCAGGAATCTTTGGTATAGTTGGAAAAAATTCTATGTATAGATATCATCTTCCTCAAATGCATAGGCCATACTATCTAAATAATATTTATGTAGTCATTTTTTCCACTTTATCTATGAAAATGTTGACACAAGCGACTGAAAAAAATATGTGAATAATTTGCAAGGGTCTTTGACGCTCCCCATAAAGCCGACATTTGCTGGTGTACCCCTCAAAGATTGCTTCTAGGATTCTACGGATATCCCAGGTATTCACAAAAGTTGTCAAACCATCCTTTTCAGCTCCTTCATCAAATATTTTGTTTTCTTTTCTGGCTCACCAACAACATTTTTTGCAACCCAGCTATTCTCCGAATTATTGGCTAGATAGATCTCTCTATGGAGACATTATCTATTTGTCTATCTTTCTCTGTGTGTGTGTCTGTATGCACATGCACACACACCCACGTGTTCATACATGAATGTGTGATACTCATGTGGACCGGCCTGTTTGTTTCTTTTCTTCCCAATAGGAACTTTGTAAATTTCCCAGGCTGGCTTCAAAGTGTATGAATTTACCTCAGCTTCCAATAGTACTGACGTTAGGAACATGCACCACCACATCTGGCTACTTTGCAGGATTTTTGAGGGTGATATACTCACTCACTTTCTCTGTTTTCTCTTCATTAGACCTAAAGAAGAGCTGGCTAAATTTATTAATTGTTATATTCGAGGGAAACAATCCCTAAGAGGAAAGAGGTCGGTATCAATTCCATAGGAGAAAGCTATTTAAAATCAACACCTTCTTAAGTAGTAAATTTAAGCTGCCACATGGTTAACAGTACTCATTCTTAGAGCTTAAGCGAAGGAATAGTCAAGCACGGGAAGTCTTCATAGAGGCTCAACAATGGAGATTGAAAGAATGACTAGGAATTAGCAATTTTCATGACAGGGTAACAGGAAGAGACACCAGGTGTCATTGCAAATCACAGTGGGGAAGATTAGACGTTAATACATCGTGGCAGATTTAGTCACAATCTAGTCCAGTGGGGTAGAGTGAAACAGACCAGGAAAAAAAGAAGTTAACATGAACTTAAGATCGATTTCCACTATTAGTTCTGTGGTCATTGTCCATTTTCTGTTTTCTTATTAAACTTTTTATTTTGTAGAACTCCTAGAATAATCTATTTTTCCATTGATAATATGTTATCATTTATTACTTTTTTCTTTGCTTATCAGTTGGTTTTAATAGATCAATATATTCCATAGGAATTTGAAGCTAAGGTTGAAAAAATCATGTTTGCATATCACTGTGTTAGACAAACATAGATTTCCGTAATTAAAATACGAAAGTAAAGTGGAAAACTGGGAATATATCTTTATAATTAATGCCATAGATTAGAATTTAATTTCTTAAATGATAAATGGAGCAACACAACAATTCACTGGCAGAAAATTTGGCAAACAAGTAGGCAATTCAATATTATATAGACAGCAATTTTTGCATGTGTGGCCTCAACAAATGACACCTCTGAGATATTCTTCTGTATGTCATGTTTTATTGCTTAATTATTCATATATGTATAAATACTGTATTGGGTGAATATGGTATTCATTATAATTTAAATAAATGTGTAATTCTGGTGAAAATAATGTCAATAGTTCTCAGTTTAAAGTTACTGAAAATAAAGTCAAAGGGTGCATGTTTTAATGATTAGTCCAGTAAATTCTTTTTTGTTAAAATATGTACGTACATCTGTTTCATACAAAAACCTGTGAGTGAAACTTTTTGTGTTCTATATATGTCCAAAATGTCTTATATTTTTCAGAAATTAAAATTTGGTGTCAGCAAATAAAAATGAACTGTGTCATAGAAAGAGTGGTGAGACCACATAAGCTCATGGTTTTCAAGAGTTTTACTTCCTCTTTAACTCACCTTTCAGAAGCCATAAAAAATTGCCCGCTTTTAGGAAAAATGACTCTATAACTTGTCTTTTTGACGTGTATCACCATTCTCCCAAGGACTTCACATTTAATTTTCTCTGTAAAGATCACCGTGCAGACATCTCTCTGTGATTCACATCCCAGGATAATGTTTTATCTGTGGTGTAGTGACAAAAGGATAAATACGCATTATACTGGTAGATGTACTTACACTTATGCAAGCAATGAGAGACCTTTAGTGCTGACCTTATTCTTTTACAAGATAATTTCCCTTGCCTATTTGTTCATTTATGTTTTAGTAGGTCATGTTTTGTGTTTTTTATCCTGACTTTTTTGTTATCTTGTAAGTGGTGTTAAGAATCATTTCCTGAGAAACACTATATATGTATGGTTGATTATCCAGGCAGAGGCACGAATCTATAAAGCATCGTGAACACACATTTTTGGTTTGTGGTATCTTTATTACTTTTCCAAACCAGATGAAGGTCTCCAAATCATTCAAAACTTATCTCTTAAACCTGGTCCTGGAATATGCACTTCTCAGATTCAATTGTTTAGAGATGTATCACTAGATCTCTCAGTTAGTACCTTTATATTATCTTTCTAGAACTCTGTTCTGGTAATGTTATAACAGAGAAAAACAGACCTATTCTTAAAATACCATTAATATAAGAAATACTAAAGTTACACATGAGTATATAAACTTTTACTCTACCCACAAGTTTGCATTTATTTATATAACCTAACATTTTTCAATAACAATGGTTGGCAACTTTTAGCAATTGTGGGTACATATTATGGTTTTACAATTGTTTTTGTTGAAAGTACTGACCAAACCTTAAGCTGTTTACCTGTATTTATCCAGTTACACTCTTGTTCGAAAAAGCTATCTTATAAAACAAATTTTAAAAATTTTTAAGTAGCAAATTAAAACAATGTTTTAATAGTTCCATGAAAACAACTTGCTGTGTTTCACTGTAAATTGCTGGGGCTCATGTTTGTTTGGCCAGTCCAGCATTAGTTGCATTAGGACCATTTTTGCCTAATAATGCCCCGGTCTTAAATACCACATCAAAGCCAGCGATAACAAGAAACCCTAAGAGGTTACTGTCTGCTGCTTGCTCCAGCATAAAAGAAGCAGGGAGCCCTAGCAGGTAGCATGAACTTCTGGCAGCCCTAGTGTCCCACGGAAGCTGAAAGAGGGAAAAGGAGAGAGAGAGAGAGAGAGAGAGAGAGAGAGAGAGAGAGAGAGAGAGAGAGAGAGAAGAAAGAAGAGGAGAAGGAGAGACCCCCCTCTCCCAATGGCCAGTGGAGCTAAGAAAGCAAGGCAGTTTACAATAACTCCTGCATCTCCAGGGGATATTAATTCCCTGGACTTCCAGTGAATTACTAGCAGTTGCCAGAGAAAGAATTTAGTCAAGAGTATTTAAACCTTAATCTCTCCAGAGGCCTGAATGGGTACAGGTTAGGTTCTGTAAGTGTCTATACAGATCTGTGAGTGCAGATCATGAGTAGATGGGTGCTTACTCAGCAGGTGCACTGCTCTGGGTGTAATCACCAGTATCACAATCAAGAAACAAAACCGTCTACTCAAATAATGCCATAAAATTTTTATTTTAATATAACAACTTTTCATAAGTTTTTACCCTGATATATCTAAACTCTTGGAAGGCATGAAACTATTTTTATTTTATTGTAATATATTGCCGAGCTCAATAAAGATCTACAGATAATTTTTAAAGCATAATGATAGAGAGGAATGCAAAAGCTACTGTCCCTATTATTTTTCTATATATAGATAAAGAATAAGAGCTATAATGGAAAGCACATTTAATTTTAGATTCTCTTTTAAAATAGAAGGAAAAATGATGTATGGAAAATTTGTAACTCTGACCTTGACCTTTGCTGAAACTATGGATTGTGTCCTCCAATTTTAAGAGCTGCCTGGCCAGACAGTGAGTCATCAGGCAGAGACTGAACTGTCTGCCTACAAGCTCAATAGACATCTTAGTTCAATTACTTAAACTGGTAGTGATCACTGTGTCATTAAGTGGCAGAAAATCACTAGCTGAAAGGGAATCTATGACCCAGAGGACAATTTCCTGAAACTTCCTTTTATAAATAACTTTAGGGCAGAAAGTACAGAATAGCCCAGGAAAGCAACTTACAGAAAAGAAAGTTTAATAATTTCTTCCTTAATATTAAATGGTTAACTTTCAACCAATGACAACTAAGTATAGCTTGAATGGTTTTTAACAGTTATGGACTATAACTGTTCCTATATTACTTTTGATTCATAATAGTGATAAAAATACGTATTTATAGAAAATCAGATGTTAATAATCAAAGGTTAATGAGTTAATATTCTCTAAGCTTCAGCTGTTTTAAAATTAAAGTGCATTTGAAAATTTTCTTATAGATGGTAAAATACGGTTATTCACCAAATGTATACTAAACTTACTATATGACTAAACAGAAAAGAATTATTTAGATAACATTGAATTAGTCACAGAATTGCTGGCAGGTGTAGGATTATATTTGTAGATTGTGATATATATTATACTGTCAAATCAATTGCCAATTGGTAGAATTCACACATGGATCCTTACGTCCTATATGAATTCTTGAATGGGTGCATATTCCGTCAAAATTAGTTATTTTTATTATTCAAACATTTTAATGTCATTGGTATTTCATGGTCAGTTTCACATATCAATAAATTATAGTCTGACCTTGAAAGACATTATTATGATTGATTTTTGTTGTTGTATAGCACTTTTTGCTTTATTAATTGTCTTCTTTATTATGTGCTATTTTATTATATTTCCAGCTCATTCATTTAAAATTATACCTATTCTGTCATTTTACGGGTCTCCAATATAGGTATTCAATTCTGCACTTTATACTTATCTTATATTCCATATGGGATCATATAAAGTTGCTATCTAACTGACTTTTTGTTTGCTTCAAAGCCACTGAAATCAGATGGAATCGTGTGTCTGGTTCTGGTCAACTAAATATCAGTAGAAATGGCATGTGTCATGTCCAGCTTGAGACATTTCAATTCCAAGCACAATTTCAGGCCTTTCTTTTCTTTTGCCAACAAGCTCATAGATTGAAGGCTAATAGAGAACATAATGCCTTGCTTCCTGGAATACAATGCCAAGAGCAGCTTTTGTTTACTTCTGCGTGACACTAGATGTCAACAAGTAAGCTTTGGTTTATTATTATTATTATTATTATTATTATTATTATTATTATTGCTTCTGTAATTGTACCCTGATCTCGCCTGTTGTTTTTTAAAGTCTAAATTATGTGAGTTATTTCTTCACTGGCTGAGTCTCTAGAAAACTTTCCTTCATTTATTTGTAGTAACATTTGGGTGATGACTAACTTTAATCTATGTCTTATTGACAAAGGTGATTGGTTTCAGCATCTCTTGGAAGCTAGCTGTTGCTCCCAGCTCTTTATGAACATTTTCAAGCTACTGTAAAAGTCTATGCTCAAATTATAAGTTATCATATATGCTATTTTTTCTTTTTTCTTCTTTCAGTCAAAAACATCACCATAGCATGACCACATCCTGTGTGTCTTCTGAAGACCTGGATCCAGTTCTCTCATTGATCTTTCCAAACTTCTTCGTGTACTCTGCCGTCCACTCCCAGTGTTGTTATAGTTTAGATCTGGAATGTTCCCCCAAAGGCTCATTCTTTTCAATGTTCTGCATTGACTATGAAACCATGTGCTATTAAGAGCTGGAGACTGATTGGAAAGGATGGACCACTGGAGCATGACCTGGAAAGGTATATGCTAGTTCCTCTCTTCCTTACTCACTTGGCTTCCTGTCTGTCACGCATGAACAGCCTTCTTCTGGCTGCACCGTGTTCTATTGTTGCCAACTGCCCATGAACTGAATGAAATCTTCTGAAGCTGTGAGCTAAAATACATTTTTTCCTTCCTTTGTGAATGTCAGGTATTCTACCCCACAAATGGGAAAGTAACAAAGACAGGCATATTTTGAGTCTTAGGTTGTGTCTTATTCTCCCCTGTTCTATCATTCTCCAGATTCAGATGGAGCATCCATTTATTCTTGTGCTTTTGCAATGCATTTATTTTGCAGGGAGATGTTACTGGAGGCAGGTCATATATATTTTGAAATGAGCAATGTATCAAAGTATTCATAGTGTAAAGATAGAGTTAGTATATGACCAGAAGTTCTCTCATAACTCCTAGTTAATAAAAAGACTATGTCTAGTGAATTTTAAATATTTAATGTCTAGTCAATGTTGCTAGAATAACAATGACAATTTTCTTCTAGAGTTTTATGAATATATGTTTTTAACCTTTTATTTCTAAATTTTCCGTGCTGTTTTATTTTAGCTCAGAATCTGTGGATCAGATAAGATTATATATATATATATATATATATATATATATATATATATATATATATATATATAACATACAGAGTTATTCTGGTGTTACATAATTTACTTTTTGTATAGAGAGTTTAGCACAGAGAGTTTACATTGATTAAGATGTTTGATAGAGGGCTGGAGGAATGGCTCAGCGTTTAAAGCGCTAAGCCAAGCGCTAAGTACCTGAGTTAGATTCCCCAGCACCACACCTGTAATCCCAGCACTCAGGAGGCTGAGACAGGAGGGTTGCGGTGAGTCCAAGGCCAGCCTCGGCTCTGAAGTGAATTCAGGACCAGCCTGGACCACAGAGAGAGACCCTGTCTCAAAAAAAAAAAAAGATTTTTGATAGATTTTTAATCTATTTGCCTATACGCATTTCAGTAAAATAGTGTTCTATGTAGATGTGTACAAATTATCACTACTATATGATAAAGAAAACAAAGAACATTTAAGTAACATTAATTAGAACCAGCCCTTCCGCAAAGATGACATAGGGCTTATGTTTTTATTTTGGATTCTATAAGAAGATTTTGAATGCAGGTAGAATAGACTGAGTAGCTCTTATCCAAAATACTTGGGACCAGGAACGTCTTCAGATTCATTTTCAAAATACCTGAATATTTGCATAAAGATAATAAGATATTTTGAGGTTATAAAATGAACAATGTATCAAAATATTCATAGTGTAAAGTTATAGTTCTCTTATAACCAAAGGCTCTCTCACAACTTCTAATTACTAAAGAGACTGTCTCTAGTGCATTTTAAATGTTTCTTTTCTATCAGTGTCTTTAAAATAGCGATGACAGTTTTCTTCTAGAGTTTTATGAATACATAGCATATTGATACATAATTTTAATAGAAAAATTGTTATATTTCACATACACATAAAACATTGAGAATAAATTTAATCCAAAGGTAATTTTTAAAGCAACATTTTTGGTAATTTGTGGGATGCAACAAAGTTTCACTTTATAAAACTTTTCATCTCTGACCTTATGTTGACTCTCAAAAAGTATTTTGTGTTTAGGATTTTCAGGTTAGAGATATTCAAACTCTAGCAGCTTCAAGAATGGTAGGATTTTAATTGGTAAGATCGTTGGATTGTATAAACCAAAGCTGAGATGTAAAAACAGGAAGACACTTGACAATTCTATGTCACTTTTACATCCTTCTTAAAGTGGTCACTCTGAGGTGAGGTCATCGCATATATTATTGGTTTGCTGCATTATTAGAGGGCAGAATATTCTTTTAAAATTTCTTCTTATTGCCCAATTAATTTGCTACATTTAACCTGAGTTAAAGCAGGATCTACATCGTTTATTCATTTTTCCTAGTTTCATGCTTCTACGCAATCAGAAGTACATAAGGTGTGCCCATAACCTCTCACTTTCTGTAGACACGGGCATCATTATCATAAGAATTAGACCCTATTTCCAACAGGCAGCTTATACTTTCCATTTTATCTTTATATTATAAAAATGCTTAACTTTGTTTTTCTTTTCAAAAGTCTCAAAATTTGCTTCAAACAACTTCTTTATTAAAATCATCCATTTCAGTATTAACTAGAGAGCCTGGTTCTGCTCCAAAAATTTTATTTCACCAACAATAAAAAAAATGAGTTCTGCACACTCATAACGTCTGCAACACCACTCCTTACCATTTTGCTCCTTTTAGTTACATGGCCAATATATTTTTCAATCAAATATTCTCCATCAATTTAGTTAATCTAGTAAAAAAGACATGAGAGATAAAATATAATTTCTTTATTTTTAAAATATTATATTCATTGAAAAGGAGAACAAAATATGTACACAGATTTGAACAAGAGTTGTGCACAGACATTTGATACTGGGCTACAGAGCAAGAGCTGATTTAATGTAGATTTAGCTAACCACACATCCATATCAAGAAATTTCCAGGACAACATTACACCACCATTTAGAGTATATTTCTTAATATGTTTAATGGAACATTATGTTTAATGTTTGTGTTATTCGTCACTTTTTTCCTGATTCAGCATTTCCTCCTTGCTGCAGTCATTATTGTCATTAACTGAGAGATAGAAGTCTATTGTGTCTTTCTAATGGTCTCATCTTTCCACTTAATGGACAGAAAAACAAATGGACAGAAAAACTGAACGTTTAAGGATTGTTCACCATGATTTTCATGCATTTTATCACATTTAATATTGCTATATTTAATAGCTAACTTTATTCTAAGGAAAAAATGTACTCATGATCCAGTTACACTTTGGTGACTTTATGTCATAGAATCCTAAAATACAACTGACAACATTAGAACTGGAAAGGATTTGAGTTGTAAACACAGTATGGTGTGTGTGGCAGGCACCATAAACAGAGTCAGATTTGGAATTCATCTCCATATTTGCTTGTTGTAAACATCTGGGTAATTTTCTCAGCATGGCACAGTTGCCCTAAATGCATTTAAAATCCCTGATACCTGTAAATGTCAGAAGACATTTACATCTTTTTACTTTAGGTCTGGAGGATTAGTCTTATAGACCTGGATTGATTTCTTCCCTTTTCACAATATAAAGAGGATAAGTACATTCTCAATGTAGCTAACATAAATCCATTGTCATCACAAAAAGCTCCTAAGAGGCCAGGCCCAGTCTGTCCTTGCCACCATCAGTAACTTCCAGTTATTGAAGTACCCACTGCTACTGTGTTAGACACCAAAGGGACATTTGAAACGCTTCTTAAACCCCCGTTACTCTGTGAAGATTTAGCTTAATGGCATAGATAATAAAACACTTCTTTGACAAAACGAGTTTTGTTTTTTCCAACAAAGAAAACATCTTTTTACTTTTTCAAATCAGAAATACTGGTTCAGGAACAGTGAAGCAAGCTTGATTGTAATCGCATTCCATAACTGACCCTTGGATTTCTAAAAGAATTTGGCAGTACAAACCTAAAAGCTAAGAAAGACTGTGAAAATATGTTTAATAGAGAAAAAATAATATATTCAAATACATATAGATTCAACATAAAGCATCTAGATTCCACAGTGAATCATTCTTATTTTTATTCCTAGATCAAATACTGAATTGTTAGAAACAAGCTATGGGTTGCCCCCCCCCCTTTGGAAAAGAAACCAAAAAAACTATGCTCAGTTATTTTTAAATATGAATGTATGAAATTCATAAGAACGACATCACAAATAACAATTCTTAAATTGTTATACCTCAACATCCTCTTGGACAGTATGTTAATACATATGCATATATATTTTTTAACTAAGTAAGTTAGTAATCGATTTAAGAAAGCAAACATACTCTTGGAAAGATTTAAACTATATTGTCATCAATGCTTAAAAATTCAAACTAGCTGAATAACTGTGGAATTACCACAAATGTTTATCATGATAAAGCAGGAATAAATGAAATAAGATGACTGAATTAGGCATATCTTAAATTCATTAATACCATTGATGTCTTCCTTCTTTTTTGTGTCATAGAACATGAGTATTATAGTTTTTTTTTAAACTTTTTAAAGTCAGGCACGGTCCTTTTGCCTCCACTGGATAACGATATATACTCAGAAAAAGTGTGTTTCCCTTCCACACAGAGGTTTATCGTCGGTGATGCTCAGCTCTCCAGCCTTCCTCCTCCCTCCTTCATTGGCAGTAGAGGGAGAGAACCTGCTGGCCAGGTGTACGCCCGCAGGTTGCTGAGACTTCTGCTGAACAGGGCTTGAGGGGAAAACAAAACTTGTTCATTGTAATCCACAGAAATTTTGGAGTTTGTTTCTGTGGCATAACACACCATTCTGTTGGATGCACAGAACAATAAAGGGTTAAAATTTTACAATCTGAACACGAACTTTACGTATAGTTTCTAATTTGTTCTTAAGCTGCCAATGATGACAAGGAAATGAGAGATGTCAACACAGAACATTTTACTTCATAATAGTAGTTCTGCTTCTTTTCTGCCAATAAAATGCACTTAGTTGAGAGTTTACAGCTTTTGCTTGGCTTCACAGAAAATGATACCACCAGTAAAACAGGAAAGAAAGATGGACAGAGAGAAAGAAAATGAGAGAGATGCTGTCATCTGTTGACATCACATACATTTTAAAACATCACTTCTCCATCATTATTCCATTTGGCAGGTAACTTCATTTTGTCACTCTCCCCCTTCATATATTGTTATATCTTTAACTTTTTGGTTGTTACACGTATCTGCATTTACTAGGTCATTTGGTATCTCCAAACTTTCCCTTGCATGTCTCAAAACGTGAAAATGCAAATACTCATAGACTCACATATTTTACTTGTTACAATTTTTTAGCTTGCTTCCATCTTCTGAATCACTTGTCTGTCTAAAGGAATTTCTTCAATGACCTTTAGAATTTGACTCGTATTCTTCACACACCCTTAATGGAACTAGAAACGAGATTTTGTCTCAGAGGGCCTAAGAGTATTTTCCTCTAGAACTTAACAAACTAAGCTCCATTTTGATTGACATGCCTTAAAATATACTGCAAATACTCTTATAATTATTCTTCCTTACTCCTCATGTGACTCTCAGTTTCTTTGCCTTTCTTACTTCTGTTTTCTTGTACTCTATTGGAAAAATAGAAAATCTTTGAAGTCTTTATCTCTGCCCCTATACTCCTTAACACAACTAATGTGTCTGAGAAAAAATCTCGCAAGCACAATCACTGATTTCAAAATCAGTGACAGTCCTTCACACGTACACTCAACTGGTTCCCCACAATGGAAAGGGAAAAAAATTGTTGCCTGCTACTCCTCAGACAGAGAAGTATTATCAAGACAACACAAAGAAATGAATAAAAAGACCCTTCACGATAAAAGACCCATACAAAAATGGGCATCTGAAATGAACAAACAGTTCTCAGAAGTCTCAATGACCAATAAATACATGAAAAAAATCTTCAGCATATTTAGCCATCAGAGAAATGCAATTTAAAACAACACTGAGGTTTCACCTAACTCCAATAAGAATGGCTGATATTTAGAACTGAAAAATCAACAAATGCTGGTGATGTTGTGAGAAAAAAAGAAACCCTCTTACACGGTTGGTGGGACTGTAAGCTGGTACAAAAACCAGTATGGAAAACAGTACAAAGATTCAAAAAAAAAAAAAAAACCTAAAACAGATAACCCATCCAGCCCAGCTATGCTTCTTCCCAAAAGAATTAAAGTCATTATACACAAGTTACGCAAGTGATACATGCACACCCGAGTTTATAGCCAAATCTTGGAAGAAGACACAATGTCCAACAACATGTGGATGGGTAAAGAAGATGTGGTATATGTATACGCAATGGAGTACTACTCTGCTATAAAGAAAAACAAATTTGTGTCATTCATAGGAAAATACATGCACCTTGAGACCATCGAGCTCAGTAAAATGAATCAGGCACAGAAGGTTAAACAACATGTGATTTCTCTAATATGAGAAAATCAAACTTTAAAAAGGAAAAGGCAGATGGAAGAATATAAGAAGGTAAACTTTATGGAAAGAAAGGACTTTGAGCGTATGGAAGGAAAAAGACATACATTTTACACGAAATAGCTTTAAAAATCTGGTTCCCTATTTTCCTTTTACTGAGAAAAACACTCTAGCAGTTAACCCCTCTCTAATTCACATGATCAATTCTTCTTTATTTACTGAAACATTTTCCAAAATAAATGAACATTGCATCTTGTATTTATTAAATTTCCTACAAGCATAAAACTTTGTTGCTTTTAATATCCCTCTAGTGTTAACACTATTCTTCCATTATCTTTAGAACTGAATGTTCTGAAATTGTTTTGGTTCTCAGCTTCTGATTCTCCTGCCCCCTCCCCTTCTACCTTGCATCCCTTTACTACCAACAACTGAAAATACTTCCAAAGACATCACAACAGATCCACACTTTGATACATCGTGCGGTCAGCTTTGAGTCTCAGCAACATTTGAGCTATTTCTTCTCTCTTCCTTGAAGCAATTTCCTCATGAAGCTTCCAGGATATCATTCCTTTCTGAACGTCCTCCTACTTTTCTCTCCACTTCTTTGTCTTCTTTGTTGTTCTTCCTTATTTTACCAAATTCAAGACACTGTTAGCCTTAAGATCTGTTCTTTAACCCCTTTATATTTTAATCTACAGACCCTTTCTAAATGTGTTCTCATCATGATCTTAGAGAACATTATCTGGATGGTGTAGATTGTCCAATTTTTAGCTCTTTCCCATAGTTCTTCTCTGAATACTCTCATATCTAGTTGGTTACTCACGTTTTCTCTTGGGTATCTGATAGTTAACATTATCAGACTCAATACAGTTCTTGTGAAGTACTCTTACTCAAAGTCAAAGGAAATCCCCTCTATGTTTCTTAAATTAAAAAGAGGAAAGAATACTCTCACTCTTTCAACTTCCTACCCCTCATGGTCCACAGTCATCATAATATTAAGTACGTTCTGCTGGAACATTCTTTGGTGACCTCACTGACATCATTATAGGCCACAGCATTCTCCACTTTAGGATTGTTCAGTAGTGTTTATTGTAGGAAAAAAAAATTTAACATGACATGACCTCGCACTGATCTAGTCCCTCGTATGATGCCTTCTCATATATATACAACACAACCTAACACAACCTAAAACTTGCAGCTAGGCAATAGAAAGTGGCTCAAAGGATAGAATACTTCAGCAAGCTTCTAAACAATAGAATCTCTTCTATAATCATGTTACATTATACAATAAAGATAAAACATTTAGGATATGTAATTGAGGTCCCTAATCAATTGCTATAATCAGTTGTAAGGTGATGCTTCTTGTGTCTGTCTTAATTAGGTGGGGTCTTTAATTAAAAAATACAAAAAGAGTTTAGAGGTTAGAGACAGATGATGGGAACTGATTTTTCCTGCTGGTTGTGAATTGGTAGATATGGCTAGTACTGCTACCACCTGAGTGTTGAATCTGGATGACATCGACCTTGGACCTCGGTCTACATGTACCTTAGTCTTGTAATTACAAGAAAATGATCTTGGCCAATACTCACTGAAGTCTGAAAGAGAATCTAGACAGAAATATTGCCTGACTCATACCTTCATTGCATGCTAAAGACTCAGTTAAGGCATGCATGTCTGGACTTCCTGTGTATACATACTAATAATAGTTAAATATGTAAACTTTTCACCAGTTTTTGTAAACTATAAAAAATAGAGCATTGTAACTGATCTTACAAAACTTTAAAATGGTAATTGTGCAGACATTTTATACTTTTTCTTTGTTTTTTCTAGTTTTTATCCTCAGACTCTTAAACCAATCAGCATATTTATAATTGATTATTCATTTCATGCATTTCCTTACTTAGAGTAGACGTTCTATCAGATTAGGATTCTATGTTGGTTTTGCTTATTGATACATCCCTAACACTTACATGTAAATGTAGTTTATACAAGATACTGCAAGATTTTGTGGAATAAAGAGCAACAACAGTCTTCATAATTTTATTTGTAATAAAATATAGCAAGTCTCACGGACCTTACAGAATTCCATTATCTGTGCTTCTTTGTCTTACTTTTCCATGAAGGCTAGATCAGTTTAAACACACACACACACACACACACACACACACACACACACACACACACACACAAATATATGTATACACACAAATATTTTGCTCAATTTTTTGGTATGATATCATAGTCTTAGTTATTTTGCATTGCTGGGACAGAATATCCAACATCCATAAGTCAAGGGAGGACAGAGTTATTTTAGCTCACAGTTTCAAAAGATTTCAGTCCACTCATGGATGGGTGACTAGAGAAGGTGGGGCATCCGACAAGGACAGCGCTGCAGACAGAGCTACTCTCCACATGGCAGAACAAGAGGAAGGCTACAATCAGCACAAATCCCTCCAGATCAAGGCCCAAGCAAACACCCCTTGAGGCCAAACCCAACATCCTAAGAGAACACAGTATCCACAGGTCTAAGAGACTTCTGGGGAACGCTCTCTTTCCAAACTACAACACGTAGAGATAACACTAGTAAGTTTACTTAGAGTTACACCTCCAGATAAATTAATAGCTCATAAATTAGGCCAAATGAATATTTTGATAATTAATTTTAGCGTTTCATATGGAACATACATGAAAGTGATGATAAAAGTAGGGAAATATAAATTATCATTATTTTTAGTTATTCTGAGTTAACAACTATAGCTCCAAACTAGTTAAATGGTCATATTGTTTCATGCTTATATTTTTCTATACAATTTATAGTAGTAAAATTATTAAGATGGCTAAACGTTAAATTCAAAATTATTTTAATTTTTAAATTTTATTTTGTTTTTTGAAGGACATATTATCTACATGTTTGTGAAGTACAATTTGATGCTTTGACTGATGTGAACATTGGACAGTGATAAAGGTAACTGACATATGAGTCGCCTTATATGTTTATCATTTCTTCATGGTATGTACATTAAAGATCCTATATTCTGACCATCTTGATACATGTAACACAATATTGTTACTGATGTGCGCCATATCATCTCGCTATTGAGCGTATACCCAAAGAAAATTAAATCACCTTCTCTAAAAGAAGCCTACACTAGCTCTTGCTGGAGCACTGTTCGCATCACCTGGACACTGATTAACCTAAATGTCCATCAGTGAGAGAGTAGATAAAGAAAATGCAACCCAGGGGCTGAGGATAGTGAAAACCTTCATCCTTGTAGGCAGAGGCAATAATAAACCAAGTCTAATGTTTTCAGACAAGGAAATGGTAGAGAGAATATAAGAAAAATAATCTAAGAAAATATACATACAATGCATGATATTGTAATAGTAGTCCTTAAGATTTATAAAAGATGTCTTATTTATGCGAACGTCCTTGTTACGAATGATGATTATTGAATGTATACGACCGCTTCTGAGCACAGCGGAAAGTGGAGAGCTGGATTGCTGCTCCGTCAGGCTCCTTGCTTCTGTTCTCAGCTCACTGTGGTCTATTAACAGAGCAGCCTGTGCGGCAATTAAAAAACATATGACTGCTATGTCAAACCTCTTTTGAATCCTTTTTTCTTTCCTTTCACCTCACTGACACTTTTTTCATATTCTATCTCCACACACATTTCAAAAAAAAATCTACTGTTCCCATCTCTTAGTGCTTTACTATTATGGACCTGCAATTGTCTCTCCTGTGAGCGTCCCACCCGCTTCAGATATCTGTGTCGCAGTGCCTTCTCAAAGAACTCTTCCTCTGCCCTCCTCACCTACAGGGGGCAGGAGCTGTTTCGGTTACTGTTGGTTTTTTTTTTCAGTATCTATTCCAGCATCTGGCTCCAAACATATTTTTATAATAGCTTCTGCTGATACATATGTAGAAAAATGTCCATATGAAAGAAGGAGTAATCTGTCTGGGTAACTCTGTGAGCTCTTTAATTTTTTAATCAAAATAGCTCAACATGCTTAGTAACTAGTATGGGGTCTTAAGTTTATTAATATTATAATATTACAATTTCAAATAAAACTTCTATTGAAGATGATCACTACTCTTTTTTGTTATTGTCACTTTATATTTCTACTTTTTAAATTTTTAAGTGGGACATTAACTTCTCAAAAACAGAATTCTTAACAATCAAACTACTATTCCTCAATATTTATGTCCCTGATAAAACTTTGTATCTCTCTGAAAACACTAATTTCCTCCAAAAAAGTAGATATATATTTTGTTCCAGAATTTTTCTCCATAGAGTAAAAACCCCATATAGAAACCATCTGAAACCTTCCATACGTAATACTTTCTCAGTTTAACAAGTATTCTCAGTGAATAAATTTTTTTCAGTACCTTTCTATTCTAGTCTGGGTTGTTAAAATATATTATTTGTCAGGTCTTTGCCTGTGACAGATGTCTCCTTTTTCTATTGCTTGGGGACATATGACGTTTTATTTTTAATCATGAATAATTTCCATCTGAAAAATTCAGACAGGGATTAGAACCTTGAGTTACCAATGACTATCAGCTTCCTTATTTATAGCAGCTGTGACTCATTTCTGACTGCATTTCTTCTCTCTCTCCCCTAATGTGTTCCATGCACATGTCATCAATGCCTGAAAGGGAAACTACTTCTACCTTGTACACAAACTATTTTTCCCTTTATTCTCTCTTAGTCACTAGAATAGACTACTATTGATGGCACTAGCTTCCTGCCTATGTTCTCCTAAGTGTTGCAGATTTTGGGGGGGAATTGTTTTACTTGCGCTGAGCCACAGGTTGCCCACCTTGTACCCCAGTAGATACTTACACCTACTCTCGATAAGATAGAGAATAAAGTGGGCTCTGTAATTTTTAGCTCCTAGAGGAGATTGTTCTTGACACTTCATTCTCACAGAATGATTATTCTGTTCTGTGTGCCCCAAGATTTCTATAAATTGCGCTAAGATTAAGTGCGTACTGTGCAAGGCTCTTCAGTACTTCACCCTGACTGCATACTGCAAAGAAGAAATGGGTAGTTATCTTGGATCTTTTGTGTGTACAAAAAAATGAGGTTAACAGCCAGTGGCAAAATTCCTGTTTGAAGAACTGCAACTGCTGAGTCCATTGTTTTATTTACTCAGGAAAAGAGTCTCCAACAAGTTTAGCTTTCTGATTGGTAGCCATGTTGCCTTTCTGAAAGGTGGCACATTAGCTTGCTTGAAATATAACCTATAACAAAAGGCTGTCAAAATTTCTTTCTGGATATAGAAAAATTAGAAGACAGTGCACTGGGCACTGGTGCAAATTTAGTTACCCCACTTATCCTACCCCTACCTCCATCATCTTATGTGTGATGAGTTTTCGCCTAAAAAAGTTAAGTAATTAACTACAGTATGTTCTAAGTTTGTGTCCAAGACCAGGAAATCTGTTCCCAGAAGCTTCAGTGGCTTATTTTCAAGATAAGCTTCCTGGGTGATGGAGGTACTCACATGCAGGCATGAGGCACACATCCCACATGGATGTGCTCCTTCTGCCAATTTAAAAACAAAACAAAAAAGAAAGTTATTTTTTGGTAAGTGGTACCTACATAACCAAAGCATAATTAATGGTAACTTTAGAGTAATACAAATTAAAGTTAGAAATAGTAAAAACACCAGTTCTATCAAATTCTATACTGAAATTCTTAGTGCAGTAGAAAATTTAGGAGTCTTTTGTAACAAAAACAGATTTTATTACAATAGTCACTGTATGTGCAGTGTTTGCAAAAATGTTAGGTAGGAAATAGGGTAGTGGATATACCACGGCACAGCTTCTAAGTCAATTCTTCTAAAGAGTCATTCTGAGTTTCTGGTGGTAAAATTTTCCCTTTGTGAAATGAGATGCTGCCAAATTTTGTGATGCTTTATATGTTAAGCCTGAAAAAGCCCCAATAATTCACTTGACATTCTGGTATCTTTGCTTCACGTAGTCAGATGTTAAAAACAAAACATTTGAAAATGTATTAAGGTCACAAGAATAATTTTCCATTGTACTAACAGCATCTCTGCTATTTTTTCTATCAGAAAACCCCATAAAATTGGGTATCGGTTTTCCTGAAACCATGGAATGATACACCATATGTAAATATAAGCCTATATTTCATTTTTTTTCAGAAAAGAAAATGAGAAACTCTTCTTAAAAACAACATATGGAAGAATAAAGAAAAATCATAGTTTATTAAGACAAAAATGAATATTCTTTACATTTTATCTGCAAGCAAATGCATAAATAATAAAACTAAAAATGTGTGACCATAAGATAAAATTTTTGCCTTTTGTGGTTAAAGGGAAAATAAATCATCTGTGCTACTGAAATGAAAAAAAAAATTCTTATACACAATTTGTTTACACAGGTCAAGAAATTCAAATATATTGCAGCTACTTTGATTCTGTAATGATGTAATAATTTTAAAATGTCTTTGATTATAGGATAAATACTAATTTCAGACATGTTGAAATGTAATGAAATTTTTTAAAGCAATTAAATAGTGATACATTTAATCAAAGAAGATTTTTTTTTTTTCTGGCTTAGAGGCAGGATTTTAGGACTGAGAAGGCCAGATAACTTGTAACCAGGGCACTCAAGACCAGGGTCTGTGTTCTGCCGATGTTAAAGATGAACAAAGCGAACAAAGAGTGCAATAGGAGAGCGGGAGTTAAATGTTATTGCCATAAGCACAAGAAAGAAAGTGAGGCAGAAGGTAGGAAATCCCCTGCAAGCACGTGGAAGAAAGAGGGTGCAAATTGGTCAGCAATTACCGTCATCTTGTATACACTTCTATGTACTTTCTCCAACTTTCTCCAAACCCATGTAGTAAAGTTTCTGTTTCGATAAACTCACACTGATACAGCATTGCCAGTGAATCTTGTTTGATCATTTGCTGAGGGCACTAAAGACTCAGGAAGAGCTGTAACTCTGTCTAAGCAGCCTGATCCAATTCTTTGCTGAGGCAACCAATGACCTGGAAGGAGCAATAATTCTGTCCCCTCTAACTGACCAATTCTTTGCGTCACCAATGACCTGGAAAGAGTTGTAAATATGTGTGTGGCCTGTCCAGTTCTTTGGGTTACCAAGGACCCAGGAAAAAGTCCTAAATTTATTTGTAACTCCTATCCAATTCTCTGGTGTGGACATCCACAACCTAGAAAGGAGCCTTCCCTGAGCTCACTGGTCAGTTTGATATTTCAGTGTTTGTATATTCTAAAATATATATAAGAGATAATGAAATAAAATCAGAAATAAGAAAGTTTAACATTATGAATATGGCAACTATCATCAAATGAATCTAATTTACATAATAATTAAAAATTCGTTTCAAGTTTGAAAATATTATTAAATTTATATTAAAAAGTATATGATCAGAAATATATTACTTGAGTTTAAAGAATTATATAAACAGAGAGAGGGGAAGAAAGAAAATGAAAAACTAGAAAACAGGAAAAGAATGAGTAGTCACTATAACAGATATCAAGGCCTATAAAAAACACAGTGCGTAGTAAAAATAATGTATTGCACCAAAATTTTAAAAAGTATGAGTGGAATTATATTTAGAACCTAAAAACAAGACAAAGATGACAGTATAAATCAATGTAGAAATTGTGACTTAATTATAGCTGGCAATATTATTACCAACAAAATAGGTCCATACATACAGGTTATTCAGTCACTATTGAACAAATAAAAGGAGGCCCTTTATTTTTTATCCCATTTTTGTTATGTATTTATGTGTGTGTGCATGATGCATGATACACAATGGTTTCATTGAGCTTGGGTATTTTGTGCACACATGTATTATGTCATTATTACAATACTTCTCCTCTCCCTCTCAGGACCACTAGCTCTCTCCCTCACTCTCCTTGACTCCGATTATCACAGCCATCTGGTTCTGTAAAATGCCTGCATTCTTGGTTTCTCATATCAGAGATACCATGCCATTTACTTCTTTGATGAAAAGAAGAAAATATTTATTCAAAGATGTCTCTGAGATGGTAGAGAGGCTTTGATCACTTCAAATCACCATCTTACAATATATAGGTATGTTGGGGTCTTTTAGAGCAAGAGAAAATGTGGTCAGCAAACGCAGCAGACATGTCCAGGATTATTCCGTGCTTCCTGACCCAGACTTCCCCTTCCCTTCCCTGTGGAATTGAACCTGGACATTGAATTCCTAGTGACAGCACCTACACACTTGGTCCATTTATCTGACCTAAGCTGAGGTGCACGTGACAGTTGTGCCCTAGATCTGAGAGAATTTTAAGAGGCTGCTTGTCTCTAACCACAACAAACTCTAACTTTTGAAGTCCCATGTTCCTGTGTTACCTAAAATAGGATGATTGCTATCCATGTATTAAAGTGATACACATTCTTACCCTGACTCCTGTACATACCCGATTTTAAATGAGAACAAAGATGTGAAGACCCTAATATTTTGGAAGAAAATATATAAAAATTGTAACTTCAGAGAGAAAAGATTTATTTAAAAAGTGTAAATGATCTTCACTGAGATTGGATAAGGGAAATAAAGATTAATACACGTGACATAAATGGAGATAGTATAGAAGAATAAAGATAGGTTAAGAGGAAACAGAAGTGGGTAATATGACAGTGTACTAAAAATCCAACATTTGGTATGCTTTTGTAATTTTGTAACTTTCTGTAACCAGGTGGTAAAGTAACATAACTCAGACTGCCAAAATACTAAAGTGACTTCATGTTGTGGTAATTGTGCTATTCAGGTTATGTGTTGGCTATGTGAGTTAGAGTTTACTATGTAAATTAAAATTTATTAGTCAGTTTCTGCGAGTTCATCTTGTGAGGCCCACCTGCCTCTCCTGGGAGCCTTGCTTGTGCACTTATGGGGATGACTATGGAATCTAGAGATAGGGACAGAGCTTGACCTCCACCCCTCCCTTGCCTCCACAGTAGCCTGCTGAGTCACATATTTCACAAGAATCATGCATTTCATGAGAATCGTGTATTTTGCGAGAGTCGTGTAATTTGTGCCAGGGACAGTCAGCCAAAAACAATGGATAGGCGTCGGGTTATGATTGGTCACCATGTATGATGAATATAATGCTGTAACATCCTCTATATAATCTTCGTGTGAAATTTGCTCGGAGCTGCTCTCTGAAGACTCACCCATAAACCAGGGACTGTCTAGCCACCTGTAGGGTCATGATAACATCTTGGATGTTAATGGAGATCCTTATCTTGCTTTAATTGGTAGATGGTGTTTTTTTCCATTTTGTTGATACGTATAAGTGCAAAATTTAAGGTTCGCAATGACTTATCCTGTCTAGGTGACAAGGACTTTCCCCCTCTCCTTTGTACCTCCCCCTACCCACCCCTCCATCCCTCCCCAACCTACCCCACCCCGTTCACTTTGTTTTTCACTTTAAGTTCCATGAGATCGTTGTGATCTGGGTTTCTCATATCAGAAAGACCATTCGATGTTTCACCTTCTGCTTCTGACTCACTTCACTAAGCATGATATTCTCAAGTTTCTTCCATTTGCCTGCAAAAGCCTCCATGCTGTTGAACTTTATAGATGCATAGTATTCCATTGTGTTTAAATTGGCATTTGATGGTCTCTTAATTCCAACCTATAGGAGTAACTTTAAAATTGTATTGTTGAGAAAACTTGCAGTTTTAGAAAAAAATCCACTGAAATTTAAAGATACAATCTGCTGCTGAACTTTTCTCCTATGACTGAGTTTTAGCCATATCTTATTTTTCAGAGCCAAATGTTAGATTTAATGAATGTGTACCTCCCCCTCCCTCACATTTTATTGATATGTATACGTGCAAAATTCAAGGTTTACAATGAGGTTGGGCATTTTGTGCACATTCATATCTTGTCAAGGTGACAAGGACTTTCCCACTCTCCTTTTGTCCCTCCCCCTACCTACTCCTCCTTCCCTCCTCCCCCACCCTACCTCCCTCTTTCACTGTCTTTCACCATCTCTTTTTACCTGTAAATGGGCATTTATACCTGTAAAATAAGTCTTTTTTCACCTGTGATTATGTTATTCCTCTTTCAACTGTAAAATGGGCCTATCCCCTTGAGTGATTATGCTATAACCTGTGAGGCCTATCACCTGTGAAAGGATCCCTATGTTTCCCGTGAAAAAGGACAACATCTTTTGTCCATAAATTGGGCTCGTGTTTTTATAGATTCATAATTTCCTCTGATTTCTATCCTGAAAGCCACATAAATATACATTGTTCAGTCTACAATGTACCTCTCCCTGACTGCAGATCATGCTCTCTATTTTCTTTGAGTGTGTACTTTAAAATTATTATGCCTAATGTCCTCTTTTTGCCTCTGTGGACGCATTCTGAAAATTCTTTTCTGTGCTGGGAGTCAGCAATCCTGCAACCTGCCCTGTAGGTGGGATGAGTCAAGCTTCCCCGTGTCCTCTTTTGAGGACCTCTGTGGTCTCTGACTGATGGAAAATTGTAAAATAAAATAAAATTTTAAAAAATTATGCCTTACTATATTATTATTAAAAGATAGTGACCAAAGTGGAAATACAGTTTACAACTGGAAGATGTTAATAAACCACCAAGTAATGAAAGATCTCTTCAAAATCAAGATATCATACAAATGTAACCCAGTGGGAAAAGGCAATGATTAGAGAATGTATACCTCATAGGCAAATTTAAGAATAACAGTGAGTGTCAATAACTTACAAAATGATGTGCAACTTTGATATAATTGAAATATAAATAAAATTATATAGTTTATATCCATTAGAATTTTTAAAATAAAAAAAGAGACAAGTATACATTTTTGATGTATCTTCTCTTATAATAAATTAAAAATAATAGCAATATCCTGAATGCAAAATTATAAATGTTATCTTTAGTCTTTATGGTAGAAAAGCATCTCTCTATTTTGTTTTTGTATTTTAATATTAGAAATATTTCATAATTCAGAGATGCATGCCAAATCTCTTCTATGTCTTTCTTGATGTATTTTTCTAAGCCATGATTCCTAATGACACATTATGATCATTTAATATTTTTGTGTCAGTCAGAGATAATATACAAGACACAATTGTAAGTGTCAGCTATAAGTAGCAGTGGCACTGTTTTCTGATGAAAGTGGCAGATTTTTCAATTTAACGTGCTTTTACCTGACTAGACCGGGAGGAGACTTTATAGGGATAAAGTTCTTGCCATAGTGACTAACTTGACCCTGACCTAATACATTAAATCTTAACTGAGAAGATTGTGAATCTTGCCAATAGGAAAGGGATTTGTAATTTAGGGATTTAAAATCCTTATTCACATACTTTTAGTGTGCTTTCTTTACCTGCATGTTTAGAAGGTACTTATTTTTACAGAAAGATAATTAAAGCTTCATATTTCTGTCCTTCATGCCTCCTATGTCCATCCTCTGTCAGGTAATCTCTTGCTAGGCCTTTCTTATGCATTCCTCAAGTTCACGTTTCAAAGCTACTGTTATGTGCTTTTAGTCCCAAGTCAAAAGCCATCCTGAACTTGGACTTGTTTATGCTGATCCATGTTAGCAAATGTTTTCAAAGTCTATTGTTAAAATTGCCACATATTTTCTCAGTTATTACTACATATTTTATTTGGTTACTGAAGGGTACTATGAGAGACATGAGCCTTGCTAGCAACTCTTCAACATTTCCATATCTAGTCAAGTCCTTGTTGAGTGCTTACTTGTTTAAAAATTGGAAAGATTAGTCGATTAGTGGTGTTTCATGTTATCTCATTTATTTATCATGAAAAGATCTCTTTTTTCTGAAATGACAAAAATAACTCTCTTGTATTAGAAAAAAAAGAGCACTGGAGAAATTTAGCCCAGCAAAAATTTTACTCAAGTCTATAGACAAAATAAGAGAGGCAGATATTCAGTCTCAGGTTGTCTTCACTAAAGCTTATAGTAGGAACTTCACACACTGGGATGGACATATTTTAGGACACTCATCTTTGATACTGGCCATCACTCATAGAAAAAGTAAAAAATTTTCTCCTGTCTGCATGAGAAATAGTTTCATTAATTACAAAAAAAATTCATCTAAGTAGACTACTTTGGCTCTCCCTACCCTCCTAATGGGAAGTTCAAGTCCTTGAGAAGACAACTCTGGGTTGCAACAATGATAAGAAGCCTTTAAAAAGATTTTCATCTCAAACAACCTGAGAAATAATTTACATTTACAAGTATTCTAATGTAAATGCCTGGGGCCAAGGGCTTAGAGTCAGAAAGAGGCTTTGTGCAATTTACTCAAGCTGGGGGAAATGTTAATGTAGTCTTGGTCCCTTTCTGTTCAGTGCCTGGGATTTGTGAAGTCCTCCCAAGAAACTCTTCATGCATTTTAAACACCAGTGTATATTGACATTTTGATTTGGATGACTAACAGGTATACCAGGTTCACTGTGTCCAAAACCAAATTATTTTCAAATGATCAGAGACTTTTACCTGCCTCTGAAGTACCTGAGCCAAAAATGTATATCTTCAAGTTGTATCCTTAGAATTTGGTGAAGTTTTAATACCTCTTAAAAACACAGTTATTTGCTCAATAAAACATTCATGAGAATATTCTATATACGGTCTCAAGAGGGAAAAAATCATCTACCTTTGTCTTTGGTTTCTATTTACTCTCTTTTTAGAGATTGCTTCTATTTCAGCGTTTACTAAAGGAAGTATTTTTATCCCAGAATAGAAAACATTCTCAAGATGAGTTGTCATTTCCTGCTCGAAGTAAATTGTACTAAAGTTCAAACCAGAGGGCAAATTAAACTCAAAAATATTAAAGAGAAGAGAGGTTATGAGATGACAACTCTGTAGGCTCCTCTTCTCACCCACTCCTTACAGGGCGAGCTGAGCACTGAGACAGAGTAAAAACTGTGAAAAAAATCATCTCTCGTTAAGGGTAGCAGAGGGAGACTGGCAAGAAAGTTGGAGGCTTCACCAGGAACAAGGCAGCTCAGAGCTGGTACCTGCCCCCAATCCCTCTGTGTAGACAATACTGAAATGTTGGTGACAGAGGAATGCCTGTGCCAGTGTTATAGACTGAAGTTAAGAGAAGCCAAACATCAGTTGGAGCAAGGTAAGGTTTATTATGACCGAGCTGCTCCTGAACTCTGGGCGAGTACACAGAGAAGAGCCCCAAGCAAGCTTAACAAAGGGCTTTTATCATCTACAGTGGAGTGATGTTACATCATCACATAGCAACCATGTAGCAACCAATTTTGGTGGGCTATCACATCATCACAAAAGTAACTTATTAGAAGTGAGTATACACCCATTATTCTTGGTGGGCTTGCCTTAGCAGGCTTGTTACATTATTACAAAATAATCAATTATGACCTGACTCCCTGTTGTTTGTCACGTTCTTCGAGATTCAGATGATTTCCATGGCCCAGGACTCATGGGGGTGTTATCTCCTGGAAGCCTTGTGATAAGCTCCAGGAACATCCCATTTGTGTAATCAAGAAGTCTACAAGAGCAAATAAAGCCTAGCAATTCTGGGAATTCACTGGATAAAATTTATCATAAGATTAACAGAAGGCTGTTTGAGGCTATGGAAGTCACAAAATTTTATCTAACTTACATAGCAGAGGCACAACCTTAACAGCATAAGTATGAAATTGAGTTGTTTTAATAACACCACAAAATGGAGTTACTCTAGTATATTAGCAGTTAGAGTTTTATCAGCACATTCCCCACTCCTCTTGGGCAATTTTCAAACCCTTGAGTATTTATTGTTGCCACTGGCACTAATTGTTCATATTGGCTTTGAGGGACCATAATTTTATTTTTTGATTAGCTGATCTAACCATCATATTAAGTAAACAAGGTCCACATGTAAGAGCAAATAAAAGGAGAATCAAGGAGCTTGCTAGGGCTCTCAAATGAGTAGTGAGCCAGGGGGACTGGGAGAATAATGATTCAAACCAATTTGGGAAATTTATTCTCTTATTTTCTCTTTCCTGTGTATGTTGCTGAACCAGACCTAAGCTTTCCCCAATAATTCCAGGATAGTTAGCACAGAAACAGCATTGTTCTTCCAGGGCCATACAAAGATCTACTTGCTGCATAAGAAGTAGAACTAGGCCTCTCTTATGTTGTTGTACTACTTCTGCTAAAGAATGCAGAGAGGAAATCAAGTGATTGATGGATTTGTTTTTCTACCTCTGTTAGGTCTTCATCTATTTGTTTACTTAAATATTTGAAGTTTTGTTCTCCAGTATTTAGAGCAGCTGTCCCTATCCAGGCAAATCCGGCTATTCCTAGTCCAACCACTAGGGGGACAAGAATGGTAGAAACAGGTTCTCTTATAAACCTTCTTAGGGAGAGGAGACCTAAGAGTTCTCTCCCACCTTCCCCTGAATTATAGTACACCTGTGGTAATAGGGAACAAGAATACAGAGGTCAAAGCTGGTTGCTAAGATAAATGGGTTAAAGCAAGGAGTTAACCCCAAGGTGCATGCAAACCAAGTTTCTTGAGGGAGCACCAGGTAACTAGGAGTTTTTCCCATTCTGCTGGCATCTGAGAAGTGAATAATCTTGGCACAATGTCCTAAATTGCTAGAGTGGTTAATCTTACACTTTCCTGAATAGATGCACAGTCCCTTGCCCTCTAATTCTCCAAGAGTGAGTATTGGCTCCTTTAACCAGGAGTATAAGGCTGAAACCTGGGCCCTAAACTTAAATTTCTAATTTCATTTTCACTGGATCCCATGGCTGCCTTGAACTCACGGTAATCCCCTGGCCTCAGCCTCCTGAGAGCTGAGATTAAAGGTATGCCTCACCACTCATGTGGTATGAGGCGCTGGGAAACCAAACCCAAGTACTTGAACATAGGAGGCAAGTGCTGACCCCAGAGCTTCGGCTCCAGCCCCAGTATCGCACTTTCTGATGCACCAGTTAGAAACTTGGATTTAAACTCGGCTCCATGTTCTTCACCATCACTGGCAAGCTCTCATGAAAGCCTGCATGTGTATTCACGGATGCACAGACATATCAAGCATGCATACATGCACATACACAAAACACTTTTCATTCTATTGCCCAGCTTTTCTTTAAAGAGAGCGGAGCTGCCACTCGTGGGCTGATCTGCCTATCACCTTCTCCACTCAGCTCACCTTCTGCCGTCCCCAGTCTACAGCAGCGGCACCTGTGCACTCTCCTCCTTTCCATTTCTTAGCACCATCCTCCTTATACTCAACTCCAGAAAATGCAGAGCCTTTGCAGCTTCTAAGTATAGCTAGGTTCTGCCTTCTGAGCTTTCCTAGCAATCTCTTCTGCACAAATATTTACTAACCCCTCACCTGTACACACACATTTCCCTCTTTTCATGAAACTCTTGACTGTCTTTTAACTCTAAGGTTAGATGTCGCTTTGTCTAGTTGGCCTCATGGCTCCCAAGAGCTTCTCATAAAATCTCACGTAGGACTTTATCCTTCTCCTGTACAGCCAGATTGTAATTTTTTTTCTTTTTTTTTGCTGAAAGTCTTAGTTGAAATTTTTGTTCATTTTTAATATTGTCTCTTTTTCATGATGTATAGGAAAATTTTAAAATGTATGCCTAATAATATATATATATATATATATATATATATATATATATATATATATATATAATTCCTCTTTTTCTTTTCTTTTCTTTTTTCTTTTTGAAACAGGTTTTGCTCTGTCACCCAGATGGCATCCGGGAAACTCACTAGGGAGCCCAGGCTGGCCTTGGACAAACAGCAATCCTCCTGCCTCAGCTTCTCCAGTGCTGGTATTACAGGTGCGTGCCACCATGCCTGGCTTATGTGGTTCTGGGCAAACAAACCCAGGACACTTGCTTGCTAGGAAGTGCTCTAACTGTTTTGCTGTTCTTCCAGCCTCAATACACCAATTTAAATGTAACCCGGTTTATTTTTTTTCTGGTAACTGATTTTTTTTCCTATGTAAGGAATATCCTATTTCAACATCTGGAAAGCAAAACCTTTATATGTTATCTTTAGACTCATTTTTGTTGAGATAAAGCCTAATATTTATTCTTCCAGCAACATGACCCTACCCAATCATTCTAAGAAGCTACCTACACAGGTATTATTAAATCTTGCCTGGATAGTGAATCTAAAACTTTAGTGTGTATCAGAATCACTTGTGGTGCTTCTTACAATACACATTGCAGACTTGTCCTTCGGAGTTCATAATACCCTTTAAAGCTAGGAGATAGCCTGGTAACTGGCATTGCTAAGATGTCTTCTGCAGATGGTATTAATGACACTTACCTAAAGTCTCCACTTTGCAAACTTATTTTTGGAAGAGAAATCACCAAATGCCAGATTCCTGTCTGGGGTTTTGTCTTCTTATGTCTTGGTCCCTTCATCATTCTTTCTTCAATTTTAACTTTCTTAAAATTTCAAATAGCTCATGCGTGCACGTGCGGGCGTGTGTGTGTGTGTGTGTGTGTGTGTGTGTGTGTGTGTGCATGTGTGCGTGTGTGCGTGTGTGTGTGTGTGAAAAGGAGAGCGATGTAGGAAAGAGGCAGAGGGAGGAGAAACTATCAGGAGATTTGATTTGTTCCCTATGAGAATGTTTTGTTCCAAAAGAACCGAGCCTACCAGAGGTAGAATGAAGATTTCCTTTCAGTTTTATATAAAGAAAGGTAGAGAAATGAATGAGTAGGAAAAGAAATAAATGTGTATGTGACCTTCACGTACCATATTTGAACCCTTCCTTTCTTGTATTCTTCTAGTCCTGATGATCTATGATGACTTCCCATTACAGTCTTGACCCTTCCTTGGAATCAGATCTGACCTTCAGTCTTGTGCATTAACACTGATCTGTTCTGAGACACTCTAAGTTACCCTAATATTTTCTTTAGCTTTGCATCTTTTTAACCTAGCAATCTATTTCTCGGCGACTGTGTATTCCACAAATTCTCCTAGGTAACCATGTGTTGAATTCTTGATATATTCTTTATGACCTTGCTGTATTCACATTGCTGCATTTTGAAATTAGTCTATCTCCTGTAAATTAATCCATTTTATTTTAGACTTCATTTGAATTCTGAGCAAGGATACGCATTTCCTTTTATAGTTTAAAAATAGTTTTTTAATTGATATGGTAATCCTCTCTCTCTCTCTCTCTCTCTCTCTCTCTCTCTCACTCTCTCTCATTCTTATCAGATCCCAGTTCCTTCTGCATTTAGGTAACTAGCAATTGTTTGACTTCTCATCTTAAAATTTGTGTTAGATCATTCCTAGGCTTCATAGACTGACAATGGCAGGAG
>PVKB01002168.1:0-77577 GCA_004027205.1 Ctenodactylus gundi
CACGCGGGCACCAGGATCCTTCTGCAGCAATCGTTTATTATAACATTGATGAGAGGAAGACCCCAAGCCCCAAAATGGCACGGTTTATATATCCTTTAGGTTACATCTGGGTGGGGTGTTGGTTCCTGATTTGCAGAGGCCAATCAGGCCATATGACGTGTCCGAATGACGTGACTCCGGGGCTGGTCTTTAGCCTAGGCGCATGTAGTGGCAATTGTTTGCTAATCAGCCGGCCGGATGCCGGCGCCATCTTGAAATGGCGTTTGCAGGCTCTCTACAGAAACCAGAATGGCAAGTTGTATCTTGAATAAGTCATGGCCCCGGAGAACCAGGTTTTCTTGGGCCAGTAAGGTGGAGGACCTGGCCATTCTCCAAGTAAATGATTGGATATTTGGAGGTAAGGTCCATGGTTCTCTGGCCTGTGCTTGGGGAAGTGAAAAGTCAGATTCCTGAGATAGTCAAGAAAGAGAATAAGAGGTAGACGAGAGGGAGGAGGAAAAGCTTGACTGGGCTAAGTACAGCCGTCACTTTTGACAGTAATGGCCTCAGTATTGCCGCTCAGGTCTTTTGTAATTCCGATTTTCTCTAACAAAGCCAGTCATTGTCCTCTTCACCACCAGAAGAAAGGAGAGAGGATGAAATAGAACTTAGAACTCACCTTGGCAGCAGCATTTCACAGGAAACCTGACTAATACCCGATCTGAGAGGAGAAGCATCCCCGAAAGAGAATAGCACAAACAGCGTGGCTCTGAGGGGGCGATAATGGCCAGGAGGACCAGAAAAAAAGTGCCCCCGAACAAGATGACTTCCCATCTTCATCAGTAGCACTGCCACTGACTCAGCCTTGTTCCCACTCCCTCTACAGTCACTTGCCACCATTCCATCCATTGACAACATTCTGGAAACGGCTCCTTTTCCTTAATCGGTACCATCAGTAACCAAGATCAGCCAGCCTGTGTACTGAAGGCACCCTAAGATTCATGTGTTGACGCTTCATTGTTGAAACCTCCCTAATTGGTGAGGTCTTTGGGACAGTGATTAAATTGTGAGACCTCTGCCTTCATTAATAGATTAGTACCTTATAAAAGGACTGCAGGAAACTAGTATAGGCCTTCACCTTTTGACCTTCTGTCCCTTCTACCCTGTGAGGAAGCAATGGTTGTCTCTTCTGGAGGGTGGTACCGTTTGTGAAGCAGAAATTAACCCGCCCGAGAGTCTGAACTTTCCAGCTCCTTGATGTGGACATTCCTGCCTTCAAAACTATGAGAAACATATTTCCGTTCATTATAAATTACCCAGTCTCAGATGTTCTGTCCTTCTGGCACAAAACAATGAAGGCGACTGCCATGTATCACCTGGATTACTGCAACTACCTTTCTCGTCTTCTTTGTGCTTTATTTCCTCCTCCTCATGGTATTTTGTTGTTGTTGGCAGGTAAGTTCCTTTAAAAAATGCAACTTCAAGCTGAGAAACTAGGTCAGCAATAGAGTGTTTTCCTAGCATTTGTGACACTCCGAGTTCCACCTGCAGCATAGTCAAAGCACAAAAGGACTAAGAGTGTCTCCCCATGGCACTAAGAATCCACTTACAAATCCTTATGGCCTCCATGTCTCAGCTGATCTGGCATTGCTACCTTTCCTGCCCCATAGAATCACCCCTCCCCTTCCACTGCGGGTGTAGTCTTTTTTCTTCTCCAGCACATCAAGCTTAGTTCTGCGTCAGGGTCCTTGTGCTTTGGTCCCCTGTTGCTGCAACACGTTTCCCTCAGATTTTCTTATTCAAGTCTTAGAAAATAACAGCATCCTGACCATTCTATCCAAGATGGTTCCCCTCTTTCTCCCTCATAAACTCCATCGCCGCAGCTGGCTTTTGTTTTTCTGTTACTGTTTTGTTTGGTTTGGTTTGGTGGCTTTTAGTGCCATAAACATTTGTTTATTGCCTGCTTATCACCTGCCCCACTTTTCTCTCCACTACTCGTAAGTATGGATTCTCCCCAAGAGCCATATATGTCTTGGTGATGTGTCTCTCTTGCCAGCATCTGTAACAGATCCTTGGTGCTCAGTAAATTCACGTTGAATAGATAAATAACGTACGTCACCTCAGAATCAGCCAGCAGTACAACCACCACATGCCTGTGCTGCTGAACGTATACTTTCTGCTTTCCCTGGCTTTTCTGCCTTGAGCTTCTGGGAACTTCAGGCTTCTTCCCATTGCTGTCTTGACACCTCTTCCTGTCAGTTAGATCACGGCCTTTACCATCTTCAAATGTGATTCTCTGTTGAGTTCTATGAGATGCAACCAAGAAATAAGATGAAGGTCTAAAATTTTTAAAAAGTATTACATTAAAAGTCTCCTTGCCCTTACTCCCCTCAAAATACCCTCTGTTGCCTTAAATGCACTTGTTCCTCCTTCTGAACTGGTTCAGGAAGTGTTCTCTCATAAGTGTTTTCAGCTACACTGTTATGGCTTCTTCAGTGTCCTGAATTAATTCACAGCGTGGAATTTTCATGGTCATTTTGACTTTGGAGAAGAGCCAGAAGTCACAGGGTGCCACATCTGGTAAATAAGGCACATGTGTATACACAATGTCATGTTTTCACTTGCTTAACTTTCTGTACGTTTGATCCCACCTTGTGAAGACACTCCCAGAAGAGGACTTTCAGAACTGCTTCAGAAGTGGCTCTAATGACAGCATACATGTGTTCAAAGCAAGGGGGAGTATTTTGAGGGAAATTAATGACATGGTGTCTTTTACTGTAGTAAATTTTTTTAAAACATTCACTGTATAGGTTGATCAAATTGCATACATAGTGACTAGGGGATGTGCACCTGCCTCTGACCTCAGCCTGGCACCATTTGTACCATTGGTGTGGCCAAGTGTCACCTGTTTTATATCTTTCGTTGAGGACCATACACAAGACAGACAAAAAGGGAGTAATGATGCCTAGATTCTCATTCTATGTGCCTATAACGGAGGTTTAACAATCACTAAGTTCTACCATGTCAGTGTTATATCTTAAAGAGGTCATTTAAGTCGACCTACAACAGTAGTGACTGTGTACCCTAAGTAATTCAGCCTGCAACTTCAAAACATAGACATTTTCTTGTATATGCACAATGTCCTTCTCACAGCTACTTAGATTAAAAATACCTTCCAATCATGTAATACCCAGTTTATATTCAGAGCTTTCCCATTGTCCCCCAAATGTCTCTTCAAACCACAATCTCCAAATAGCCCACATTCCTCTCGGTAATGACACCTTGTACTCTAGCATACCTGCCTGCCTTTTATTTACTGCCAATGACTTGTTAAGGACGTCAGCGTGCGGACTATCGCCGCTTCTGGAGTGATCCAATTACTTCGTTGTCGTCTTATTTACATGTTTCTTTCATCACCTATGTAACCATGTGTTACTCGAAGTTAGAATTAAAGGTCTGAATAGTTTCCAAGTAAACCTTTTGGGAAAGTTTCCCTCGAGTGTGATAGTGGACATCACATCTTACTCCACAACTCAGTGAACGTGTTTCCTCTTTGTTCCACCACTGGCTTCAGACGATGAGCACCCGATGCTTTTGTTGTGCTCCATTTGTTTCTTCTTACACCAGCAGATACTCTGTGAGGTAAATCTACATTCTCCAAGTTATTCTTCTATTAGCTTCAATGACTTAAAGCAGGGACCAGCAACTGTTTCTTTACAGGACCAGATAGGAAATATTTTCAGCTTTGCTAGCCAGATGGTTTCTGTTGCTACTCAGCTCCTCAGTGCTGCCATTGTACCATGAAAGCATTCCCAGATCATATGTAAACAAATGAATGTGGCTATGTGGCTATGAGGACAGGCAGCCAGTAGATTTGGCCTGTGGACTACGATTTGTTAATGCCTGGTTTAAATAGTGTTGTTCAACCCAGATGATGCACATCCTTTAGAGGCTTTTTTTGAATACTATATATAGGCACCATTCTAAGGCAGTTAAATCATACTCTAGATATGGGGCCCAGGCAATCATTATTTTAAAAAAAATATCTCTATGTGATTTTGCTACATGGCTTCCATTGTGAACCACTGATTTGCAGGGAGCCATCTCCTCTAGGGGCAGGGAGCTCCCAAGGTGGGATAGATGGGTATGGCAAGTAAATATAATAAAATACAGAGCAGGATGGTTATTGTTGAAGAACAAGGGGAAACGCGTAGAAAGAAGGATGGGAGAGACATGAGCATTTTTCCACAGGCCATTGGACACTGAAACCATTCCTTGAATTCTGAACAGATTCTGGTTGGTGCAAATGATATGGAGCCAGCAGGCGCAACCCATCTCTAGCCAAATTTCTGCCCACTTCTATCTTCCTTATTAATGTGAACCCAGGAGCATAATGAAGAATTAAAACCTGCACCCAGGAGCATTTATTTATTTGCTCCTTGTCATGATCTTACTCTTCTGGAATTAATAAATCAGTAACTTCTGGCAAATGAATAATTAAATTTTATTTAGTTAAATTTCTTTTTTTAAGTAACTGGAAATCAAAACCTAAGATCTTGAGAATACTATAGAAAAAGAGGTAGTTTCGATATCCTTGCCTAGAATTTTTCTCTCAGTATGACTTATCTTCTACCACTTATTTTTCCATTTATTTTTATAGGTCATAGTTGAAATCTACAGAGTAGCAAACAGATTATAATAGAATAACGGGAGCAAACTAAAAAGTGAGGTTTGTCTTCTGTTATGCTAGTGGTTCTCAACCAAGGTCAATGTTGTCCTCACCTAGAGGACATCTGGCAGTGTCTACAGATATTCTTGGTTATCTTGACACAGTAGAAGAGTGCTACTGGCATCTAGTGGGTAGAGGCCAGGAATGCTGCTGAAGGTCCTGCAACACACAGCACGGCTCAACAAACAATAGATTGATCTGGTCCCAAATGTCAGTGGCACTGCAGTTGAGAAACTGGATTATTCTGATGTATTCACACACATACAGCCTTTTGAGAAAATTTTCTGTCTTGTACTTCAAGGAGTACTTATGTAATTATCCCCATAAGCTAAGCTTTTAATAATCTCTGAAGTCACAAAAATACCTTTCAAGAAAGTAGAAGATAGAGGTATTTAATGTATGTGAAAATCTAAAAGTTAGCTTTTGAATGATCAGACTGGAGCAAGGTCTATTCTTATTTTTAAAATAAAGTCCTCACGAGTTTTGTGAGCTTGGTCAATGTAGCTACTCTGTAATCATGCTGGACAGGCTAGTATCTGCCTTCAGGGACAATATGGTGGCCCTAGGGCAATAGATAACAGCAATCAATAACAGCGTTCCTCTTCTCTAGTTTCTCAGGTAGTTACTTAACTTAGGGGGTTTTCTCCATTAAAATCCCACTTAGTGTGCATGTAGCACTCTGAGAAGCTTCAATTATTAGCTTAAACAAAATCAGTTCCTCAGCGACTGTAATTTGTGTGTCTTAATATGTGGCCCATGAAAGTAAGATATGGTCTTAATTTTCTATGCCTGCTGTAACAGATCACCATAAACTTACTGCCTTAAAAACACATAAATTAATTACCGCAATGATAGAGTGCTTGCTTTGTGAGTGCGAGGCCCTGGATTCATTGCTCAGCAGTGGAAAACAAGGATGCCCAGACTCTCATCTGGACTAGTTAAATCATAATCTCTAGAGACCCAGCATTGGTTATGGTTGTGGAGATCCAAAGCCCAAAGTGGGTTTCATGTGGCTAAACTTCAAGAGTAAACAAGGATTGATTCTACTGGGGGCTCTCACATTCAGTGGATCTTCTTGCTTTTTCCAGCTGCTGGAAGCTGCCACCCTTCCTTTCCTGTGATTCCAGAATCCTCTGGTCTCCTCTTCCATCATAACGTCACCTCCTCTGAAGCTGACTCACTTCTTTTACTTAGCAGAATCTTGGAGTGACATTGAGCCTGTCTGTGTAATCCAGGAAAATCTTCCCTTTCAATTTTCTTAATTAATCTGAAAAGTCCCTTTTGCTGTATGAGTATATGTGTGCAAATTCAAAGGTTAGTACGTGGATATTTTTGAAGGGTTGTTATTGTGCCTATCACATCTGGAAAGTGGCCAACCATTGTTGTGCTAGGCTCTGAAACTGATCCCGTTTTATTACACAAAGTCATGCAATATGAGACCTAAGTTCAAGTACTGCCTCTTCAGTTACATGCCATGTGGACATGGGAAAATTACACCTCTTTACCACAGTTTTGTGATCTGAAAAATGGACATTATACTGATGCCCCCTTTGAAGGTTGGTTGTTAAGGGCTATACATGAAATAAGGTACCTGAGGCAGTAAAAATAACGCTGCCACATGATAATTGCTCATTATGTATTAGTTATTAATATTATCACTCTTGAGACTATTGTAAGGATGAAAGTAAAATAATTTAATGGTCAAAAGACGTTTTCTACAAAGGGCCACATAGTAAAAAAAAAAAATATTTTTGGCTTTACAGACCATACGATCTCTGTTACAGCCATTCACTTTTGTCATTACAGCATGAAAGTAGCTATATGCAATAAATAAATGAACTGATATGACTGCATTCCAATAAAGCACTACATATAAAAAAGCAACAAGGTAGATTTACTGTGCGTGTGCACAGGCCAGAGTTTGCCAAGCTGTAGTTTAGAATTGTGAGATTCGGCCTTGGCTAAATATTGTTATTCCCTGCCGAGCTTTTAAAAAATAATGATACAAATCTAATTTTCAATTTTGTTTTAATTAAAAGTATAATTGCACTTATCCACTCTTGATTTCAGACTGAATATACAAAGACACTTATTTGTACATAGTAAGCTCTCACTTGCACTTTATTGAAAAAAATATTATCATGCCAGGGCCACACCTCAGTCCAGCTAGAGAAAATAGTTGGCAAGGCACAGATAGATGTTAGTTTTATTTTTTTTAAAAGCTCTCCAGGTGATACTCCCGGCAGCCTGAGTGAAGAGTGTGGGCTCCATGTCCTTGCTTTTCTTCTCTAGAAAGAGGAGAGCCTACCACTTCCTGGGCATTTGATCCATATCTACTGGGCATGAGTAAGGCTACCTGAAATTTCCCCTTGCACAGCTCCAGGTTCATGCTTAGGCCCAAGAAATGGTAGTTGATCATTTGAGGTCCTTTGACTGCAAAGAAAAAGCTCAAACTGGCGAATGTAGCCCAACTAGGTTACTGTTGGAAAGTTATGGAGGCTCTCAAAGAATTCAGAGGAAGCAAGTGTGAGGAAGAAGAAGAACAAAGGCTGAGAAGCAGCAGTGCCACGGGGTTTTACAAAGCTCCTCTGGAGGGTGAATGGTGCAATGCTCTTTCTCTTGTTCTAACAGAGCGAGTATCCATTTCTTGGGTAGAAGAGAGTGAGCACCTTGACTTGCAATTCTCACCTTCACTGTGACTGACGGTGGGTGGAGTTTGTCTGCAAGTCAAAATATTAGGAAGGCCTTACTCAAAGGAGGGAATACAGATAATGTACCGATGCACTGAGCTGCCGATAGCCAGTCGTTGATGTTGTAAAGTGTCTTTGTAATGACAGAGCATCGAAATGGACTTCCAACAATACAAGGTGTGTAGTGGATGCCATGAACCTCCGTTGAGTACTGATGATATCAGTAAGTCCAACCCTTGTTCTCTAGTGGATTTTGCTAGAATGCTGTTTTTCTCTCTTTGTAGTGTAGGGATACTTCTCAGCCAGGTGACTTTGCCGTTTTTTGGAGGCATTTGGGGTAGAGATTGATACTGGCATGTAGTGAGCCCAAGCCAAAGATGCTACTGAGCATCTGACCATGCCCAAAGACAGCCTGCTGCAACTAAGTCTCATCCCACCCACCATGTCAGTAGTGCCCAAGGGAGAAACTGGGGGTTTCCTTCTGTGAATGCGGTCGTCATTACCACAACTAAAAGAATGAGATTTTTCCAGTTGTTGACATATTTCTCTCCGTTTGTCCCACTCTCTTACCTTGAAGATCAAGTTCACTGAATGGAAAAAAGAACAAAAGCAGAACCTCCAGGACACTCTCAAGTTGAAATCAGAGTGATGCAGGGCAATGAGGGCAATGGAAACACAGACACATTTCTGAAATTTACTCCTCTAACGTTACCCCAGAAGCTGATTTGCTAAAAAATAAATTAGCGGTTCAAATGAAATTTGAGTACATCCTTGTTAATGAAATGTGGAAAAACATTTTAGTGGTCAAATGGAAAAGATTTACAAATCAATTCCGGTAAAACTGATCAGTTCTATGTTTTTTAATGTTGCCACAGGAATCGGCCCTTGAAATGAACACCTTACCTAGTAAAAATCCTTCATTCTAATGATATTTCTACTAGTTCATTCTAAGTTAAAAAAATAGATACTGAGTAAGTATCACCTTTGAATTGTGGTAAATTTTATTAACTGTACAAGGATCATGTTAATCTCATCAGTGTTAATGAAACACATTTCCTCCTTTCTTTCTCAAGTGTATAATAATTCTACAACATATGACTACTGTCTCTTATTTCTCTCTCCTAAACTTTAGAAAAACGAAGTGTGTCAGTGAAGCCTTGAGACGGTGCCTCTTTGAATATCCAATTTAAGCAGAGACTTGTCAAGGGGCAGTGTCAGATCGAGTTCATTATTTTATCAGTTTCCGAGGCATTGTCATTACTGATATTTAATACCTTCCTCTTGTGGTTCAATGGATAACTCTTTCATTCTTTTTAGCCCCACCTCTTGGCCCATATAAATAGCTAGGTAATTATTCTACTGAGTTGCCTGTGTATATTTCTGTGTGTGCTTGTTTTCGCAGATGAATATTAGTGTTTTAGACGCATTCATTTCAGTTTGCATCCATTTTCTTGTGCCCTGTGCTTCACTGTATGCGTGATTTATTGATTCAGGGATTGTATGATCCACCCGTGTTGCCCTGTGGTTTCTGAGAGAGAACCACTTTGCGCCTGGAACTTGCGGTGCCGCCTCCGCTCCTTTCATGACGGAGCCAGAAAAGCATAATGAAAGAAAAAAGCCACTAGTCGTAAAGAGCAGTGGAAATGCCAATTTCAGTTCTTCCAAAATTGATCCTGCCCACAATCCCCTGAAATGATCTTACTTTTGACCCTGCTGAAAGAAAAATCTCTTTGCTTAAGCCCCAAATCTTGCTAGAGGCCATTTAGCTTATAATTTCTCTGAGGCAGTTCCCACCCCCAACTTTCAGTTAAATATAAAGTTTGAGTCGTCTCCTTTCCTGTCTTACTTGCTTCCTGTATCTCCCCTCCTCTTATTGTACTGACTTACAGAAATGGTTTTGAAATGGTTTCCTCTGTTCTCCTTTTCTCTTTTCAAGTTACTCAGAGTTCGTAAGATTTTGAAAAATCATTTATCACTCCTGACAATATATAAGAAAAATAAATTGGTTAAGATAGTCCAAAATACTCAAGATCAATGTAAACTTTATGTATTGCATATATATATATCAATAAAATGAGAAAGAAGATAGTCCCCAAACTTTGCAATGTCCAGCGCCCCTTCTGAGTGGCCCTTTGACTCAGACACACACGCACATGTGCCATACATGGTGGTGAGGTTGCAGCCTTTCATAGGAATCTCTGCTGTCGTCTTGGGGGTTTTCTTCCAAACTCCTGACTCCCGCCTTACCAATCTTGACACGGATTTTGCTTGTTTGTTTGGCCTGTACAAGGCACCACTTTTGTAAGGATGATTGTAACACAATATTGCACAGCGTCATTTGCTTGTGTGGTTATTTTCTTGTCTTGGGTCCCCAAAGCCTTTGCCCCTTTGCTACAAAATGTGAAAATGTGTTCACTTCTTCAAAAATGAATGTTTGCTTTCCTGATAAGCAACTCACATCCCACTGCTTTATCTCCGTGCCTTTCTGTGTATCGCTAGCCGTTTATTTTGACATTGAATCATGGGCTGATCTTTTAGAAGACTTTTTACATAGGATGCAGACCTAACATGGAGTATCAGAATGAGACACAATTAACGGAGGTGACGACTCTCTATACAGCAGTGAATACATAATCTCATGTGTGTAGGCAAACTGTGGCTTTGTGCAGAGCACTTTAAAACCCCACTGACTCTATGATCTTAATTTTAAAGATGTTTAAGTGTGGGAAATGTGTGTATTTTATGTAGTTAAATGCAAAGGTAGACTCAGCTCAGATGTCAATCTATTTCTCCATAGTCAACCAGAGAGCAGAGCTGCTTCTCTGCTTTGCTGCTGCATCTTTAGAACATGGTATTCATTGTCAAGGTCACTGCTAGTCCAAGATAACCTAGTAAGATCCAGATACCATATCCAGGCAGAAAAGGAGGAAGCCAGAATAGACAAAAAGGCAAGGGACCAATGACATTTTGTGCACCACTGACTTGAAGGGAGGTGGGTGGGAACCAGAGACTTTTCTGGGCAAGCTTCTCCCCTGGGAAAAACATCTGGGTGTTGATATTAGGAAAGAATGGAACAGTGCTCACTGGCCAGTTATCGAGGAGTCTCTTCACCACATCCCTTTGAAAATGACTTCAATCATGTACAACCTGATTCACAGGCCACTTCAGCCTGAATTCAGTCACATGATGATTCACTGTGTAAGGCTTTGTGACAAATGTTACCATTTTTCTCTTATTCGGTGTGATTCATAGGTGAGCAAAATCATGTAATAATTGATATTTAATGTAGCCATGTCAGTTGTCCCTAGTGAGTCTATAGATTCCTTGAGGGACGCCTGTCTTCTACATCTTAGTCGCTTCTCCCACCTTACCACCCACCCCAGTGATTATTGTTACAGTTACCTCACACACCATAAATGCTTCCTATATGGATTTGATGTCATATGGCTTCTGTGACTTGATTGTGGCTTGAGGCCTCCAGCTGGAGTGGCGTCAGAGATTCTTCTTAAAATCCATGAGGACTTTGTAAATGCTACAGCTTGAGAGAAGAGATTTTTAGAATTTGCTCAACTTCTTTGGGAAACGCTGAGTCCGGTCTCTGTGGGGCAAGCATCTGGGTATTTCTGGGGAAGACGACTGGCACGTCTTAGATTTTTACTTCTGGGTGAAGCACCTATAGCATTATTCAGACGTAATCATCTCAGCCATAGCCTGTGAGAGAGTCTCAGCACCATGCCTGCTAAGTCAGGAGGGTCTAGATATGGATTTTCTGGGAGCAAAGAAAGGCCTCTGTAGTTCACGGGAGACAAATATGTGTTTGCGATTGGTGGTAGTTTGCAGTTCGTCTCAAAGGCACATAGTGTGCAAAGGCAGCTGACAGTTTCTCAGTGTGAGGCTTTGATTGAATCCGATTCATTGTAGGTATGATTATCTGATGTTATATAATAGCTATTCTATTGGATTCATCAACAAGACGGCAAGATGTAGATATAAATACCTGGTAGCATTGGCTGATGCCTCCATGGGCAGTAAGTTTGAGAATACTGACAGTAATATTAAATAGTATTTACGGAACATTCTGCATCATTCAGAGGTCTACGTATTTTATGGGACGCTAATGTGTTCAGTCTTGTGTACACACTTTGAACCTCATATTGCGCATTAGGTGACTTTCAGCAGTCACTGTCTGAATCTCTGATGGATTTTTCTGGGACTGTTGAGGGCTGCAGTGCTTTTTGTTTGGGAGTGCTTTAGAAATGACTGATTCGATTTGGTATATGCATATCCCACCCTTCGTGCTCATCAGATGCAGTATTTCGGACATTTAAGTTTTGCACCATTCGCAGAGTTTCCTGGCACGATTTAGCTCCAGCCACCCCTTGGTAGTTGACTGGTGAGTGCATTCTTTGTTGGCGGCTGTCTCTGACCAGTAGAGTTGCTCCAGAATCTTTGTCTTGGGCCTTTCTTCTAGTGAAAACCAAACTAAGACAAATACATCAGTGCTGGGATGAGGTACCATTATTGCGTTCCTTTTACAGACAACGTAAACGCAACACAGAAAGGCAAGTGTGTGACAGAGGTGAGGTTCAAGCCTACCTCTAGGGAGTCTGGTTCGGAGCCCACACAGGAACTACACCAAATAAACGCTACAGGAATTGAAGGAGCATACGCAATTTTGTTCTCAAGTGCAGAATCTGACCCGAGAGAGAGAGAGGTGGTCTGTAGTTTAGTTACTTTTCCAGTACAGAAATGGCAGATCCCATGTGCAAACATAGCATGTTCTGCAAACTGTTACAGTCATGGCTTGGTTTCTGGAACATCGTGTGGTAGCCTTTAAATGAGTGAACTTATTTTTGAGCACCTTGTATGGTCACCAATTGAACTACTTTGAAGGTTGTTTGCTCACCTCCCCTCGCCCAAAAACTTTTAGATGGTCAGCAATTTAAAAGGTGATATTTCAGCCTTCTATTTTCCTCAAATTCATTTAGCGCTTGGGCGATAAATGCCTTTTAATTGAAGTCCATAGTGCTACTGATTTACTCTTTCTGAGCTGATAGCCTTCACTGTTAAACCAGCCTTGGTCTGTGTGACCGTAAATAGGGGATTCAGCAGTTCTGTGACAATATGTTGTCTAAGTAGAAGGACTTAAATGTTATTACCACAAAGACTTCTTTCAAAAATACTTAGTAATGACTTAATGCGCGTCATTTCTACGCTCCTAGCAGGTGCAGCGCATTGGTCCTTTCTAACCCTGTGCCACACAACCCACCAGGATTCATTAACAGATTCTTATTGATCTAACTTTTATCTACCGATTTTCAATTTCTGGGCTGTCTACATTCTGCAAACTACAGTTAAAAATATAACATTGATTCAACATGCAATTTGATTTTATTTGAGCCAAAGATTTATTTGACTTACTTAAAAAGCCTTTTATGAAGTAAAAATGAGATGTTATTTCTTAGCCTCAATTGACTCATTTTTTATGTCACTTGATCCCGAGATTAACCAAAAAAGTATTTGTCAGTTTAGTAATGATGTCATCCTCAGGAAGCTTTGAGCCATGATGAAGTTTCTTGGGATATATATTTATATTTTCCTTCCAAAGAAAAGAGAGAGAATTCTGGAACCAAACGTTCTGCTCGTCTCAGGTTTTGGAGAGCTGTGAGTGAGTATACACAGTTATTGAAAGCCTTCATCACAGCTGGAGATTTTAGAAAAGAGGGAGCCCAGGAGGAAGGAAGAGAACACCAATAGGAGAGGGAGCGCACGGTGTTCTAAACCTTATGGCACTGTTCCACATATCATTACATCTTCCCCCCAACCACAAAGAAACCAAATCATTACAAGTTGCTTTTATAAGACTAAAGATAGCGAGGCTTTTGAAGTTTTTCAAACAGCTGACTCTCTGATGGCATAGTTCTTTCTTCGTGCACAAGTACCAGATTATATTGAAAGCCTCAATATGCCTTGGTAAAGTTTTTCTGCCTTCCTTCCTTTCTTCCTTCCTTCCTCCCTCCCTTCCTTCCTTGATCTCTTGCTTCCTTTCTTCCTTTCTTTTTTGAGGCAGGGGCTCAGTTTATACTCCAGGATGGCTCTGAGCTCATTTGTAGCCCAGACTGGCCTCGAACTCACAACAGTCTTCCTGCCTCGGCCTCCCAGGTGCTGGAATTACAAATGTGTGCCACCACGCCCAGCTAATTTTTATGTGGTGCTGTAGAATTGAACCCATGACCTGGCACATGCTAGAGTTTTTCTTTTATGGTAGATGACAGTGGATAATCTTTATGGTGGCCCTCGATGGTCTCCAACCCCTGGGTCAGGCATTCTTTGGCCTGTTACTTGCTGGGCCACACAGCAGATGGTCGATGTGGGAAGTTTCATCTGCATTTACAGCTGCTTCTCATTGCTCATATTACCATCTGAGCTCCTCCTCCTGTCAGATTGGTGGCATTAGATTTTCATAGGATCATGAACCCTAGTGTGGACTGCACATGCAACTGATCTGGGTTGCACGCTCCTTAGAAGAATTTAGCGGCTGATGATCTGAGGTGGAGCTGAAGCAGTGATGCTAGCACCATCTCCACCCCTCTACTCTCTCTGTGGCAAAAAATGTCCTTCACAAAACTGGTCCCTGATGCCAAAAATGCTGGGGACCACTGCGGTGATGACATCATGAAGAAGCTTGTCTACGTGATAGGCTGCTGTTAGATGCTTTCAGTGCTAGGCACTACGGAAATGCAGAGGATCTGTGGCCCGGGGAAAGTTTTTTAAGGTATCAGGCCCAAGTATTGTACATATGCTGTTCTAGGTGTCACACTTGACTTTCGTTGCCCCAAGTTTTGTTTTGATGCTGGAGTGATGTTCCAGTGGAGTTTGTGGTTGATGTACATGAATCCTGAAAATAAGGAGGGGGTTTCTATGTAAGGGTAGCCCGAATGAGCTTCTCTGGGGTGGCCAAACTTGGACCAGAAAAATACTATTCCTAGGCAGTATATATTGTCTACATAGGAATAGTTTTGAGTTCCACATCGCTCCTCTCCTCCAGCTACTCTCTCCTCTCATTTGGGAAAAGGTCTCTCTCTCTCTCTCTCTCTCTCTCTCTCTCTCTCTCTCTCTCTCTCTCTCTCTCTCTTTGGTCTTAGTGTGAAGAAAGCAATGTGACTAAGTTAATGTATTTGAGAAAATCTGATAAAAGAATGTTATACCAGAATTTACCTTCCAGTACCTTTCTTAACTTTCCTACCTCCTTTACTATTTCAGTTTGGACTACAGTAATAGTGAGGTAAGATTGATTAGTAAGACTCTTGCCAATATTAAAATTTGATAACTGAATCCCAGTTGTTATTCCATATTATAATTATAAATATTATGAGATACTTGAGATCGACACTTTCCTAAGTTGTATTGGGTGATAACACCTAGCATCGTGTGGATATGTACCCAGGCTTCCTGCTCTATTATTCATGCAATAAAACTTGTCGTTTCCATTTATCATTTTAAAAATGTTGGCCATTGTCTCCTGAGAGTAGTTTATTCTTCCGCTATGAAATGCGTTCCTAATCCTGCTGTCCACTCTGCTCATTCCAAGGCTGGGGGGTATATGCCTTTTTCAAGTTATTGCCAGACCCTAGGAGACTTGATGATTGTTTAGAACCCTTTATGAAAATATGAAATCTTTGGGCAAAACGTATCACCTTAAAGGGAAAGAAGTAATCTACCTCCTGAAAAATGATAAAATGCCAAAATCACAGTATTAAGGAAATATTAACATTCACTGTACATCGACTCTGCTCTGAATGCTTATTTTCCTTCCTTCCTTCCTTCCTTCCTTCCTTCCTTCCTTTCTTTCTTTTTCTTCTTTCCTTTTTTATATTTCTGTCTCTTTTGTTCTCCTTCCCTTCTGCCACTTCCCTCATTATTCCTTCTTTCTTCTCTTTCTGTATTTCTCCTTTATATTTTTAGACATGAATGATTACCAAGTGAGGACAGCAAAAACTGCCTTCCTTGAAAGTGGATTTCGTACCATGCACAACCTCAATTGACTTACAAAAAAAAATGTCTTTTATGAAGTTAGAAAAAAAAGATGTGACTAAATTAATTCATTTTGAAAACTTGATTAAAGGATTTTGTACCAAAATTCCCCTTCTGGTGGTTAGTTTCTCCTTCCACTCCAGTCCACAGAGGGGGGTTTCTAACATGTTAATTAATAACTTGTACAATGTACTCTCTGGGACAGGGTACTACTTTGTTTTGAGAATACCAAGAAAAAAAATCATTAAGTTTTTTTTCTCAGTTTTGCTTAAATCTCGGTCAACACCTCCTTCTATTTTGTTGAAACACTTTAGTTAAGCCATTCATAATGACAACACCTTCAAAGTTTGAATGCTCCGCACATGTAGAAGTGTCTCGTCCTGGAGGCCATTGCTAGCACAGGTGAATACTCTAGTATCTCCTCAACATGTGACACTTCCCTCTTTATAGGCTTCCATTTCCCTTGGCCTGGTGACTACTGTTTGTTTCACCAGCAGACAACTTCACACCCAGCAGGTGTAACATTACTAGCATTTCAAAATATTGCTAGTTCCTTCTGTTAATGTATTAACCAAGAAGCACATATTTCTATATCATGAACTTGATTTTAAAGACATATTGATAATTATTTTAGTGTGATTTATTCCCTTTGTCACTTTATATGATTTTATTTTACTTGTTTAAAAACACTGTTCTTTGAAGAGATCTATAGGCTTTTACCAGATTGCCAAATTAAAGGTTAAGAACCCCTGAAGAAATAACATATTCTCAAATTCAGATACACTCCAAAAAGGTGGAAAGCTGTTTTTACAGTGGTCGTTGTGGCCACTCTCTTACTTCATTATGACCCCTTGATTATCACCATGAAGAAAGCTTGAGGACTTGTGGCTGGTGCAGGAAAAAATAGAACTCAGATGATTGAGGTCTGTCCCGGGCAGAGCTGGTGACTCACGGATCTGAACATCCACTAGTGTTTCTACTTGTAAACAATTTATGATTCCACCTGACAAGTTTGAGATATGCAGAGAAGAAAACTGCTATTGAACCTAGACATAATCACATAAGGCTCTTGCTGTATCCTGTGATAATGCTGTTATTGCTAACTGACAGGTGACTCACAATAGTCACCCCTTCTTCAGCTTGTCTCTAGAAAAAGAAAGTTGGTGCATTTATTTTATTGCCTTTTCTAAAATATATCTACCTGGATTTGTTTCCTTGAAGGGCTCACAATTTCTCTAGTACCAGATAGAGCTTGATTTTTTTTTTTTTTTGATGTTTCGTGTTACAAGATCTGTTTATACTAGGACACATCATTCCTTGGGTTTCTTAATAAGAAAGAATGACTTGATTACGTGTGCTTAGATATTCCCTATGCTTTGTACATTTCTGATTCCTTGCTTCTCCTGCCACCTGATCCTGTTTTGCAGAGAAAGATGATGAACCTGTTGGATGAAAAGTCCCTCAGACTCCTGCCTCCAAACCTATTCATTTAGGTATATCCACACGCAGCCCTCTTTCATGGGAGTTTCTTCCTCTTCCCACCCTTAAATTTAGTGACACATGTCCTAGGACCTCACCTTCTTTCATAATTCTTTGCTCTCTTACCATCTAAGTTAGCGACAGCAGTGTTCAACCCATGTCGTTCCCTGACACTTATGCCTAAATATTAAGGAGCCTCCTGGGATGTCAGTACTTGTATATTCTGCCAGCATTTATAATTGAACACAGGTGGAACTGAATTTGTCCTATCTCTACCCCACTTGCTCCTTTATCTGTATTCCCTTGGCCCAAGCAGAAGTTTCGAAACCGTTGTTAAATCTTTTCTTTTTCTTAAGCCCTCACTGTCCCTGCCTCACAGTAGCCAAGGAACTGCCGAACCATGGGCCATGGGCCTCTGAACCCTCCAAACAGTGTAGTTCTAACTGTAATCCTGCCCCGTGGGAGACCAACAACTCTCCTCTGGATGATGGCTGCGGTCTCTTAAGTGGCTCCTCCCTCATCTAATCTCTGCAGTGGCAACAGAGCCATCCTTATGCATGTGAATCTTGTCACTGCAGTTTTTCTTCAGGACCCTGGGACAGGGAGCTCTTCTGCTGCTCGGCTCCATGTCTGCTTCATCTCACGTCAGCTTCTGTCCCTCTGCACTCTGTGCCAGCCTCGAGAGCTTCCACGCTGGTAGCTCTCTTCTCTCCCCTCACCATGTGCTGACCTTCCATTCTGGTTCATTACCCCTGACCTCTCCACACCCACATCCACCCACTTCAAACACATGCTTTGCTGAGTGACTCACAATAGCTGCTGAGGTTCCTGGGAAGCCTTTGTTAACCATCCACATCCATCTCACTCACCTTGGACCCACGTCTGACCTTCTCTAACACCCCAAAGGTGATGGTGCCTGGCAATCCGTGCATATATAACTGTCTTCTAGCTTTTTCATGCAACCAATCATCAGTACCTACTTGTTGAGAGAGGAAGTTACTGTATTTCTTAATTAAATTTCCTTAACTTTTCTTCATCAACCACAGAGTGACTTAAGCACAGAAAAGTAGAGATTTGTCCCCCCAATGGTCCCTGTGTTCATGGCTTAGTCCTTAGCATGACACTGTAGGAAAGTGATAGACACTGCACAAGTTGGGGCTTAGGGAGATGATGTTAGGTCATAGGGGAGACATATCTTTGAAAGGGGTTGTGGGACCTTGGACTTCTCTTTTTTTCTCTTCTCTCTCTCTCTTTCTCTCTCTCTGTCTTTTTCTCTATCTCCCACCTTCCAGACTCCATAAGGTGAGCAGCTTTGCTCCACCATGCACTGCTGACATTATATACAGAGTCAACACAGGCTCAAAAACAATGGGTTGAACTTACCATAGACTAAAACCTCTGAAACTATGAGCCAAAATAAGCTTTTTTTCTTATTAATTTGGTTATAAGAACTGAAAGTTAATTGACACAATAGAATTTATAGTTATTCTAAGACTGGGGTAAAATTTCATTGACTGACTACAAGAAAGCCATTAGACAAAATACTTGTGTCTTGGCTAGCAATGGGAGAAGGCGATAGGTTAAAACTTTTACCTAAATATAAGGAACATGGATTGTGGGACTGGAGACCTGATTAAAAAAATCATGGTCATAGGACTAATGTATTACCAAAAGTGATTTAGTTGTTTTATTACAAAAGCGACCTTCGCTTACACAAACCCTTGTTAAAAGGGTCCTTTTGTTTAACTATTTCGTCACATCGGTGGGCATTGAAACTATAGAATTTATCACTGGACGCATATTTTAATTATCATCCAGCAAACTAGGCGGTGTGAGGGTACAAGCTCGCATGCAAACTTGCATTTCTCAAAAGTAGAATATTTGCAATGAAAGTAAAACCCGTTTTCAATGTGTTTCATGAAGAAGCTTAATTCTTGGTCCATTGCACAGAAGACCAAGAGGACAGTATTGTGGTTTCATCTGGAATGTCCCCCAAAGGTCTGTTGTATTTGGATATTACAGATCATCTGTGGAAATATGTGCTGTTAGGAGATGGGGGCTTGGTCTGGAGGGGTGCATTATGGGTGTGTGGTGAATTATAGGTGTGTGGTAGAAGACAGGCAGGTGGTAGATCATGGGTTACAGGCCTGTGGTGGAATTAGGAGCTTAAACCTGGAAGGGGTGGACTACTGAGGTTGAACCCTGAAGGCTCTGGAGCACCGGAACAGGCCCCGGAAGAGTACATACTACTTCCTCCTTTAGTTCTGGGGATTTGGCTTCCCGTTTGCAATGCTGTGAGGAGCTCTTGCTCTGACACCAGCCCTGCTATGTGGTTCCACCACTTCTCTTTTGTCACCACAATGAAAAAGTAACTAAGACAAACAGGAATACGACAACGACATGACACGGGAATCCCACTTCCTGTTTTACACATTCCCTTGCTGTCTGTTCTCATTCCTTTTGCATTCTCCCATTTCTTACCACTCTTGTGGAAAACTGATGAGACCTTTATTTCTCTAAATCCTTTTGACATTAAGGTCTAATGCCTTTGAATCCTTGAGATGAGGGTGTGTTGGAAATCATTTCTTTTCTAGCAATATAAAGTAAGATGCTTAGTCATGGGATTTATAAGTGATTATGACTCTGGCCTTGCTTCTTGTGGGAAGCAAAGAGCACATGACCACCTGTCTCTGTAACTCTAACGGTGCATTTCCCCCAAGGGACTCACAGCCTATCGCCTGGCTAAAGAACGCCATGGGCTACAAGTCAGTTCAGTGCAACAAATATTTATTGAGCAGCTTATGGAAGCAGACATTGTGTAGGGTGCCGGGGATGGACTGTGTAGGCTTGGACCTGCAGCATGTAAGGCCTGAATAGGGGGTCTTTTCCTGTTATGCCACTTACTTCCTTCGATCCCTATTTATTCATCTGAAAAAAAAATAGGAGAAATAATGCTTATTTTCCAGGGCCATTTTAGGAATTAAAAAGATAATGAAAATAAAGTACCTGGCTCAGTGACTGGGGCACGGCAGGAACTCTGTAAATAATGACTTTAAGAACTATATGAGCATGATTAGGAAGGGTGAAGGAAAAGCCCCAGGATTCCGGAGTGAGCTTCAAAGAGGTCTTGCTTTTCTGTCAGAAGAAAATACATAGCTAACCAAGGAAAAATGTAGAAATATACTTTTATAAAAATGGGAAATAGTTATGCCATTTTCACTCTAAAAGTAGCACTATTGCTTTCGGGTTTGATCTATTATGCATGAAGGTTATTAATTCCCAAGGGACTTGATCAGCTACAGTGACAGTTACTTTGACTTTTTGTTTTGTTTTGTTTGACTCCTACCTGCACTTTTAAAGGGCAGAATGACCCCAAAGTGGGAGAGATGCGACTTTTATCGTATCAGTGCTGTTGTGTACTGGGGAAGGGCCATGGGCTTATATATGTCCTGTTTGTTCAAACTGAGCTTAGCTTTTCAGGGAAACGGTTTTCTTGACAGTTGGGTATTTCATATCCTGCCGGTGGAAACTCAATAGGCTTCCAAAAGCGAAGTCTAGAGGCAATAGCCAAGTGTTCCTGATGTCCTTGTGTGACAGGATTGCTTTCTGGCTTTGGGAAAGCAGAACACCTTTTAAAAATTCCTCCTCCTGAAATCTGTTCGCACATGATTTTGCTCTGAATAAGGTCATGGGGTCTGGTTGGCAATAATCTAACATTGTTCAAAATTTGACCCCAAGTTGTAGTTTCTCCTTAGGGTCTTGGAAAAATGAGATTAGGGTTTAAGGAAAGAGAAACTTAAATGAGTGTTTTTCCTTAATTATGTTTTTGGCTGCTACTGCCATGGATTATAGGTTTTAAGCTTATAAGCTTCTACCTTTGGATACATTTTCTGTTACTGTATTATTGTTGCTCAAGTGGGGGAAAAGTAATAGGCTGCCAGTGAAAAAGACCCCCCCCCCCCAGGGTAACTGAAATGTCTTTCTCTGTCAGTGGCTGAATTTATTTTTATTACATTTTTTTAAAGATTTATACTACTCTTTTAATTATATAACATTGTTTTTTCATTCATAAAGCAAGTTGCCAGCTGTGTATTTATATTCTTTCACCTTGTGTACTGAACTTTGGCTCATTATTTTTCCCCATTTTATTGATACGTGTAAGTGCAAAATTTAAGGTTTACAATGAAGTCGAACATTTTGTGCACCTACGTATCTTGTCAAGGTGACAAGGACTTTTGCACTCTTCTTTTGTCCCTCCCTCAACCAACCCTTCCTCCCTCCTTCCCCGCCCTGCCCCCCACCCCTCGTTTCTCTTTGTTTTTCCGTTTTAAGTTCCATAAACAGACCCAGATCCCAACTCTTCTGGCTCATTATTTTAAGACAAGATGAAATTTCAACCAGCAGTGTTGATATCTGAGGACTTCTGACAGGACCCAGTGAAGCCTCTCATGCCCAATAGCCCCAAATCACAAGCTATTGACCGCTTAAAATTAAAAAGAACAATTAGACAAAAAGAAAATAAGTTATCATGGGGTTCAGTGGTATAGGGCTTGACTGGCATGTACCAGGCCCTCTGTTCAATCCCTAGCACCACAACAAAGAAGCAGATAGTAAATAAATAAATAAATAGAAAGAGAACCTTTCAAAATAAAATGCATCCTGCCTTTGTGGTTGTAGTATAAGGAGCCATTTTAGGGTTTTAACTACTTGTTTATTTATTTATTCATTTATTTATTTATTGAGCCAGGATCGCACTCTGTAGTCCAGGCTGGTCCTGAACTCACCGTGTACCCTAGGCTAGCTTCGGACAGCAACCCTCCTGCCTCAGGCCCCCTGAATGCTAGGATTACAGGCATGTAACACCATACCCAGATTTCATGATTTGTTAATACTACCATACTGGCAGAGCGTTTTCTGTGTTTGTGTGGAAGAACTGAGGTCTGTCACTGTGAAGATATGGCAGGCAGAAACTACCGTACATGTGGTACCTGGTCTCAGAGCAAAGCCACCTTAAGCTCCAGTAGGGTCCTTGTTATTTCTTTACAGATAGCTTCTTTTGCCTGATTTTAACTACCCAGAATTACCTTTCCTTGCAAGAATCTGCACTGTAGGCGTCACCTGGTCATTGTTATTCCATTCTATTTTGTTTCCTGTTGTCATCTTTTGTATATAAAATGCTGTTCCTGGAATATCAGAGCTTTATTTTCAAAGATTTTTTTTTTATATTTCCTAAGAAGTTTTAAAAAGAACATTTTCAAAAACTATTTCTCTTTGTTACGACAAAAGATTCTATGAAAGTACAGTCTGTAATGACACACTTAGACTATCCAGAGCAGCTCCTCTCACACTTTAACAAGCATATGTATTACCTGGGGATCTTATTGAAATGCAGATTCTGATTAGCTCCCTGCGATTGTGCATTTCTCCCAGCCAGCACCGACACTGCCTGTCCAAGGGCCACGTGCTGAGTCCTGAGGTTCAAGGCCTAGCTGAAGTTTAAAGTTCGAGTCAGGCTGATTGCTTAGGTCATCACTGACAGTTTGTGCTAATGCCCCAAACTTTCCAACCAGGAAATAATTCTGTTATTTATCACATCAATGAAAAATATGAAAGCCTCCAACAATTTTTAGTTATCTGAGATTTTTGAAGTATTTTTTGATTACAGGCACTACACAAGTTGCAAATAAAGGTAGCGGTGCAAGCTTTCCCTGCACGGGCTAAAGCCAGGTCTTACTGTTACCATGCTTTTACTTCTTCAAAGACGAAATGTACTAGACATCTCTTAGAGACTCGAATTTGTTATTTTTTTCTCCTGTGAATGTTTTCTGTAGAAGTTGACTATACAAAAATCTCTCTTTTGAAAAATATTTCTAGAAGAGTTCAAAGGATCCTAGAACACAGAACAAAAAAAGATAAACGTTTAAAGAGATGGAAATGCTCATTCTCCAGATTTGATCATCACATGTTGTATACGTGTATCAAATTATGGGATGCACACTGCTTTCCATAAATAGAACTATTATGTGACAATAAAAATAGTTCTTGGGGAAAAATATAATTAAGCACCTTTAGTGACCTAAAGCTAATACATAGGTCATTTGTTCTGCCATGACACAGAAGGACAGTATAAACACAAATCAGCAAGATGCCTTCCTTTCACTGCGAGATGGACACATCGACCAAGTTTGCAATTGCGCTGAATTTTTCCTGTGCCTTAATTTTGCCGGATTCACCACATTCCTCAAAGAAATGCCACCCACATCCTGCTTAGTATTTTCGCTTCATGTTCCATGAATTCTCCTACTTGTCAGGACAATTTTGAAAGTTGTAAGAAAGTGCCAACCAACCAAATTGTGTTTTTGTTTCATCTTTTCATTGTCAGAGAAACAAAACAAAAATCACACATAGAAAGGTATTGCCCAGTTTTTGCAGAATTTTCAGCCTACTAAGCCTTGCTCTCTGTCACTATTGGATGAATTTGTGAATATGGTATTATGTAAATAAGCCAGGTGTGGTGGCACATGCTTATAATCGGGAATACTGAGGAAGCTGAGGAGGAGTATTGCAAGTCTGAAGCCAGCGTAGGCAACTTAAAGTGACCTGTCTTAAAATAAGAAGAATGGAGACGTGGTTCAGTGGCAGAGCGTTTGGCCCTGTGTCTTTTATTCCTACTACTATAAGAAAAAGAGGAATTTGAGAATGTTCTTGATCTGATCCTAATCAGATAACAGCTGGTATATTCCCTATATATCCTGCAGTCGTCTTAAACTGGGGATGTTCCATCCCAGGAGGATTAGCAATGTCTGGAAACATTTTGGATGTCGCAACCAGGGTTAGGTTGGAGCGACTGGCATCCTGTGGGTTAAAGCCAGGGAGCCTATAATGCATGGCCCAGCTGCCAACAATAATTATCTGGTCTCAGTTATCACAAGTGATGAGGATGAGAAAGCCCGGTCTCCTGGTACTCAGTACAGTTTTGCCTGCTTGTGTGGCTGTTTTATGTCCTTCTGTCCTCCTTAAATTCCATTGGACTTTATCTTGCTTTGATGTATGAGGCTGTTAGCCATGTAATTCCCATTAGAATGAGGAAAGTTATATATATATATATATATATATATATATATATATATATATATATACACACTCTTGGGAAATGCAATACAATTCTGTTCTCAAGAGTTGATATATTTTACAGTAAGTAATTTTTTATGTTGTCAATAGGAGGTTATTTTCTCTACATACTAAACCATTAAACACTTTAGCAAGTAATTTTTCCAATCAGAGATGATATTTGAGCACATTTATTTTAAAACATACTTGATAATAACTGTCCCTTGAGAAAGACTAGGACTTCAGGCTCCTGTTTCTGAACGGGGTGTTGAGTTTTCTGTCGGAGTGTTGTAATGCGGTGTCAAGAGGAACCCATTCTAGAAACGAGACTGTAACTTCTTGTGAGTTGGGTCGATCCTCATTGCCTGTGGATAAGATGGCCAACCGCTGTACCACGGACTCCAGCTTCTTCTTTGCTTCAGGATGGGACAGGCCTGCCAGATGACTGGAAGTAGCCCCTTCGTTTTAGAGCGAGTGTTGGCATCGGCCATTGATTGTCCACACAATGAGACAGAGCCGCACAAAGAGAAGACTGGGCTCTGGAATCAGTGAGCCGATTTGAGCTGATGGGGACAGCCTTGGTTTGTGTAAGGCCTTTTTAGTCTTTCCCTTCAGAGTAGCTCACCTGAAGGACCTTGGTGGATGCGGCTACCTCTGTCGACCTTTACCAGGCTTGAGAAGAAAGCACGGTGAAGAGGAAATGGACTCCCACTTCAGACAAAACCAGAGCAAAGAAATAGTAGACCACCCAGCAACCTGAGCAAGGAGACTCAGAATATTGATAAAATCTAAAAGTATGGCTGTCGGCTCTTGCGCAATTCCAGATTGATGCTTGCTTCTGGGGACCATCCTATCAGTGTGGCTGGTCACTTACCCACCCTCAGAAGCCAACTCTCAGGTCCTGCTCTTCTGGCGTCCATTCAGATGTTGACATGAAATGAGCGCACCCGCTTTCCTTTGAGGCTTCTAGCTAGAGTTTGTGGGATTTTGTTTTATTTGCAGTGTTAGGGATGGGGTCCATGAACTCTGCTCCTGAGCCGCACTCCCAGGTCAAGTTGTTTTCTACTTGGATTAGAAGCCTGGATCTGTCACCATCTGTGTAACCTCGGGCAAATCGCGTGACTTCTCTGTGCCTTTTCTCTCTGAAAATGAGTAAAATGGTGTTCTCTGCGTTTTAGGTGAGATGAAGAGGGCTAGCTAAATTGATACACGTGAAGTGCTTAGGGCAGTGTGGGCCACATTCTCAGGCCAGCAGAAAATGTCCTGGTGGTGTGTGTACGTAGACACTCACATTTAATCACCTTAGAACTGAATTTTGTTTTGATGCAAAGAATAAGTAGTTGATCGCCCTCGTCTACGATTTTATCACTGTGATTTTAAGAATATTCTGTCTCCTTAGCACTGAATTTCACATTTAAAGTGAGTCTCTCTTTTTCCTCCCCTCTTACTCTCTTTGACTCTCGGGGAAGAAACAAACAGTGAGACGATCAGAAGTTTGCAGGCTAAAATCAAGGTGCCTGCCAGTCTGTACCGTCTCCTCAAGAAAGCCAGGATGCAAGCACCTCAAGAAAGAAGGCAAATGAGTAGATGAGTAAAAATCAGAGCATAGGGATGGAGAAAAGCAAGAGGAGGACCGGATCAATACAAGAAGGAAAGGAATTAAGCATGTGGCAGTCTCCCTGGCGCGCTGAGGGGAGGGTACAAGCACGTAGGGAGGCAGACAACGCCCAAGTCTTACTGGCCCCACACAGTGAAGCCAATATGCACCCAGTTGCTGACCTAATCACCAGTGGAGGGGATGAGTGTCAAAAAGATGGTTTAGTCCCTTCTGTTTAAAAAATGCTATATTTAAAAATTAGTTTTTGCAAGTGGTTTCAAAATCTCATTGTGCCAAATGTAAATCTAACGTGTATTCCCTGCTTTCTTTTTTTCTCCCCATTTTATTGATACGGATAAGTGCAAAATTTAAGGTTTGCAATGAAGGTTGGCGTTTTGTGCACATACGTATCCTGTCAAGTGACAAGGGCTTTCCCACTCACCTTTTGTCCCTCCCCCATCCTCCTTTCTGTCATCTTGCCTTGCTCCCCAATGGCAAGCCCACTAGGCTCTGTTAGCTTATTATGCTACAGTTTGAAAGTGTGTATTTATTTTATTTTGTGTTTTGTCTGTAATCCGGTCGGGTCCTGTACTCACTCTGTAGCCCAAGCTGGTCTCAAACTCACAGAAGTCTTCCTGCCTCAGCCTCCCAAGTGCTGGGATTCCAGGCGTGTACCTCATGCCTGGATTACATGGTGCTGGGAAGTCAAAGCAGGGTCTTGCGCTTGCTAGGCAAGTGCTCTAACCTCTGTGTTATTCCTTCAGCCCCTAGAAGTGTAAATTCAAAAATAATGCATCCATTGCTCTTTTTATTCATTTAACTGTAGACGTTATTAATTTTTATTAGAGAAAAATGTGACCCATTTTCCCATTTTAATCACTTTTTAACTGTTTTAGAAAGATACATGTAAAGTGTTTTTATTATTTTAAATTTTTTTCTTTGCTAAGCCAAGTAATCACCGTGTGGTTAGATTTCCTTTCTTGAATTATTTTGTTTTTGCAATTACTTTGTGTTTTGTTTGGTTGCTTGGTTTTTGACCATCTGGGAAAGTCTACATATCAGTTCAGCAGTTCCCCAAAGTGGTTCTTAACACAACGTCCTTGAACCAACACATCAGAAAATTGTTCAGTTCCTATTTTTTCCCTGGATTCCTCCAACCTCTTCCTCCAAGTTCAAGTATCTTCTCTGTAGTCTTACTCTGAAGCTGTCGTTCAAAGATAACCAACATCCTAAAATTTTCCTTTGTTTCTTTCAATCCTGCTAAAAGTTGGTTTTCCTGAATCTCATGCTGTCTTATGCATAGGTTAACCATCCCCCCCCCCCCAGAGGCAGGGTCTCACTTTCACTCCTTCTTTTTGATTGGAGGACATCCTCTCTGATTTCACACAGGAACAGTGCATAGCTGTAAAATGCACTCTTCTCTGACTGAGGATTTAATTATGGTATCTTTGAAGTTGTAATAACTTCTTTTGTCTCTGTTTCTTGTGATCCTCTGATTTCTTTCATTTATTTAAATAATTCCTCTTATTTGGGAATTTTTCATAATTCATTTGGAGTTCTTCTTCCCTAAATGCCATGTAGTACTTGATTGTCTGCTCATATTAAAAATGAAGTATGTGGGCTTCCACCTGAGCCTTCTATTCTCAGTCTGGGGTGTCTGCAGCCTCCGTGCTCCAGTTTGAGATTGTCCTGTGGAAAACCCACCTGGCATCTCCACTGCTTGAGACCGAATGCTTGTTTGAATGCCCTCCGTGGGGAGGTAGCCCAGCCGAAAGACAGACCTTTCCTCTGATTGTCATCAAGTGCTTTGTTTCGGCCTGTGGCCTCGCCCTACCCTGCACTGTAAGTGGTGCCTCTGCCACAAGTGTCAGAGTTCTCTAACGCACAGTGCTTGTTTTACCTTAGTACCTCCCTGCCTCACCCAAAGCACCTAGCTTTGGCCCTTCTCCTTTCTGCTAAGCTCATGTTGGTCTCCTATAATTTGTTTTCATAATTTGGAATACAGTTGTCCCAGAGTTGATGGATATTGTCCTTTGTTTCTTCTTACAGTTTTACATATCGTTCAAGAATAATGGCTCTTCTCCTCCACCTTAAAATATGATTGCAGTGCCTTTTCATATCTTGCAACTCTATGTTGATAATAGTTTCTTGCCTCATAGAGAAAAATTTCTAGAGTAGACTAGAGTAGAGTGTAATACCACCGAACTCAGGGTTGTTCTTGCCATCTTGTTCCCTAGAATTTCATTATAAGTAACTGTGTTCTTTCTGTATCAAATCACTTGCTACTCCCAAACTTGACATTTCCTTTCACAACTCCGTGAAAACTCTCACTGGATGTGACTTTCAGGGAAAGAGAAACATATCCCAACTTTCACGTCTGATCTGGCATTCATTCTTGGCAGTTAGCCCTGCGTTTCCTTTGTAACCATTGTTATTTGTTTCTGTATCATCAGTGTCCCAGTGCAGGTGGGGAAACCTTGCAAGGAAGGTACCATCGTATTTGTCTGGCAATCATCAATGACACCAAAGTTCCTTGTTTAGAGGTGCTCAATTAATATATGTCTAATGAATAGATGGATTGTATTTCTTCCAGGTGGCGGCTCTAAGAAGGGCCAAGGCAATCTTTATCGTCATGCCAACTTTTACCTCTTTTTTTCTGTTGCCATTCTATTTCACCAACAGCTTCAAAATGATACTTTGCACTAATGAGGTAGACTCAGCTGCATCCAACCTGCAGCCTGCCTTTTTTAAACCACTTTTTAAAATGTTACAATATAAATTTTTTAAATGAAAGTTTTGTTACATGCATTAACTCTATACCATATATTGCATATGTCCCAAAGTAGTGTCTTTCCACTCAAAAAGGGAAGAAAAGAAAAGAAAAGAGTGGGGGGGGGGGTGGAGAGGCACAGCCGTAGCTCCTAGAGGTCAAGTCTGTCTGATTAATGAATTAGCATTTTGGAGTTTCATATATTTTTATGGTCGATGAATTCACATTCAGCCTTTCTGCTTTATCTTTAAATTGGTTTAAGTGTTATTTTCTAACATCTTTAGGAGGAAAATGACATTGCTTCAGTCATTTTTAAGATGAAATTTTTTTTCTAAAGAATTTCACTGCTATTAGTTTTGCAGGCTAATATTTTGATAACATTCAGGGTTCAGAGAAGTATTTATATTCAAATTTCATAAAGAAATTCAGGCTTCTTGAGTTACAAATCAAATTGCATCTTAAACATTATATTTAAAGAGACATAGTTTTCAGTTTGGGCTTTTGGGAATGGGTCTTTTATCCATTTATTTGTTAATCCATGCAGACATTTAGTGGAAACCCACCACGCGCCATGTTGAGGGACTTTTGGAATGCATCTATGAATTCTCTACTGTCAAGTAACCTAGGAGTTGGAAAACATAGAGAAAACATTACAGACAACAATAAAATATGCCCCCCGTATGTGAGTCATGAAGATGAATGTCAAACAGCACGTATCTGACATCTAATGGCACAGTTTCAATAAATAGAAGAAATAGATGGTCATGTTGTTCCCAGCAACTTTTCAAATAACAGTATGACTATGAATCCAATCTAGTAGAATTTAGATTCAAGCCCATCATGCGTTTACTGACTACTTGTCTGCCTAGTAGGGAGTGTCCAAGCTTTAACATTGACTTCATAATGGTAGCATTCGTTAGGTCACATTAATATTTGATCGAAACAGAAATGAGTAAGCCTAGCAGGTACAGAAGAGTTGAGAATTTTCCTTCTACTTTCATTTCTCATCGGATTTCATGTTTACCTCAAAGACCTGCTCAGCACGGCTATTCTCACTCAGTGATTCTTATATCTTAATATGGTTAAGAATTGCTGCACAGTTATGCACAAAAAAATTTTAAAAATTAAAAAGCAAAATAAAAAATTGTGGGTGATAATTTTGCCTATATGGTTTTTCACCATATATAAAAGTTTGTTTCTTATTAAGAGGCAGTTTCCAATGTGGTTTATGCAAGTTCATTTTAATCACAGCAAGGCAATACATTTGAGAATGTGCCATTTGTATGGTTTTGTGAATTAGCCGTTCCTCATTGCTCTTTTCCATTGTGTTGTTGGTACTTCCCATTCTCTGGAAGCACTGTTTATTATGCAATCACTTAAATATCTTCAAATTTGTTACAGCTTATCCCAGTTTATCACATGGCTTTTAATGTTCTTTGTTGCAGGTTACCATGTAAGTCTGCTTCATTTTTCATATGCACAAATGTATCTATCTTTCTTTTTTGACACCTTCCTTGATTATCTATTTAGCTTTTAACATTGAACATATATTTCAACTGCAATATTTTATATTAGATGAAGTGTCAAACAGGATTTCTCAGCATTGAAGCTATTGAAATCTGGGCAGGACACACTTCTTGATGGTGGGTGAGGAAGTGAGGGGCAAGGTGGTGGCCCTCACAAGTCACAGAATAGCAACATCAGAGCCTCCCCACGACAGGTGTCGGATAGCAATCCCTTCCCCCAGTTACGACAATCAAAAATGTTTCCAGACTTGGAGAAATGTCACTTGGTGACAAACTACTTCTAATTGAGAACCACTGTGCTACAGCCATGGGTCGCGTGAACATGTGAAGTGAATGAAAGGGTGCCGGAAGTAGCGATTGAAAGGACAGCTGGGTAGTAGACAGGCAAGGAGTAGTTCAAATATTTGAGCCGTTTCTAATGAGTATTTTCTCTCCAAATAAAATCTTTTTTTCCCGTTTTGAAATATCTCTATGCTTACTCCTTTTGTTTCCCATAGAAGAAAGTTAATGAATTTTGATAAAAATATAACGAAATACCTATTTAATTTGATAAAGCACATTTTAATATGGAATATAAGATTTTGTAAATGAAACTTTAATCTTCTAAATCGTTTAATCCTGCCTTAAATTGCTTTGTTGTTGATGAGAACTTTGTGATTAAGTAGGATTTTAAAAGTCCGGTTGTAGTCTTTTTAAGCACTTGTTTTAGTTAACTCCTAAGTATTATTAATTACAGTTTTGTATAAACGAAATGAAGCATGTTTTCCTACTGTGGAATGGGAGAAGTAGCCACAGATGTTAATGATAATAGTACTTGTAAAAGCGAAATTTCAAGGTACACTGCGGAGTTATGAGTGTTCTTTGATACCCTAAGTGGTCCACTAAAGTTTTATAGCTTAATTTTTGAGCTTTGGTAGTTGTCGGTGTTAAAACTAATGATAGACAGCCAGCTAGGCTTTCAGGAGCAGAGACTGATGTCTAGGACCCTTTTCTGGTAGCAAAATCACAAGAACCGAATGGAAGAGTACAGAACATAAAACCATCTATTTTTTTCTGGTGTAGAAAAGAGATAGATAGGCTTCAGCTGTGAATATAGCTTGGCGATTAGCATCTTTTCTGCTCTACGGATACAGCAGTGCTCCAGGATGTGAATGACTTCCAAGGATCTGAAACCATAGTGACCAAATTGGCTTTTTGTTGCTAGGGAGTGATTACTCTTCAGAAACTGATTAAATCTCGTGGTTGTGTCCTCTGAGTTAACAGATCAAAGGGGAATGATCAGGATTACACAATTTAGAAACAAGTTGATGATGTCCAGGAGTAGAAATGGGACTAAAGATATTAAATACCAAGAAAAACCCAATGGTTCAAAAAGCATTATTCAGGAATACAGCTCAATCAATATTTTCTGAGAATTTACCTTGCTCATATGAGAAATACAAAGATGTAGCTTATATCATGTCCCCAAATCATTTATAACATATTTGGAGGGTTGCCAAGTATCTAAGAAGAAGCAATGAAAGAGCCCAGCCGCGGCAGGGGGTGACCACTTGGCAGTATATGTCATCAGTTGCCAACGGAATGGTGTCAGCTTCAAACAGAAGTTTTGCCTAGAAAAGTGAGAATAATCCAAGTCCCAAAACTAAAAGAATGAAATAAATTATTAATATCAGCACAGAAATTAATACAAGTTGAATCTAAAAACAAACGAAAGCTGGTTCTTGAAAAGATAAATAAGACTGATAAACCTCTAGCTAAACTCACAAAACTAAAGAAAGAGGAAAACTGTATCAATACAATTAGAAATGAAAAAGATGAAATTACAAAAGACAGCACTGAAATCCAAAGGATTCTAAGGAGCTACTTTGTAAACCTGTACTCTAGTATATTTAAGAACATAGAAGAAATGGACGATTGAATGTATACCAACCTCCAAAACTGAAGCAAGAAGAAATAAACACCTGAATAGACCAACAACCAGCTATAAAATCAAAGAAGTAATAAAAATACTTCCAACCAAAGTCCAGAACTCAAATGGTTCACAGCAGAATTCTTCCAGAAACTGAGGGAAAATTCAATGCAACTGCTCATCAAACTCTCTTGTGAAACTGAAACGGAAGGAAAGTTGTCAGTGCCATTTCTCTAAGCTATCATAACTGTAATATCAAAACAAGACAATGACCCATCAGAGAAAAGTACAGGACAGTTTCCCTAATGAACACATATGCAAAAATGCTCAACAAGATATTCACAAAGAGAATGCAACAAATCATAAAAAAGATCGTACATGACAACCAAGCAAACTTCATCCCAGGGATGCAGAGATGGTTCAATATATGCAAACTGAGAAATGTAATATACGTTTTTAACAGACGCAAAGACCAAAATCATATGGTCATCTCAATAAATGAAAAAAGGCCTTCAGACTTCAACATTGACTTATGATAAAAACTCTGAAAAAATGGAACTAGAAAGACTTTACCTCAATCTGATCCGAGCTATGTATGACAGCTCCTCTGCCAACATCAGTCTAAATGGGAAAAGTCTGAAAGCATTTACTCCAAAAGTGAGAAAAAGACATCATCACCATCACCCTTACTGTTCAACACAATACTCAAAAGTTTGGCCAGAGGAATCAGACTAAAGAAAGAAAAGAAATACAAATTGGAAGGGAAGAAATTAAGATAACCCTATTTGCAAATGGCATTATCCTCTATGCCAAGGACTCAAAAAAATCCATCAGAAATCTCTTAAAACTAATAAACTAATTCAGCAAGGTAGCAAGTCATAAAATTATTTCTCATAAATCAATAGCACTCCTACACACCATTAACCAATTCAAATAAAGAAATCAATTCACAATAACAACAAAAAGTTAAATACTTGGGAATAAATCTTACTAAAGAAGCGAATGATCTCTAAATAGAAAACTACAGAACCTTGAGGAAGGAGATTGAAGAGGATTTTAGAAAATGGAAAGACATCTCATGTTCCTGGATAGAACTAATACTGTCAAAATGTCCATAGTTCCAAAATTGTTATACAGATTGAACATAATACCAATCAAAATACCAAGAGCATTCTTCATAGAACTAGAAAAAACAACTGTTTTATGTATATGGAACCAGAAAAGACAAAAACTTCTAAATAAATCCTTAATAACCAGGGCAAAGTTGGAAGAATCACAATTCCAGGCTTCAAAGTATAGTACAGAGCAGCAGTGATTAGGTCAACATGATACTGGTGCAAAAACAGACAGGAAGATCAATGAAACAGAATTAAGGATACAGAAAGAAACCCAAGCACTCTCAGCCATCTGATTTTCAACACAGGGCCAGAAGCATTCATTTGCGGAAAGACAGCACTGGATAGTCACATGTAGAAGAATGTAGCTAGAACCGTGCCTTCCATCCTATACTATAGTCAAATCAAAATGGGTCAAAGAACTAGATATCAAAACACTGAACCTGCTGGAAGACAAAATAGGTAAAATGCTAGAAGGCATAGGGACAAAAAGAATTTCATGAACAGAAAACCAATTGCACAAGAAATAGCAACAAGAATTAACAAATGGGACGACACCAGAATGAAAAACTTTTGCACAATAAAAAGAAACAACAGGATGAAGAGATAGCCCATAGATTGGGAGAAATTTTTCACCAGCTATGCCTCAGACAGACCATTGATATCTAGAATATACAAAGAACTCAAAAAATAAAGTCCCCTCAAATAACTGACTTTATTAAAAATAGGCAAATAAAATGAAACTACTCAAAAGAGGAAGTACAAAAGGCCAGTGCATAAAAGTGCATAAAAAGGTGTTCAACATCTTTGGCCATCAGAAAAATGTAAATCAAACAACAGTGAGGTTCCATCTCACTCCAGTGAGAAAGGGTTACATAAAGAACAACAACAAAAATATTATTGCTGAGGTTGTGTGGAAAAGGATTGCTTTTACTCTGTTGATTAGAATGCAATCTGGTTCAACCACTGTGGGAAGCAGTTTGAAGATTGCTCAGAAAGCTGAGAATAGATACTCTGTTTGACCTGCTGCAATCCCTCCCAGGCATTTTCCCAAAATAACTGAAGTCATAATATTGTAGAGATACATGCATATCCATTTTATAGCAGCACTACTCCTAATAGCTAAATTCTGGGAAAAACTTACATGGCCATCAAGAGAAGAATGGATGAAAAAAATGTGGTATTTACGCACAGTGGAATATTATGCAGCCATAAAAGAAAGTCAGATATGAAGCATCTGCAAAAAAAAGTGTCATCTCGAGTCAATAACGGTTTTTGAAATGGATCAGACACAAAAGAATGAGTACCACATGGTTTCTCTTACATGAGATTGCCATAAAGACATATATATATATATATATATATATATATATATATATATATATATGAGAGAGAGAGAGATTAGGAAGACAGGTGATGGACTGCTAGGGAAGGGAAGGAAGAGACACTGAGACTAGTAGTGGGGGAGGAAGGGAAATGGTAAGAGGGAGGGAGTAATTGGTCCAAGGTGGTATACACAGGCACAAATCCCCGAGTTGTGTGTAATTAACATGTATCAAATCTATAGTTCATTTATATTCAAATTAGAAAACAGGAGCTTTCGGAAAGTTGTTAGCTCGGAAATTTTACAGAAATATTTGTAAACAAGTAGATTTTCAAGATAAGCATGACGTTGTAGATGGAGAGAAGGATGAGAGGGGACTTCCTGGTCATCAGAAAGACACAGGTCTGTTACCAAGCTTGGAAGTGAGAGAGTAGAGGTGTGCTCAGGAGCAGAGTAGGGAGAGTGACAGCGAGTGGCGGAAGGGCAGGACTCACAGGAAAGCTCCACCGTCCTGGCAGGCCTCTGTTCATTAGGCCCTCTCTGTACTGATACTTCCACATGAGTTTGTTCCCTCTGAACTTCTGTTTTACTTTGCATAAAATTAAATCGTGTTTGAAGGCTTTGTGAGAAATCGTTCTTAGGGAAACTTTGTCAAAAAAAAAAAACCTCTTAACTCTCCTTGTGTTGGTGAGGATTTTTTTTTCCTCAAATTATGAATTCCGTAAACTAGCATAAAGGGTTTTAGGATTGGCTTAATCTAGTGGCGGAAGGACCATGCCCATGGGAAGGTCTCAGATCCACTGTCTCTCAGCTTTAGGTCCTGTCCCCACTCTGATAACAAGATGGTCCACAGGGCCAGCAAACATGAAAGGAGGACAGCGTATCTCTGCACGAAACTCTCCAGCTAGTGTGAGTCTTCCAGAAGCTTCCAGGAAACTTCCTCTATAGTCTCGTTGGTGTTAATTACGTCATACGGTCTTCTCTGAATCAGCTTCTGTAGGTCTAGGTACACCGTGCCTTGTCTGGCTCGGTCCTTTCTTCCAAAGCCACCTGCACACAGGAGTGCTGAAATAAGCTTAGCTACTTTCAGCCAATCAGGGCCACTCCTGGCAGAGGAAGTGACAGCTATGCACTACAGGAAGGACAGACTCAACATTGGAGAAACCCACAAGGTTCAGGAGTTCATTCTTTAGTTTTCCTGAAAATATTTGATGCACAAAGCTTGCTTTAAAAAAAAAAATACACCCTTCCTTTTCTATTCTATTTTTTTAAAAAACAGGGTCTCACTCTGTAGTCCAGGTTGGTTCTGAGTTCACTATATAGACCAGGCTAACCGCAAATTCACAACAATCCTCCTGTCTCAGCCTCTGGAGTGCTGAGATTACAAATGTGAACCGCCATGTCCAGCTTATGTGGTGTTGGGGAATAAAACCCAGAGCTTTGTGCTGGCTAGACAAGTGCTCTAACCGCTGTGCTATTATCCCAACACTCCGTTTTCTAATCTATATTATTCACCCATGTTAATTTTAGGTTATTTTAATCAAATGCTATCATCTTTTTTTTTCGTACTTTGGGTGGGATTTCAGTAAAAATAAATATTGAGAGATCTTGCCCCCTTCAAAATGTGATCCAACTCATCCTGGAACACAATCCATTGCTACAGTTACTCACAGTTTTTATTTCCATCGACAATGTTTTATACTTTTGAGCAATATCATTCTTTATGTACATCCTCCATAACATGCATTTTCATTAGAATTGTGTCAAGATATTTTATAGTATTTCTTGCCGTTGTAAATGGAACCTATTTTGTATTACATGTTCTAAAGAGTTAAAATGTAGCATTTGATTATTATGTTAATGTTGTCATTAGCCACTTCATGGATTCTGATTTAAGTCCTAATTGTGTCGTGATTATTCTGACTGCAAATAATGAAGGAATAGAATCCGTTCTTTCATTCTTTACTACCCTAAGTCCTGTTGCTCTTTTTTGTTGTTGTTGAGTCATTGTGTTAACTGGAATCTTCTAGAACAGTGTTAAATATAGACTTGACAGCAGATCTGTCACCTATCTTTGGATTTTCACTGGAATTTATCTTAAATTTCACACCCAAATAGGTTGTCTCTGCACATTTTTAGTAGGTACCATTTTACTGACTTAGGGAGTTTATTTTCTAGCTTGCTATAAATGTTGATCATGACTAGAAATTAAATTCTAATAAATGCTTTCTCTTCTGTAACTAGGATTGTTTGTACATATGAATTCACAGATAGATTATGTTTTTCTTTTCTGATTTGTTTTTTCTTTGATTTTGTTTTTATGGATTGCATATGTTAACCTCTTGAGGTGAAATTGCAGTCTGGCCATCTTTTGTCAGAGTATAGCATAAAGTAATTGTATGTTAAGAATCATTTTATTACCAGTTTAATTGAAATCTACAGTAACATCACATTGGGTGAGAGTTTTTGTATGAACTTGGACCATGGACTTTTTTACCTTTGGTGTATTCAAGATTATTGTTCTACTTAGAATTTCATTTATCTGTGTTTGTTTGTAGAAAAAATACTTTTAAGATTTAAATTTTATCTTGAAATTTTAACAATTTATTTCTAAAATCACTACAGCATCCATGATCATGTCTTCTACTGTAATATTTGTTTTTGCCTTTTTTCTTCATAGAGGTTTCTTTATTCCAGTAGGCTTCCATAGAACTGATATAAGATTTATTGAAACTTTATGGAGGGATGCTTAGTTGTTGATTTTGTTTTAGCTTCTTTTATATTTCATTTTTGTCCTCTTGCTTTATTTGGCTTTTTCTAACTTTCTGAGTTGATTACTTGGTTAATTTATATTTCCTTCCCTTTTTCTAAGAAAAAGTAATGGCTTCTATCTCACAAATTTCGGATTTGTTGGTTTTTTACCCTTTTATTAGCATGTACTTGTGATACAGAACAATACCAATGATCTTGAGAAGTTGGTGTGTTTACATATCACATTTTGATCATTTTTGCTTCCCTTTCCCCTTCCCTCCCCTTAACTTTCTACATCCCGTTTCTTTCTCTACAAGGTCTATCTTCTTAATCTCTTCCCTCTCTCTTGCTTTTTTGTGGTTTAGTTTTCTCATTTTAGAGAAACCACGCTATTTTTAAGCTTCTGTGTCTGGTTCATTTCACTAAACATAATAGCCTCAAGATGAATTCACTTTCTTACAAATGACTCATATTTCTCTATGGCAGAGTAGTAGTCCATTTTGCATAATGCCGCATTTTCTTTATCCATTCATCTGTTGATGGACATATCTGCTGCTTCTAAGATGTAGCTATTATAAGTTGTGCTACTGTAAACATGGGTGTGCATGTATCACTCTTCTATAAAGCCTTTAACTCTTTTGGAAGATACCCAGAAGAGGTACAGCTGGATCAATTCAATTGTGATACCTGTTTTCAATTTTTGGAAAATCTCCATGCTGCTTTCCACAGTAGTTGTAGCAGTTCACACTCCTACCAGCAATGTAGAAGGGTTCCTCTTTCCCCACAACAACAGCATCATTTATTGGTCTTTGAGTCTTGATACCAAGCATTCTTACTGGAGTTCGATGGAAATTCAGTGTGGTTTTGCTGTGCATTTCTCTGATGGCTGAAGATGCTAAATATTTTTTCATGTCTTTATTGGCCATTTGGACTTCTGAGAACTGTTTATTCATTTCAGTTGTGCATTTTCTGGTGGAGGGTCTGTTTTTTTTCAGTTTTTTGTATTTTTTGTGTATTCTAAATAATAATCCCCCATTGAAGGAGTACCTGGAAAAATCTTTTTCCCAATCCCTTGGTTCTCTCCACTTTGTTGACTGTTTCCTTTGCTGTGCAGAAGCTTTTTAATTTAGCATAATCCCGTTTGTTGATTCTTGATGTTACTTCATGGGCATTGGGTGTTTTGTTGTTGTTGTTGTTTTAGAAAGTCCTTCCCTATACCTATGTCTTCAAGGGTTTTGTCTAATATTTTTTCTTTGAAGAAGTTCAATGTTTCCATTTTAATATCTAGGTCTTTGATCAATTTTGATTTTGGTACATGTGGAAGAGAATAGCTAGTTTTCGACTGTTAAAGACGCCATCTTTCCTGAAGTGTAAGTTTTTTGGCCCCTTTGTCTAAGGTGAGGTAGCTGAAGGTGCATTCTCAATTCTGTCCCATTGATCCATCTGTCTGTTTTTGTGTCGATACTATGTGGTTTTTATTACTATTGCTTTGTAATCTAACTTGCTGTCCAGTACTGTGATGCTTCCTGCATTTTTGTTGTCATTGTTGTTTAGTACTTTTTTGGCTACTGTGGGTCTCTTCTGGTTCCATATAAATTTTAGGATTGTTTTTTTTTTCTTATTCTGTGAAAAATACTGTTGTTACTTTGATAGGGATTGCATAGAATCTGTACATCAGTTTGGGTAGCGTGGTCATGTTCACAGTATTGGTTCTGCTTATCCACGAACAGGGATATCTTCCTATTTTCTAATTTTCTCTTCAATGTTTTTCAAAATACTATAGTTTTCATTATAGAGATCCTTCACATTCTTAGCTAGGTTGATCCCTATGTATATATATTTTTTCAGGCTACTATGAATGGGATTGTTTTTCTGATCTCTTTCTCTGTTTTCATTGTTGCTGTAGAGGATTGTTACTGATTTTGTGAATTGCTTTTATCACCCACAATTTAGCTGAATTTGTTTAATAATTCTAAAAGTCTTGTGGTGGAGTTTTTGAGGGTCCTCTTTGTAAAGCATCATGATGTCAGCAAGTAAATATAGCTTGATTTCTTCCATTTATTTCATTCTCTTGTCTGATTGATCTGGCTAAGGTTTCAAATACTATCTTGAATAGGAGTGGTAAGAATCAATACCCTTGTCTTATTCCTGATTTTAGGGGAAGTGCTTTTAGTTTTCTCACATTTAGAATAATGTGTCAGTAGGAGTGTCATAAACTGTTTTTATCAGTTTGAGTTAAAATCCTTCCATACCTATTTTCATCAGATTTTTTTTATCATATAAGCATATTGTATTCTTCCAAAGGCTTTTTTTTCATTTATTGCCACATCATTAATTTTGATATAGGCTGGCTTTCTTTATAATTCACTTCTAAATATTTTATGATATATATTTTATTTCTTCATTAACTGAATTATTTAGGTACATATTTTAGTCTTCAGTATTTGGTATTTGAAATTTTTTTTTCTATGTTTGTTGTCTTGTAATAATTGAATATAGTGGATATCAAATTAGATCTCTAAAATTAAGACAGAATGATTTTGTCCTAATACATATTTTTTTTTTTTTGAGACTGGGTCTTGCTCTACAGCCTAGGCTGGTCCTGAACTCACTATGGAGCCCAGGCTGGCCTTGGACTCACCGCAATCACCTTGCCTCAGCCTCCTAAGTGCTGGGTTTACAGGCATGCACCACCATGCTTGGCTTATGTGGTGCTGGGGAATTGAACTCAGGTACTTAGCACTTGACTTAGCGCTTGTCTTAGTGCTTGCTACTCAAGCATTTTAACTGCTGAAACATTCCTCTAGCACTCTGATACATAATTTTTAAAATACCTGAATGTCTGTATGAAAGTAGGTGAGTTTAGTGGATTCATATGTATTAGTGCCATTGAACTATTTGGGCTAATTTTGTATATCTCCTTTGTGTTTTTAATTTTTGTTGTTTTCTGATATGTCAAGTTGATTGAATTTTCTTTATTCATTTTTACACTGCTTAGAAGTTATTCATTTTATGGGGATTTTTTTGCTTCTCTTTCACATTATTAACAAATACGGGATACTATTTTTATAACATAATATAATGTTAATAATTATTTGTCCTCCCAAGCAGGACACCAGAGTCCCTTCACAGTCCCTGCTGCCAGCCTACCCCGGCTCCCAAATACTACTTAGAATACGGAATTTTTATTTTAATACACACACACCACTTTTCTAGATGGTTCTTAATTGGAATTAGCTACCTATTTTCTTTTCTTTTTTTCCTTCATTGTTTTGACTACCTCTTTTGTTATTTCTTTGTTTCCTGTATTTCTTCCCGCGGTACTGGGATCGGTGCTACTTTAACCCCATCGTTGTGGCCTTTCTGTCAGCAGCCACGGTGCTTTTTCACCTTGGAACTTTCTCAGTTTTACTCAGCGTTTCAAACATATTGCTTCATTGTCTTGTTGAATTTAATACTGTGATGAAAAACCCGATATTGCTCTCTCTTCGGCTTCAGCTGAGCGGTTTTGTCGTGGCAGCTTTGCCTTCATGATGCTGTCATTATATGTGATGTTCTAAAGTCTTAGTAGGAAGTAACTGAGACTCGAATATATCTTTTCTATGAGTTTGAAAATTTTAGTTTTCTCTAAAAACTTGGTGAGAAGCCAGTGATGCTATGCATTCAAAGTCACTTGGTTAGCTCTAAGTTCATAGGGGAATAAAATTTTGTTTTGTGAGTTCTGAGTTCTGTTAGGATCAAAGATCAGATTTACTGATGAAAACAATATGTGGCTACTTCTGTCGATTTTTAAACTAAACCTGGAAAATAAAGAAGAGCAATAAATCGGTCAAAACTGCCTCTGACCTTTAGAGATTTATTATTTTGTGATATTCCAGCCCTAAAGAGAATTAAAAGCTATTTGGACCATATCCAGCTACATTATTTAACAACTCGGTGCATCAGCAAACCAATCCACAAAAGGTTTTCAGGTGACCTTACTAGAGCAACTATTCCTGCTGGTATAGCAAAGTTGCAAAGAGCCGGCACACAAAGACTTTGTGAAAATAGAAATCCAAGAACAGAATATTAATGAAATGACCTTAATTTCATTGTCTTCCTTTATAAAATTTAAGATTGGATATAAAATTGTTCTACCTCCTTATTCATTAAATAGGCTCGTCCAATAATAAAGTTTAGGCAGTACTAGACTCATTGCGTTATACGCCAGGCTCTTACTGAAAGGACAGTGGTGGGGAGAGTTGGATGAATGTACCCTTTATAATTTCAAGACTGGCTTCTCACTTGTTATCTCATCGTTCCTAATAACAATATGAAGAAAGTATTGTTATTCTTATTTTAAAGAAAAGGAAGCCTCAGAGAGACTCAGGATGTCTCTCAGGTAAGGAAAGTCAGTTCCATTCATAGCCTGGGCTTCACCTGGCACATCACACAGAGCCTTACAGGACAGGGGTAATCTACACATATTGCTTAGTTTTTGAAAGGACAACAAAAACTAGGATTTTCTTGCCATATTCCAAGGTACTCTCTCCCTCCACATCTGCCATTAGGCATATGGAATTATACAGTTGTTATGGAAGACCCAAAAAGTAGTAGTAGTCAGAATAAAGGATTTTTTTTCTGAACAGAAAATGAAGAACTCTGTGAGGTAAGACCTGTTACTCTTTGGTATGAATGGGAAAACCAAGACTGAGTTCTGGGAGACAGTTCTCCATGGGTCTCTCAGATTTCCATGTGTCTCACAAACAGAGGCACCAGTGGCCTTTCTTCTGAGTTGTCTTGGCAGGGATAACTGTGTAGTGAACCAATTTGAATGGCAGAGACAGTGTCTGCATCTGGAGCAGAGGCAGGTTCTTTGTTATGCAGGCTAATAAGATAATATCTCCTTTGAGGCAAAGTTCAGTCAAGCTTACTGAACATTATGAAAGATTCAGGTAACCTCATGTTCAGGATTGTCTTACTAAACAATGGGTTGAGAGTGTCACCTGACCATTTGTGACCTCAAATGGAAATGGGGGCTCTGGAAGTGGACCAGATGCTGGTATCTGGCTATAGTATTGCTGCAAGTAACAAATTTCTTTGTCTCTGACCTAGGAGTCCTATGTCTTCTATAACTGTCCACGGAACCCTGGCATACTAATATATTAGCTTGCAAGTGAGGTCAAGCCTCAGAGTGTCCCCAGTTCTTGCCACTTAGCAAGACTCACAGTCATCTAGCTAGTGGGTACTAACTTTTGAACTCATGTGGGACAGACCTCACAGCAAGACCTCCAGCTGCTCCTCAATACTGTTTCCCATGGAAACAGGCTGGAGTCCGTAGTGTCACAGTAAAACTAGTACTGCTTTGTAATTATGTTCTGACCTGAGAAAGTCCAGATCTCATTTAATTTCTTTATAACCCTTGAAACAATATTCAACTCCTATTCAAGGACAAAGGAAATAGGTCACTTATACTTGTCAAGGGGCAGGAGGAAGTCACCTCCCAGCAGTTCAGGTGGTTATATTTTAAATAGTTAGAATTTTCCTCTTCGGGCATCGTTTATTACAATAGAATGCCATGTTGTGAGTTGACGCAAAACAGCAAATGGTTGTCAGGCACTAGGCTTTATCTTGACGATCTGGTTTTTGTAAAGAGGGCTGGAAATGTACACAGTCCTTTGAATTTTGGACAAAGAAAAGAAGAACCAAGTAAACAAAACTGGAAAAGGGGAAGTCATTAGAAAGCTGTCATCTTTCATATGGGTTTTGAAAAGTCACTAGATTTCTCCAAGTTTGAGTTTTTTAGAACCTATAAAATGGGAATATCTCAATGGATTACTGAGAAGGTCTGGGAGATAGGGTTGCCAGATTTAGAAAATAACAATATAGGGTGCTCACTTACATTTGAATTGCAGATGTGAAATACATAATGCGTTTGATATACTAGCCTGTTGTGCATCTGCAATTCAAGTTTAACTGAGTGTCCTAAATTTTATTTGCAACCCTAGAGGTAGGTGATACGTTGTAAAACCATTCTTTCTTGAGGATTTGTATTCAAATAATGCTCTACGGAAGTCACACTCCCAGGGCTGTCTGTGACCAGCTAGGGAGTGGAGAGAGTAGAACTGGGAGGAGAAGAGAAATCCCGCAAGGGCCCCGGAATGCGTGCTTAATGTCGACAGATGTGTCTCAACCTGGAGTGGGAGGACACTAAGCCTTGCTGTTCCTGCACCCTTCAGTTATTGACTAACTGAGCGCTTCTGGCTCTCTTCAGTAATGGGCAAATTAGGCCCACGAATCCAAGGACAGCACCCCAAAGATGGTCTGCACATGGTGATAGTGAAAAAGGAAAGCACACTGGAAGGAGGTGCGATAGAAAGGCAGCAACAGCCCGATAAGGGATCCGAGGCGGCTGGGAAGGAGGCCAACAGTATTCCACTACTCTAAAGACGCGAGTACCGTGTATGGTTGATGTTAGCAGATTGAGGAGTCTCAGTGAAGATGCCAAAGAAATAGAGTGGACCTGTCTCCCCAAACCGTCACATTTCTCCTAATCTTTCTTTACTAGATTCTGACACACGGGACATTGGGTAGCATTTCCTCTGTCGTGTGTGTGTATCTGTGAATCCAGTGAGCTTTCCTCCAATCCAGAGAGGAGCAGCCCTGTCCCACAGCCTTCTCTTTGCTGTTCTGGGGAGCTCCCAGCTGGAGACAAACAGAAGCATGCAGTCACCAGCCCCTCAAAGGACGTCTCTGGGGAAAGCACTGGGCATAATTTTGAAGTTAATAAAGTGCTATGGTGCTTTGGATTTAAAAAAAATCATGGCGAGAAGTTGAGTGGCCTTAGACTGATTACCAAATTGCACATTTTTACAGAACTCTGTAATTTAGATGAAGTCTCCCCAGGAAGCTGTATGTGCTGCTTGACCTAAAAAAAAACCCTCTAAATATTAAAATTAAAAATAGTTAAATACACAAATGGAAGAGAGGATGCCTATTGAAATCATTTGTTGCACTGGGTTGCCTTTTCCCCCCTTCTCTCTCCTTCAGATGATACTTCCAGGACAAAAGGACTCTCTGGTGTCCCACTCTCTCCCCCTCTTTCGTGCATGAGACTTCCAGGATGCAAAATGATAGGCGGATGGAGTATGGCGTCTTGCCACTGCCTTGTGCATTATTTAGAAGTGAAAAGGAGCAAACTCAGAAGCTAAGGGGAGAGGAAAAAGAGTCTTTGGCAAGACACATGGGAGGAGTTATTTTTGAGGACTGAGCATTTGGGGAAAAAATGAACCCAGTAGGAACCAATTATCAAACAAGATGTCTTCAATTCAGTGGATATCTACTTCTGTCATTGAGCAGGTCTGAAGGCTGTCACAGTGGACACGATGTGTCTATAATTGTTGAGATAGTCTCTCCAAGAAAATCTACTTAAGATGATTATTATTTTAATGAAACCCCAGATTTTCACTCTGACAAAGACTGCATTTCTCATCAAAAAAAGTTTGGGAGCCTTTGGCCATGACCATTTGGGCAATTGGATTGTTTCCCAGCAGAGTATAAATGAATTCCTCCCAGAGATCCACACCTTTCTACAGGAGAACTTTCCAACCATGGCACCACAAATTAATACAGGCAGGGTAACCATATGCCATAGTTTATTGGGACTATCTTGGTTTATGTCTATACTCCCAGAAAAAATATTAATAGTAACTCCTTTCACTGGGACCATTTTTCCACTTTGGATGATTCGTAGGAATGATAAAATGTCTAGCTCTATGTGTGCCTAGGTTTTTATCTTCCCAGTCACAGAGCTGTTTGTCTCAGGCTGTGAATGGTCTCGTCTGTTTTCCCCCCGCCTGCTCAACAAACACTGTCACTTGCTGAATATGACATGTGATGTGCCCTGTCCTGGGATGTATGCTCACTGCTCACAGCATGACTATGAAAACTTTTATAGCAACAAGTGAGCCTTTACGTGGAAGAGGAAGTGAGGAGAGAAAAAATTAACATCGAAGATACAAGTAACGTGACCAAAATTTCCCTGTGGATTTGACAAATGGAATTCTCAGAGCTCCTTTGCAAAGAACATCCGGTTCAGAACTGCAGTGCGATCAAAGCCACCGTAAGACACTGTGTGATACTCCTTAGGATTCACAGCAGAAAAATGTGGGAAAGTAAGTGTTGTCAAGAATGTCAAGAAACTGGAACCTTCAGTGGTGGAAATAAAAAAAAAAAATGGTGCAGCCACCTTAACGAATAGGCTGGCTTGCTATTTGTAAAATTGTTCCCCACAGAGTTACTGCATGTTCTAGCGGAGTCACTCCCAGTTATATACTACCAAGTGAAATAAAAACATACGTCTGTACAAAAATTGATACATGAGTGTTCGTAGCAGCGTTATTCATAATAGGCAAAACAGCAAATAACACAGATACCCATCAATTGGGGGAAGAAAATGTAAACAAAATACGATACATCCATACAATGAAATATTATTCACCCATAAAAGTAATGCTATGTGGTATATAAGCCTAGAAAGCATTAGAAGCGAAAGAAACCAATTGCAAAAGACCATGAGTTGTATGACTTCCTTTGTCAGTAATGTTCAGAATTGGCATATCCAAAGGAACACGTTATATATGTGGTTTCCAAGAGGCTGTAGGGAGCGGAGAATGGGGAACGACTGTTAATGCATAAAAAGTTATTTTTTGTTTGATAAAAAATGCTTTAAAAATAGAAAGTAGTGATGCTTGCATAGTTCTGATTATACTAAAAAACACTGAGTTGCATACTTTAAAACAGTGAATTATATCTCAATAGATCATAATTAAACATATAAAAAGCAAACTTCATATAGAATTATAAATTCACTAGTGGACACATTAGGAAAGGCTGAAAAGAAATAGGTTTATGTAGTTATAATAATTCATTTTATTACTCTAATGTATGCAAAACGTAATTTAAACATATATTCAGTGTTTTTAAATGGTTTAGATTCTGTTTATTATGATGACTCTTAAAAATTCAGTATATATTTTGTACTCAGAGCTCATCTGAATTCATATTGATCACATTTCAAAGACTGAAATGCCACATGGGAGTACTGGCTGTCAGAGTGGGGAGCACAGGTCTAACTAATTTATGAATAGCCACTAGCTTCTGGGTTGTGAGTATGCAATAAGGGGACATTTGAAGGCTAAAATAGGCTAAGCTTTCGCATGAGCTTAGTAGAAACAGAAGCAAATGAAAGCATGGTTTCATTAGATTTTGATTATTCATAGGGCCGCCTTGTTTGTGCCTTCGGGCAGTACTCATTGGACCTACCAAAGTAAATGTGGGGTGCAGGTGTTCTGGGGCTTTGAGCAAGAGATGAACAGGTACCTACCAGTGAACCCCTCTTACCATTTACGTTTTGACTTCCCAGATAACTGTGTTCTGGTCACATAGTGAGTTAGCTTTCTTTGAATTGCTTCAGTTTGTATATCATTTGCATCATTTGTCCATTTTCCAAGAATTGCCCTAATATTCCTCTTAACACTCTAACTTAATTGAAAACCCCTGATATTTCAAGTTCCAATTTCCAGTCCAAGGAATGGTTTTCGCATCGTGGTCTCCACAGCATAGAATAAATATAGTCTCACTTTCCTTGCAGTACTCTGTTCATTCCCCAATTTCAGGAAGACACAAGGTTTTCGTGATGCCATTGGTAAGGAAAGCAGAGAACAGAAAAAAAAAAAAAAATAACTTGCGGAGGAAACCAGGCCTTTTTTTTCCTAAAGCTGTGATTTTGTAAGGAAAAGATAAAATAAGATTTTGAAAGGGAAGTTCCTGCCCAGCCAAAAGCATAATGAATGCCCTTTGTTAATTTTGGTGAGTGTGTATATGTGTGTTGACAACTTAGGAATCAAGCAACTGTGAAGACGGTTTCCTAAGGGACGACAAGAGAGCTTTTGCCACTTCTCCCCAGAGGAATGTGCATTGTATTTGTATTTTTTATTTTCCTACTGGACAGTGAAGTTCTTGAGACTGGGGGGTGGGGGGGGTATCTTGAGTCTCTCTCATTCCTGTCCATATTGCATTCATTCTAGAAGCAAACATCCAGAACTAAATTTGCCTCAATAAGCCATGGCAACAGGGTTCCTATTCTTTTATCCTTTGGTGGCTGTCTGATTATCCTTATCTTAGATCCTAGGTCAGTAGGTGGAGGGTCATTAATAGTGCATGAGGAGCATTTGGATGGTTCCCCTTGTGATGGCCACTGCCTTCCTATGAAAATCCATGTAGAGCAGCCTTGCTGTGAATGGTCCCTACTCAGGCAACAGCATCACCTGAGAGCTGAGTGGAAATGAAAAATATAAGTTACTCCCTGATTACCAAATCACAGATGATGTTTTAGCAAGTGCTGTGCATGATCATAATATGCGCTAAGGTTGGAAAATGCTGGTGTAGAGCATTTTATAATCCATAGATAAAATCTCCTACTCCACTTGAGGGGCCTTAAAAATGAATGTGAATCGAAATACTGAAAAAAGTCCAGGTTAAAAAAAAGTCTAGGAATAGAAGCAGAATAAAGATGTGCAAAAACAGATATGTAAATAGCCTATTTGTTGACTGCCTGGGATGGATAAGTGCCTTTTACATACATTCTCTCTACTCCTTACAAATCTGAAGAGTCAGTGTTGTATGTCTACTTACACCCTTATTTTATTGCAGATGAAACACTTACTCAAAGAAGGTAAGTAATGTGCCCAGGGTCAAAAGCTAGGAAGAGACGGTACTGAAATGGGAGTTGAATCCAAGTTGGCTTACTTAGAGCCCCTAGAGAGTCTCTGTTTTGAGTGGTTTGATTAGTACTGTTGCTATCCATTTTTGTATTAGAAAAAGTACTTGTTTGCTGGCATTAGCATTTTTTGACCTCTTATAGATAATAGTCTGGCCAGTAACAAATTTTCAAGAATACATGTTGAATTTTCTTAAAGAATTTTCGAACTATAACAGAGCAAATATGAAAAGATGTCATGAGTTCAAGCATATAGTGGTAGGTATTGTTTGCAAAATGGAGATGAGGGATAATTTATGCCAAGCAACATGCCTTGTACTGGGCTTCTTGCCAGTGTGATGTAAATCTGTGACCTTAAGGAGACGGCAGTAGGAGAGAGAGGGAGAGAGAAATTGCAAGTTCTGTTACTCCCTGGAACCAGGTGATGGAGGAGAAGAGGATGGCTGTCTCAGTCTCTTTTGATGAAGACTCACAGTTAGAAATATACTTTATAATTCATTTTAGAATATTGTTAAAGAGCAATCAATGTCGAACAAGACAATATGAAATGTTCTAATGGTAGCCGCAACTCACACCGGTGATTTTTGCCTTCCACTAACCAGTTGCAACTTGTAAACTTGAAATACTGGACATTTTGGGAAATCCGAGGTGCTTTGAGTTTATGAAATAGGAATTAAATGTTCCTCAAATGGGAAAAGGACATATAGCCAATGAACTGAACCAGACATGAAAAAGTGGGTTCCAGCTCCCACAGCCCTTGGTCTAGGCTTGTGAACCTAGTTGAGCACCACCAATGCAAGTTTATGAGAAAACCTCAGACAACTTTGAAAACGAATTTCAGATACAAACAGGCAGTTCCAAAGCACCATGCCTAGAACAAGCTTGTCCTACTTGTAACCTTTCTGAGCAAGGTGAAGTCAGTGCAGTTCATCAACATTTGTTGGCTTTTCATGGTGCGCTCGGATAATACACAAGTAGTTGCTCATCATTTCAAGGCCCAACTTCACCAGGGACCTTGTTCTCCTTGCCTACATGTGAGATAAATGTATAAATTGCAGTCTGTACTGATCGCTGGTAAAATCCTGTCAAGGGAACAAAAGCAATGCATGACTTTGCATATTTGTGGTTATTATCGAAAGACATGCAAAATTCAGCTGCATATCACTGCTGAACTTCCCCAATTTTTATTCTGTTTCCTTCCTTTATCTCATCTGTCTAATTGGAGTGTTCCCTTCGAATGTCTGCTCTACTTCTCAACATAAATCCTGCTTTCAACTTCTCTGGGAAGCATGATTTGGATTCAGGCGCCATGGGCGGTAACTGTCCTTGTAGAGGGCTGTCCTTGTAAACAAAGGTGATATTTGAGGAATGGTGATTAATTTCATGCAGCGAGTATTGCTTGAATCTCCTTAGGATCCTCTGGTCTTGCACCTTTAGAAAACAATTGAGCATTTGTGTACTCAGTTAATCAAAGTGGAAGCATTTGGTTGCTTCTAAACAAAACAAGCCTCTCTTCAATTTATTGAGAGTTGCCATTCCCAATAAAGAGAATTACATGCATTTGTTAGATTTTTGCCCTCTGTTTTAATGATAACTGTACCCGGAACTAAGAACAGAAGTTTATTCTTTAAAATTCATGTTGCTGGCTAATGAGAAGGTCATACAATTTGAGTAAAAAACAAAGCCAAATACCTAATTCCTGGTTCAGAAACAATTAAAAAGTAAAATGAGTTTCTTCAGCTAAAAATGGCTGAAATCTGCAGTGTAGACTAGGCAAATTCAAGACCGGAAAAGTGTGGTTTTGGACTTGATGATATTTCTGCAATTGAATGGAGAAATCTGTGGCTGAAGAGAAAATGATGTCTCTGGTATATGCCTATGAAACATTAAATTACACAAGCAAATGTGTTTGCTTCTTTTTTGTGTGAGAAAGACCAATAGGAATTATTGTTGTCTTATTGGAGGTACAGGAATCATAGGTCTCATATATTGAAATGAAAATGCTTGAGTTTCTGCGCTCACCATTTTTTGTTTCGATTTTCCAAGTGGCATGTTGAAGATTAAACATACTTTGATAAAAAGAGTGGAGGGGGGGAGAGACAGACGGAATAGATGATCTCATGCCAGTCTTTTCCCATTGGGTAGTGCCACTGTCCCAAAACACACTCCATCTCTCCTTGTCGACCAGGTGTGATGTTGGCATCTCTTGTGATTGGTTGCTGAAGGCTCTGCCTGAGTACCCTGCTTCAGCTCAGAAAAAATCTCTTTGATAGCCTGGCACCTAGACTGCAAGACTTAAAAGAAATAATTCTGTGGCGATTTCATACCTGGGTGATCTGTTCATACATGCAGAAATCCATGAGTGAGTCATGCTATTTGAAATTCTGAGTTAAGGGGTTTTTACACTGCCTCTTTTTATCCAGACTGATTGTAGTCAACCATCTGCTCTCTGACAAATCCTTTGGAGAAAAAAGTCATAGGATAAACAAAAACTGGGTTTAGCAATTCAAAAATGACTTTCCGAGCTCCTTGCCTCTCTTCCCAGCTGGGTGACTGTGGACAAGTTGCTCAGTCTTACTGATCTTCACAATCTTCAAGAGCAACCATTGTAACTACCCTGCCTGTATCTCATGCTGTTGCAAGAATTTGAGACAGTGGTGCTTTCCAGGTTGCTTTGGAAGTTGAATAAGTACCTTCAGAATAGAAGATGATGTCATTTCCTAGAAATTGAAATCAGATGATCAGAATGACTGGATTTGGGAATAAATCAGAAATAATTTTCTTAAAATAAGGGATTAATATCACAAAATATAATATCAAAGCAAATCATACCACTCTTAATATGGATGAGTTTTATTTCCTAGGAGACATCCGTGCCTGTTTTGACCCAGATCTCCCCAGCCATATGAAAGGATCAGAGGGGTTTTTCTTTTATCTGTTTTGACTAACAAAATGAAAAGTTCATAGGTCAAATGGGCTCTGAAATGTGGAACCATTTGCTTAAGTTTGAAGGGGTAGGGATATGAGAGAGATTTCACGTTAAGTAATTCTCTTTTAACTTCATGAAATACATATTTTCCTCCCATGACAATTTCTGATTCTGCACAATATTTTATTTTTGGCCAGTCACTTTTATAACCATCCTCCAGCCGCTGTGCATACAAGATAAAGGCTGCTGCCTCCTCTGGGATCAGTTCAGCCAATTAGTGTCTGGCCTTCCTCTTGTGTTCCACTTCCGTGGTTCACTATTCATAATATCCTTAATTTTAGGCATTGCTGTTTATTGAACTGGATTTCGTTTCCCGTGTGGAAGGACTTTCTAAGAGTATTCTTCATCTACAGGGTCAGCGATGAACAATGTATTGTTTAAAAGACAAAGGAGTGAATAAAAAAAAGCTAAAAGAAACAATATGAAAAAACCCCACAAGGATTAAACATCTTAACTCTCTCTGCTATATTTACATTCTAGTACAGGTAACAGAAAACCAACAATAATAACAAACAGTGATATTAAAAGAGGTGCATTTCTCCTGTAAAAAGAAGTCTGAAGGTAGGTGGAGCCAGACATAATAAATATTTCAGTTACCTAATATTTTTCTGTTCTGCCATTGAAGGGAATTAATTTCAATCCCAATTTCACTTCATGTTCCAAGATGACCTGGGAATCCCAGCAGTGACCTCCGTACTCCAGAGGATACAGTGGAGAGAGGAATAAGGAGGTGCAGCCCAGCTTTAAGCAAGTTCCACAGAAGTGTCACCCGTCACTTTTCCTGTGATATCACTGGCTGGAGCTTAATCACAAGACTCAGCCCCTAAGCTGGAAGCATTGTCTTGCAGCTCTATATGGTACATGACGAAAACAGTAAGGATTATTTTACTAAAGAAGAAGGAAAGATGACTCAGGCACAAGGTAGCAGAATTTGCCATACGTTCCCAAAATACACAAGTAACAGTCTATGACATTGAGATAGAATGTCTGATGGAGGCCTTCTTTGTCCAGAGTAATTATCCCTGAATCAATGAAAATTTCTAATTTGGGCTTGCTAAATAGTGTGCAATTTACTCAAGTAGAGCTAGAAAATGCAGAGAGTACATTGAGCCAGCAGCGCCCCATCTCAGAAAAAAAAGCCATCATCACAAAGGCCCGTCAGGACCTGCCATCTTACCTGACATCATCGTCTCTTGTGCCCATTCCTCGTTAGGGACATGAGCTTCGGACATGCCAAGCATGCATCTGCTTCAGGGTCCGTCTGCTGACTCTGCTGTGGACTAGAATTGCTCCTTCTGCTCGCGTTTGCATTCCGTATTCCTGCACTTTTCCAAATCTTTGCTCGGATTTTTTCTTCCGTGGGCTACTTGATCTGAGGAGACCAGCAGTCTGGCCCTCTACATGATTCTCAGGACCGTAGTATTCCCACTCCTACTCCTAAAAAGGAGTAAATAATGACAAGTGATGACCTTTTCCTCTTTGATATCCACTTGCATTTGGAAAATGAAGCACCTACCTGAATGTTTCATGGGTTCTGAAATTTTCTCAGAGACTTATATTTGTGACCTAATTGAAAGAAAAGTAGACGGGAATTTCAAAGGGTGAGGCTTGGAGGAAAGAGACAAAGGTATACATATCATAAATGTTTATTTATAGCTTTGTGTACAGAAACGTTCAGGGGACAAAAACAAGGAAAATATTTAAATAGTTAATAATCTTTATTTCTATTTGTTTCTAAGGTTTCAGATTGTTAGCACAAGCTATTCTTAGCTTACATTACAAAATCTTTTTAATTCTATATTACTTGTGGCCTTCCACTATTGATAAACTTAGTGGTGTGTGTGTGTGTGTGTGTGTGTGTGTGTGTGTGTGTGTGTGTGTGTGTGCGCGCGCGCATGTGCTTAAATCCTACTTACCTCTTTTCTCTTTTTTTTTATCCCATATGGCTTCAGCTTCTTTTTTTCCCTGTTTTTGATAGTCTGTATGTACAATACACACTGGTTACGTAGAACTTGAAAATATTGTATACATGTATATCTATATATCGCAACAATTTGCATTCCCTTCCCCATCCCTTTTCTCTCCTTCCCACCACTCTTCCTCATCCTCCCTGACATCCAATATCTCATTTGTTTGACACTATTATTTATTTATACTCTGGGTTTCTCATACTAGAGAAGTCGTTCAGTATTTAATCTTCTGAGTCTGGTTAACTTGATTAAGCATAATGGTCTTTACACGTATCCATTTATCTACAAATGATTCCTATCTATCTGTCTTTATGGCAGAGTAGTACTCCATTGTGTACATATACCACATTTTTGTATCCACAGTCTATTGATGGATATTTTAGCATCTTCCATGATTCAGTTACTATTAGTTGTGCTGCTACAAACATGCCTATGCATGTACGTCTGTAATATGTTGCTTTTAACTCTTTTGGAAAGATACCCGGAAGAGGTTTCACTGGCTCAAATGGGTTATCTATTTTCAGCTTTTTGAGGAATCTCCATGCTGCTTTCCGTAACGGTTGGACCAGTTTACAGTCCCACCAGCAATGTAAAAGGGTTTCATTTTTCCATAACCTCGCCAGCATCTGTTGCTATCTGTGTTCTTAATATAAAGCATTCGCACTGGGATAAGATCGTATCTCAGTGTTTTGATTTGCATTTCTTTAACGGCTAAGGATGTTGAACATTTTGTTTTGTATTTGCTGCCCGTTTGCACTTCTGAGAACTCTGTTCATTTCAATTTGGTTCCAAGTTTTGGCATGTTGCCTAAGTGTTTCTTTTTTTCCTCAGTGTTCCAGCTTCACTGCTTACTTTCCTTTTGTCTGGGTCCATTTCTCATGATCACCGCAAATTTCTCATTGGAAGTTGTATTCTTTCTCTTTAGCTCTCCACTAGGTTTTTCTATCATTCTCCAACAACTACACTAGGAGACGTCATATGGAATCTGTGCAAACGGATACTATATAGTTCTCAGTAGAATGTCATCCTTCTCTCCAGAGTCCTTTGTGGCTTCTGCCTGCATGGGTAGCTGTGTCAACCACAACTAGCACCTAAATTGCAAAGCCAAGAAATAGAAGCGGCTGTAACTGAAAAGATGGCCCGAAGCAGGAAAAGATGGAACTGGGCATACATTGGCATATATTGAGTTATAATTTGGGGAATAACTTTTTGCTTAATATCTACAACATGGTTATGGCCATGAGTACTGTCTTGGCATCTTTTTAGGAAAAAAAATAATTAGGTGAGGAAAGCAAGGTAAGTGAGTAAGAAACATTTCCACGATGAGCAGAAAACAGGTCCTGCAACCAACAAGAATCAATTTCCCAACATGGCAGTGGTCCACATCATCAACACCCTGAACTTACGGTGTCTTGTCCCTTCTCTGCCAGCTGTTTTTTCTCTCTCTCTCCCAGGGTCTTTGCTTTAAGGAAGAATTATACCCCTTCTCCCAAAAGAACTCAAAAATTAAAAAATCGAACACCACACAAATTGAGTATCAGCTAAAAGCAAGTCTATTTTTAATATTAATATTCATTTTATACTGTGAAATTGTCATAACTTTTTATGTCCACTCATAAATGTTGAAGCAGACCCGTGATTCAGCACCATTAAATCACTTGTAAATTACCACTGATGAGGCTAAAATTGCTAGTTCTAAAAAGACACTGCTGTGAGGACTTCCTGGAGTTCGGTGAATTACCACCTCGAGTTGGCCTTCTGAGTTGCCCTGACTGTCTGGTCACATTTGATGAATGCTTGCTGGCAGCGGTCGGAGAGCTTGGAATGGCAAGGGCAGCCTTCCAGCCCAGCATGGACGTCATTATCTGCATTTTTGATTTTTCACTACAGAAGGTAGAGTACAACATCCAAAAAATGTAATTATATAATCTGACTCTCATTACTCGAAGGGGGCAAAAAAAACCCCACTCATTTTTAAAAGAAGCAAAAAACCCCTACCAATTTGTCTTTATTAACTTCGAGGTAGGTAGTAAGAGAACAGACTGATTATGTTGTTGTGTTGCTGATTCTAAGGTACTGGGCTTATCTAGTGTCTTTTCAGAACTCCCTACAGTGAGAAGAACAAATTAAGCAGGTAAAAGAGGAAATTATGTTTTGAAAACTGTCCAAATACTAAGTTGTTCTTACTTTCAAAAATAGATACACTTCAAAAGCAAAATTGCTGCGGAGAGCTGTGTTCGTAACAACATGGCAAGACTGCTGTTTGGTTTGGTTTTGGATTTTTTGTTGGTTTTGTTTGTTTACTTTCAAACTTAGTACTTTACCTGAGGTATTTAATGATAAACAGCTCTTTCTGATTTTTTAAAAGCAGCAAAATCTTTCCTAGTAATTCTGAATATTTCTGGGGTTTGTTGATGAGAACAAAACGGTGGTATTAGTTCCCTTGTCGGAGTGTCATCCCTGGGAAGCAGTTCTGAGCGATTTTGCTGTTGAGGACCCCAGTGCAGGTCACAGAGGGTGTGAATTTCCCACTAGGCACCATTCAGTGTTGCCTTTCTGTGCCAGTCTAAAATGAGAGCAGAGTATGAATTTTGAGCCTAGGGATAAGGCCATCTGAAAATCTCACAGAATTTTTACTTCTGATATAAAACAACCACTTTAATGATTCACATGGATTATGATTTTATGATGAACCTCTGACTTTTATTTAATATTCCCCAACTCCTCAATCTAACATTTCAACCTACTGAACCAAAAGATGGCTATGCACATTCCATTTCTCTGTGTTATTATGAAGGCTTAACTGCTATTTCTTCATGTCTTACTTTGTAAATATAGATGAACTAAATATGGCATAGAAATGCTCTGTTTGTGAACAGATTTGCCATTTGGTCCAGGGAAGTAAAGTGAAAAAAGAAAGCAGAAAATAATCTTTGTGGTATCTTACTAGATTTTTCAAAATATGGAATGGTATCATCTTAGCTAATAATCAAGCTTTAGATACCACTGTCTTAGCTATTTTCTCATTGCTTGGACAGAATACCTGACACCAGCAACGTAAAGGAGCAAAGGTTAATTTGAGCTTGTGGTTTCAGAAAGTGTCAGTTCAGTCGTGAATGGCTGGCAATGGTGGCAGGACAAGACAGATGTCTAGCCAGAGAAAGGCTATTCATCCCACGTGGGCAGGAAGCACAGAGAGAAAGAGAGGGCATGCTGGAGCCTGGGATAAGAATAACTCCTTCCAGGTCATGCACTGTGATTTGCCCCTTTGGATCAGGCCCTACCTCTTAGCAGCACATGAAGTCATAAATGAGTTAAAGCACTGATATAGTAAACCTCCATATCCAGTGGTCCCCCCAAGTACATGAAGCTTTGGAGTATATTTCTGATCCCAAACCATAGCAAATATAGAAGTTTCTGTGGGAATATTCACATCCTAATTGGGTTGTGCTTTCACGAATCAATCCATGAACTTCTCTTTGCCCTAAAATGTTAGTGATGGTTCAGTAAGCTTTCATTTTTCAGAATCCGGTGAGACTGACTGGAGATTTGGGTTAATGTAATATATTTAAAATAAGGCACTTAGAAAACATCTGACAAATTACTGTTTCCTAAGCTAAGTATGGTTTTTTTTTTTTTTTTTTGCTGTATAATCTCTCCTAAAAGTCACGTGTGCCTTGAAAACAGTAAGATTTTTGGAAACTCCACAATACTGCAAGATCCCACAATGCAATTAACAATAATCACATGGTCATGGACTGCAGAGAACATTGAATGTCAAAAAAATGCTGGAGGATGTTTTTCCAAAGGAAAATGACCTTTTTTGATCCAGAGCACTTCTACCAGCACAGGTTTATAACAAAAACAGAGAAGCAACTCCACACAAGGACTTATGCTCTGGAAATAGTAGTGGTGGATTCTAAAAGAAAACCCCAGATTTCAGCTTTGCTGCAGATTCTTACTCATAACTCTGTGTTGATCCACCACAGTGATAAGACCCCCTCCTCCATTTTCAGAAAAAAAGTAAGGTTCAGTGAGATAAAGGAAAGCCTGAGATTTAAAGTTAGGAAGCCAATTTTTTTTTTTTGGGGGGGGGGGGAGGAAGAATTTATTTTACAGAAGGTCACAGTCCATTTATGGGCAGCTAGCAACAGTGGAAGTACATAGCAGAAGTGAAGGTGGAGGCAGCTCCTCATGGCATTGCAAACAGAAACCCAAGTCCCCAGATAGAAGGAAGGAAGTAGCATATACCCTTCCAGATCCTGTCTCAGTTATCCTCCCTTCTGGGTCTAGCCTCAGTGTTTCACACCTTCCAGGTTTAAGCCCAGAATCTACCACACCTGTAATCTGAATCAACTACAACCTGTCTTCCACCACATGCTGTAATCCGTCACACACCTATAATGCACCCCTTCAGACCAGACCCCATAGGTTTTGTAGCTATATCTAGTAGATGAAACTTCAAGAAGCAACAGTGCCCTCCTGTTTTCTGTGAGGTATCACTAACCTTTCTGTCTCACAGAACTGAGGTGAATCCCTTTAGGAATAGTCATGAAGTGAAGCACCTATAAAATCTGGAACATTACGCACATCATCTTTTTATTTGATTAATAATTACTACCAGATCATTAGCAAAATTAGAGTGAAGTTTACCGTTAAATTAACATATCCAAGATACTCCTTCTTTTTGACAAATGTGCCGTGAAAAGTTGGGTGAAGGGTATACAGGGACTATTTGAAGTATTCTTGCAACTTTTCTGCAACCTCAAATTGTTTCTAAGTAAAAAAACAGACATAGATACACACATTCATATGTATACATATCCATAGATTTAGATATAGATATCTGCCTACAGTTGCTGGGCTTTTCCCACTAGTAGAAAGCAAGCACTCAGCCCAGCATGACTAACCGTCATGTTCCAGGATGTTTCCACCACTTTCGTGCATGTTTAGAATAACCTCATCCATCCTGTAGGTCTGAAAAAAGTGGCAAGGACTGCAAATGTAAGATGTGTAGATCTTGCAAATTAGATATCATTTAATTAATGATGATCTTGCACACGGTATGAAATGACAGAGTGCTGCTGCCCAGCATGGTGAGTCTCCATCCCTAATTTCACCATGACTTTGTTGTCTGTCTGGAATAAAACATTTCCTAGACACCAGACAGATGCTGGGTAAATGGCCCCTGCTAGGAATACAGGGACAAATATTTAGGGTCCAGAGGTATGGTGATTGCGACTACAGAGTGCAAGGAAAGAACTTGCAGCGAATTAGGACATTGTTGGACCAAATCGGTTAGGAGGATGAGTTTGTGAGCTTAAATGAGGATGTCTGCATTCCTTCTTAATGCACTGAGGGTAAATGTCTCATTTGCTAGCGAGAGACTAGAGTCCAACCACTTCTACTTCTATCCTACGCCGAGTGGTCACGTACCCTCAAGCCTATTAGTTAACTTACATGTGCCTCGGAAAGAATTGAATAATAGACCTACATTATAGAGATAATGGGAAGAAAATGTGAAATAATCACTGTGTTAAATACATTGTAAAGACTCAAGGAATCCTTTGTTTTGCCTCTTGTCTTTCTCCTTCACATTCTTCTTTATGCCTTTACTTAATGGAATTGGAGCCAACCCCTACTAGTTTGGGTCAAACAATAAACCAGCAGCATGAAGTTGGCCCTAATACGAATATTTATACCATGGAGTCAACAGACACTATAAATCAGGCTTTTTTTTTTTAGTCAGGATGTCAAGACACCATTGTTTTCTCACTCCTGCCCCTCACGCTACTGCCTCCCCCTCCCTACTGGGAATAAACACACCCAAGATTCATCACAGACAGGTTCATTCTTGATCTTGAATTCAAAGAGGAGATATATCTTAAATAAGAACTACTCTTTATGCATAAAATTATCAGAGGGAAATTAAAAGGTAGATGAAAGATGAAAATAATGTATCAAAAGATTCTTACATCTTAAATAATTTAGAAAGCTTTTGCTATAACATTCCACAAACAGATTTGAATTGCAATAGATAAATATATACATACATATATACATATCACTTGCCTCCGGAGCATATTTTATTATTCCTTTGGAGTTTGAACAGAAGCTTCCCTCTGTGTGCATTGTCCTTAAAAAATGAAACGAATTTGGTCAGTCTCAAGGTCGCATTCCCACCACTTGTCAGTCAGTAAAATCTCCCACTCTTTTGCTATAATGGCTGAGTTCAGTTTTGTGACAGGGTTTTGACCAAAGATCTTTTCTTTGTTCCCTGAGTCAATGAGAGATGTGGCACAATCTTTCAAGATGATTCATTTTCTGGTGGGAATTTACAGAGAAACTGGGGAGAGGATGGACAGTTGGCACAGCATAGCGAACAACCCAGTTCATTAAACTCCTGACCCTCCCACAATGATTGTTGATCCTTGCCTTTCTCACTCGGTTGGACCATGAAGAGGAACATCTAACGTAGGAACATTTGGCAGTGGCCGCGAGAGTAGTGCTCCGTTAGGAAGCTATACATTCTCCACCAGGCACTGGGCTAAGCACTTTGTTGAATTGCCTCCCATTTAATCCTCGTGGATTCTGTATGTGCTGCAGATACTATTATTATGTGCACGCTAGAGGTGAGTTGTGTAGGCACAGAGACCTTAAATAAGTTGACAACATGTGGTTAAGTGACGGAATCAGGATTCAACTTCCTGGGGAGTGTGTTTAGCCACTGCACTGTAGTTCATTCCTGCAAATGAGAAGGCACTGTAATAAGTGATGATTCTTGGGCGCTGAGTTAAAAAGAGTTCTACAAAACGCAGTAATTACGGTAGTGATTTTGTACATTTCACAGCTAGCACTGCGAGCTGCTTTTTCATCACTATCTTTTAATCCTCAGAGCAAGCCTAGAAGACACTGAGGGCAGGTCATCAAAGACATAGGTGCTTCGGAGAGTTAGCCTAGCAAGCCTAAAGCAGCTTCCTTTAGAAGAGCCTGCTTTCGAAGTTGACTCTTGCCTGATGAATGGGAATTCAACTCTGAAAATGTTTCCCCTGTTACTAAATAAGGGTTGCTCAGTGTGTCTTGACGATTTGTAAAAATGATGTGGTATCCAGGGAACACATGCTTTCCTTTGGTAACCTGAAGCTTCAAAAGTTGCCTGGCAAAAGGCGCCTGTATGACTAGTACCCAATGAAAGCAGTGAGTACTGAGTTTGAGGGTGGCGTGAAAAATGAACCCGGACCTTCTACCATACTGTGTTCAGTTTGGGTATCAGCCAAAAGAAAACAGAAAGTGAAACTAATGATAATACTTTGCCCCGATCGTGTTTGTGATGCGATTACATGAGGACTTGGTGCATATATCATCAATAAGTATTCCGTCTTGATCATTTTTGCTTCTCTTCCCCTTTCCCACCCTCTCACCTCTTCCTGGCCCACATCTTCTCCCCCTCCACAACATCTATCTTCTTTTCCTACCGCTACTCTTTTATTTTGCTCTTTCACTGGCTTAGACTTTGGCTTTCTCATATTAAAGAGATCACACAATATTTAACCTTGCGCTAATTCTCAAATTCTTATTAGAAAGAATTTTGTCAACTTCACTCATATTTCATCAGCAAAAGCAAATCATTTTTTCAAGCCCAACTCCAATTAAGTAAGGAGGTAAATCTGCCCATAGGGAGTGATAATGAGTGCTCTTCGTGTTTTATAGATTTTTTAAATTTTATTTTATGAATGCATTAATAAAATTAAAGGAAAAAACATAAGAATTAGAGATAATTAAAAATCAATATAATGCTGTTGGCCATCAAATTTAAACCAGGCAGTTGTTATCCTAGAGAAGAAAAGAACAGAATGGATAATATGCTTTATTATTATTGTTTCATGTGGAAGTTTAAATACTGAACCCTTTGGGGATTTATGGACTCTGCTGTAGTAGAGACCCTTACATTTGGCCATAGGATTAGTGTTTCATCATTACCTCCTTTATACACTCACAGATCTGTTAATACCCTTAGAGAAAATAGTCAAATATTTGTCGACTTTCCATATTCCTTTTATTCAATAAACCTAAATAGACAAAGGCATTCTTTTAAAAGGGAGTTTTCTTAGTATTTCAGATTCAGTGAGTAAAATGTTTTAAGTATACATTTATTAGAAAATCAAATCGTTGTTAATGTCACATATAAGAGTTATAAAGGAAGTGTAGCAATTTTTCTACCATAATGTTGGTTATTATAAGCTAAGAGATGTAGAATAGAGTCAAACCCAAAAGCAGTGTCCATCCATAAAGAACACACAAAAAAAGAATTCTAAAAAACTGATGAACTGAAAAAAAAGAAAAAATATTTGTACACCTCCTTTGAGTCTGCCACCTCAGGGTTCCCTTGTTTTTAGCAGGGATGCCCCATTGCACGGGTTCAATAAATTCTGAGAGAGTGTGTACACAAAGTCTTAGCACAGTCTTCTACAGAGACTGAAGAATCTCCCAGAATGCTTAAAACCATCTTAGACCCCAACCACATCAGTAACACAAATTTGCCTGCCAGTACTCCACCCCCCCACCCACCCACCCCCACCCCCCGTCGCCAGCCATAATTCCTTGAAGACCAGATATGGTCTTTGCCACGCACTTTTTCCAAAGTAAATTGTGATCGTGGGATGCAGAACATAAAGGTTATGTAATTTATTCGGATTCTAGAATGAACCTATGTCATGCAGTTGCTGCTTAATTTTAATTATCTTCTTCTCGTAAGCAGCCATTTCTGCCAGAGCGCCAAAGCCAACAAACATTGGATCACATCTTGCTGTGCCTACTACCTTCATTACTTCTGCTAGAAAACATCAAGGGGGTGCCTGTGCCTGCTAAATGTCAATTTTATTTAACGATTAAAGCCAGTTACAGTCAAATGTATGCATAGTTATTTTTCGACACAGGATTTCACTCTCTAGTCCAGGCTGGACCTGGACTCACTATGTAGCCCAGGCCAGCTTTACATTTAAGGCAATCCTCCTCCCTCAGTCTCCCAAGTGCTGGGATTCCAGGCATGCACCATCATGCCCAGCTTGTATGGTGCTGGAGAATTGAACTCCGGTCCTTAGTGCTTGTTAGGCAAGTGCTTCAGCCACTAAGCTATTCCTCCAGCCTTATATATAGTTTTTTAGTCAGAGTCAGTTACAGGAAGCATGAGTGAGGAAGTAAATAAAGCGAGAGGAAAAACTAAAAGCAAAACAAAAAGAATATGTCGATTGGTGGCAATATGGAAATTTCTAAGTAGTCATGTAGAACAAAGATCGCCCAGCTATATCCTGTGGGCCAGACCTGGTCATGTTTCTGTAAAGTTTTATTGGTGCACAGCCATACTCGTTTGTTTGTATATTGACTGTGGCTGCTTTCTGCTACAATGAGAGTTGAATAGTTGTGACAAAGATGAAAAAAGAGACCTCAGAGGATTTTGAGTCCATTGTTGAAAATGTTTGTTGAGCCCAATATAGAACTTGCCTTAGACTCGCTCTTCTGGAAAATGAAAGCTCGAGTGTTTATTCACTGATCCCTTTCTATAGGTGAATTGGTTTTCTCATTAGCACTTGGGCTACATTTCAGCAACTTTAAAGAAACCTCAGAAACAGAAACGTGGCCAGACTGCTCAGCCATACTCCTGGAGATGAGACTAGTAGAACAGCAGTGGACATAGAACTGTCTACCTTCGCTATGCAGCTAGCACAAGTTGACCAACAAGGAGACATTAACACATCTCCTACAGTATAACAGTACCTTCTAAGAGCTAACCTCTTTTTATGCCCAATATTTGCTTTTCCTTTGATCAAAAAAAAAAGTTTGGGGTGATCCATTCACCATCAACCAGAAAGTTCTTATTGTCCCAGACATCTAAGTGGGAGTTTCAAAATTTGGTGTGTCTGTACATGTACATGCATGACAATTTAACAAAATAGGAACAGGTACTTACTCATTATCTCCCTTAGGAGATTTCTGGCAAGTCCCCATTCCATCCATGCTCTCTTAATTTACAGCATGTACATGAGAGCAAGGACAAGCTCTGCGAGGCTAAATGTTTTCTTGAAGGAAAGTTTCCTTTGTGATGGTACTTTAGGTGCTCGTTATCAGCAACTGTGAGTACAAGTGTAACTGTACCCTAATCCACTTACGAGATACTCTTTTTTTTGAGATGGGGGTCTCCTTACGTTGCTCAGGCTGATCTCAAACTCATGGACTCACAACATGTTCTCACCTCAGTTTCCCAAGTAACTGGGACTGTAGGCATGTGCCACTGTGTCCAATTTTAAGACAGAAGTCCATATAAGAATTACAGGTGACTTAGATGCCACAGTGCTGCATGGAGACTAGAGATAGAGGTGGTCATACAGAGTCGACAAAGCATTGGGGTCGAAATGAAGAGAGAAAATTGAACTCAGGACATGAATTCCTCTCCTTTACAATCAACAGAAGTGCAAGTTTAAGGCCAATGATCTATTTACCATGTAAGTAAGGATAATTATTTCCTCATCCACATCCCTTTGCTTTCACTGCGTAGGAGTAATAGAATGCCATTTCATTAAGTGTACTCTATGTTTCCCAGGAGTTAGAGGATATTTTGAGCCTTTATGAACAATTGATTGCTTCTGATAAATAGATGTTAGAATCTGAGGAGCCCACCATTTGAAGGACATTGTCAAGTGCTCAGTTCTTTCTATTAAGGCAGGAACCCTGCTGCTGTTACCTCTGGTGGAGCAAGTTAGCCCAGGACATTCCTTGTCAGGATCCCTATAACTCCAATGCATAGGAGTAACAAGATGTAGCTGATTTGGAAAAATCTTAGTTCTGATTGAGGAAGAATTTCTGCCCTTAGATTGAAATCATGAGAAACTGATTAGATGCTCTCTCATTTTATTTTGCTTTTAGGATTGGAATCCTAATGCGTGCTTGGTTCACAGCTTAGTGGCACTGGAGCCAGTGTCTTGGTGACAAGCCATGAAAGGAAGCTGCATTTTATTAAAAAAAAAAAAAAAGCTGAAGTTTACCCAAACCGTAAAATGAACGTTCAATGCCATTGCTTAGAAAAACTCAACATTTCACTGCCCTCTGTGCCTCAAAACAAATGCTTTGTTGGATTTCAAATTAGATTTTGTAAGTTCAATTGAATCATCTCTGATGCTATACTTTTAATATTTGAAGACCCAGGTTTTAATAAGCATTTGCTTAGGAAAGTTGCAAGCTTTAAAATTAAATGAAAGGATAGATTGAGCAATAAATGTGCTGAGAATATGTGAGTGTTGCAGATTCTCATCATTGAGAACAGACAAATACGGAAAATAAGATTTATGGTAAAGAATAACTTCCAGCAGCAGAATTCTTTCGATGTAACCTGCTGCATGTATTTGGAGGTACCGAAAGGATATGAGTGTGGCTAAGTTTTGCTGTTTGATTGGAACCCCAACTTCCATACCTGGGTAAAGCATCAATTTCCTTGCCCCATGACCTCATTTCTCTTGAGAAAGACCAGTTTGCAGCTGAATTTGCTTCCTAAGAGGTTTTGGGTGTCTGTAGACCATTTTGAAGTTAAATTCTCCATGGGAGTTTTTCGTTTTTTTTTTTTTTTTTTTTTTTTTTTTTTTTTTTTTTGTCTTTTTATTCTCAGAAGAGATGGTAGCTATAGTTGGAGGAAGGGGGAAGGGAAGGAAGCAAGAATGGAGAAAGCATATTTCCTAGTATTTTTGGATTTATCGATATAAATCTCATTAATACAAATAGAACATGAAAAGTGGAAATACAACCCTTTATCTGAGAATAAGCCTTTTGGTTTACATTCTGAGAAATGCTCGTGAGAATAAATAGGCACATAAAATGTTATGCCAAGAGAAAAACAGAGCTAATATATTTTCTAGTGTTTCATTTATTCCCCTTAGAAATACCTGCGATGAAAAACAAAAAGGATAATGATCACACATTCACACCATGTGATGAAGAGACTCTTTTGCCTCCGAGTGCATCCGTGATCTTTACTCCGCAGGCTCTGAGATTCCTGTTTTTATTTTTCTTTTTGACTTCTATCTTTCTCTAAAGTTTTTTGTTTTTGCTTTTTCCTATGATCTGTTCTTACTCTTCTATGATCTCTGAAAACACATTGGTTTCCTTAGAAGTTAACAAGAGCCAACGAGAACCGCCATTTTTGAATGCCTGCAATCTTCACATCACAGAGGAAGAAAGAAAAGAAAGACGTCAGTTCATGAGGGACACAGAAACTGTTTCTGCACTGCCTGAAGACCAGGTGTAGGGAATGCGCAATGTAGGCTAAGCAGTTTGCAAAGCTAGTCCCTCCTTCCTGAAGGTATAACGAGAAATGGGTGGCTAGATGTTGGGAGAGGTAGAGTCAATTTCAGAAAACTTAAGATGTTTCATTGTGTTTGTTAGCAGTATTACTATATGAAGGCACTTACGTTTGCAGAGTTTTACTTAGAATCAACTTCTCTGTATCCCTGAACTTACAAGTGTACTTGTCTCCAAAAATTGAGAGAATCGTGTGCATGTTCCATAAAAACTTTCATGTGTGCCTGTAGTATGAATATAACGTTGCTTGCCCCAAAATACTAACTCTGTATCCTAAGACAGTTGCTTAAAACACCAGTGAGTGGACACCTGTGTCACCATCGCTTCCTGGTATGTTGTCCAAAAAAGGGCATTTGCTATCACCGACCTTGGTGGTTCACGTAGCTACAAGCCAGCTTGACCTCTGACGTACACTCCATTGTATTAGGGTCACCTTCTGCTGAACAACACAGCTTGATAATCCAACTTCCATCACTTTCCCTTTGCAGCCAAAGACATTTTTTTTTTTTTGTACCTCAGGTTGAAAGGTCCAAAGGAGGAAATTTCATACTACTTGATGAAGCACAGCGCTAGGTGGTGTGTACAAGGAAGTGTTCACTTTCTGATGCATTTTATTACCAGACCACTTTGACATTTTAAGTGCCTTCCCTGGTTGGACCAGTCGTAGTGCCAGGAAATTGTCAAAATGTGGTGGCTTCACTCTCAACGTGATGAGTAGCTGGTCCTCAGCACAAACGTGCCCAGACCCACACAGCAAAAGTAGAGTAAGATAAAATTCTAGTTTACGAACCATCAGAAAAAAATTATCCGCTTTACTTTTAAGAAATTGAAAGTGTTTTTTAAGGCTCAGCCAAAGGATATAACACTTCTATCTTTTAATTAAGATGACACTTCACTTATTTTCATGCAACATTAAGTTAATTTGTTCCAGTTTAATGCAAACAAGATGGAAGGAAAACACGCATGCTATTCCACAGAAGATCCTTTCCATGGGTTATGTCTCCTGGAGGGATTTGATTTTACAGCAGATGAAGGGTTTACATAGACACTAAATCAGAACTCCCACCCAAACTGAGGCCAAAAGTAGAACAGAGAAGCTCTGGGTTTTTGTCGTGGTTGCAGGGTACTGATTTCTAATTTATCAGTAGTGTTCCTATCTCTTCCGGAAAAGATACGTTTTGTGTAAGACAATCATCTGAAAATTGAATGGTCAAAATAGGTGGAGATGGGAGTCAGCAATTTTGCAACAAGTACCAATTTTTGTGGATTAATGAGAAATCCCATTTACCAGAGTTACCTCAAAATCCATATTTGCTTCCAGGAATGTGTAGGAATTTCATCTCAGTGTGTTGCATGTGTCAAATGAGGATTTGCCATTCTTTCTTTTCAGTAAACGTGTTTAAATCTTTTGGTCAGGACCAAACAAATTGTTTAAATCTAGTTTTATCTACTTTAGATTGTTCTAAAGACCTAGAACAAATTTTTGAAGAGAACATAAAAGAGATATCATGAAAAAACAGCAAAGGCACCAGCACGGATATATAAAGTAGAGATTTAACAAAGGACCATGGAGGGAGATGCTGTGCGCCAAGTCACAGTTACCACAGTGTGGCTGCCTGGAAGGAAGGATATAGGGCCCGGCATTAGAAGCTTGTCATGTGCCTATATTCAGACCCTATGCCAGATCATGGTCATGGAAGTTCTTGCAAAAGGGAAACTGCATCATGATGAAATTACTTAGCTTTCACAAACACCTTGCCTATTCCACTGTGTGCATGACTTGCAGCTTCTGAGTGACGGGCATACCCCAAGTGGAACCCATTTGAGAGAGTATTCTAGTCATTTCATCATTCCCTCACAATGGGGTCCAAAGCATGAGTTACCGTGACACCTGCGATCGGCCACCATCTGCTCTTGTACTCCCTTGAAAACACAAAAATTTCTGGAAAGGTGTTCATTGCAAATGAAACATCCTACAAGCACTTGTTGATCTTTCAAGGAAAGTGGGACCCTAAATATGTTTTATTGTACTGGTTTCACACTGTATAGGACATGTTGGGTGCGAGTGTCATCAAATCTATGTCCTTCATTATTTGAACTAGCTAATGAAAACACAGCCTAAATTGGGACATAAATTAGAGTGCTTTCATTCCTTTCAAAATACCAATTTTGAAGATTATTTTTAAAATTAGGCTTATTTTCCATTTTAAAATGATATTGAGCCTTTCTGTTAGCTTAGAAAAAGCCACGCATTGAGTACAGTGTTTCACGCATAAAATGTTGGTCACCTCTCTGAAATCAAAGGGTACAACTGAGCAATTTGGATATTTGAGTCTGACATAGATTTATTCTTTGTTCCTTCTGTGTGTTAATTATCTTGGCAAACTCTATCTCTACGGGAAGAAAAATATTTTTCCCAGGAGGTCATGGTTTTTAGGTTGAGGTAGACTGGCTTTTGTAATTGCTTTCCTGAAGACAAGCCCTGGCAAATGCCCAGAATGAAGCAAGGTGATGAGTATTTCAAAGACAATGTTAGAAGAAGGCTAATGAGAAGAATGAAACCTTTGCAGTTTTTTCAAACGAATTATCCATCATTGGTTTATTATCAGATACCCTATGTAGAGAAATACAAAGTCTCCAATTAGGCATAAAAATATCCAAAAGCTTCTCACGTGTCATCGGAGGACTGTTCATTCAGTCAGCTGATCTGGAGTATCAGGGACCCTGCTGCTCTTAGAGATAAAAACTGTTAGCCATTTAATATGGGACCAGTAAGTTCATTACCTCAGAAATGAAATACTAATTTATCGTTCTTAGTCCTATGGGTACAATCAGATGTAATAAAGGACAGGTGTGAAAGCATTCTGCAAAGGGAAAGCTGTGATCCAAGATGCCAGCATTGTAAGATACTGTTGTTCTAAAATTCAAGAAGGAACCAGTCAGAGTGGCACTACAGTTAAGATCAGCGTCCTGGCACAAATAAAGTCATTTCTTCAGAGTCTCTTAACAGCTGGTAAAAACCGCCATGTATGGCACCAAAGAATCCTTAGTCTCTTTTTCTGTTTAAACACAACTAGAAATTTTGGTGACGTTCATGTACTCCTTTTTTGCCTTCCCCCCATGTAATGACGATCCTCATAATGAAGAAATGCAGTTATAACCGAACATAGACTCATATCAGGGAATATTTAAGACCCAGTTTTCTCCTCATTGTCTCCCCATCCAATAAGTTGCACTTGCATAAGGAAAAGATGAATTATTCCTTAACATTGCTGATTGGCTCCAATAACTATTACTTTCTTTCAGCAAGAGAGGGATAAAATGGCATTAAGTCTTTTTAGCTAGGATCACATGCATTGAACATTAATTAATTATATTTCTGAGTTAACATAAACATGGTTTAAATCTTAGTATTATCATAATCGTTTGTATTTGTTTCAGTTATAGTAAAAACCAGTGGGATAGAAAAACCTCTCCAAAGTTCCCTTGGGAAAACACAATTATCTTTTCCTGAGACTGAGTATGAGAAGATGAAGCAGAGTTAATAGGCCTCCCATCCACCCTGAAGCTGCTAAATGCATCTTCTGCATCTGTCGTGTTGAAAGATCTTCTTGATCAAAATCTTTCTGTAACTCTGTGGCACTACCGAAAACAAATTCAGAAATCTAGCTCTAGGCTTCTGTGCCTTTCATTGTTTTTTACCTGTGTCCATCCATCCATCTTTCTACCTGAGCAACAAATATGTATTTTAGCATCTAATTGCATTTTCTGGTATATACTTCCAAAACCACTAGCTCGGGGCCTCCTCCTTCTTAGTGGCACTGTGTTCATTACAACTTCTCTCTTGCACTTGCCTTTAGAGAAGCTGCTGTCCTTCCAACTTAAAGCACTTAACTCAGAAAGTAAACCTTCCCAAATACTGTCCTCTACTCATTTTTACCCCTTTCTGTGGAAACTAATACAGTTTTTAAAAAACCCTTCAGTACAGCACTCCAAGTGGATCCTGTCACAAGGCTAAAATGACAGGATAACAGGGAGGTAGTAGAAAAGACAGCAGAGGAGTGATGCGCGTGAGTTTAGAAGGGTCGGGGCAAAGGCTGATTTGACTCGGCAGTTCGTAAAGCAACAGTGAGAGTTAAGCCACGTCAGAAGGACAAATGAGCAGCGGACTCATCCTGCTGGAACTTAGACCAGGGAGGAAGGAGATTTTGTGTTGCTTGCTGTAGCGCTTTTGTGGAGGACAGCTCCGCGGAATCCTCATTCTTCATCCATAACTAGCAATGAGTCCTGTTGAGAACTGCCTGCTGCGGCTTCACTGAATGTGGCTCACCAAACCAGGGTTCACCCTGCGGATGACTGGAAGGATGCCAGTCTTGGCACTGGACATTGGTCTTCTCATTGAAGTCACCCGCAACCAAGGGAGGTATCTGCTTTTCATTTTGTAGTGGGAAACTAAAGCCTAATTACACCCCAAAGGCAGTTGAACCCAGGCTCAACTTCTCACCTTCTTTACGCCTCACTCCTAACTGCATCTCTGTTTTATACCCTCTCTCCAGGCTAGAGTTTCTTAACCCACAGAGCTGCACTGTCACTAAACAAGGGGAGACTGGAGGGTAGGGAGGAGCAGGGGAAGAGGTAACAGAAATGACGAAAGTGTGTGTGTGTGTGTGTGTGTGTGTGTGTGTGTACGTACCGATCCTGCGAGATGAATTACTAAGCTTTGAAAACACTAATAAAAATAATACTAATAAAAAGAGAACTAAGATTTTTTTAAAAAATAAGTAAGAAATAAAGATATATACCAGGCCCAATTTGGGCTTCAGAACAGAAACAAGAAATAGTGCAGTGAAAAGTCAGACCCCTTATGTTGTGCTTTTTGGTGTCAGTTAAAATAAGATATCAAGATAATTTGCCCACAGACCCTGTATTGAATCATGGGAGCCACTGATGTTCAGTCATAGCTCTTTGCCGTCCCTTACTGTGAGAAGCTGAGCAGATGGGATAAGTCCAGCTTTATCTATACTCAAAACCACTCAAGAGACGGAACCCAATGTGCAAGCCAGGTGCTTATGAGTCAGAATCCTTAGGGAAACCTGTTCTTTTTTCTCCATGATAACTATTGTAAACTCGGGAGTACTTACAAAAGAAGAGTCATGCCAGGCCAGATGGCACAGGCCTGTAATCCCAGTACTCTGAAGGTTGAGTCAGCATGATCACAAAGTCAAGCCCATGCTCAGCAACTCAACAACGCGAAAGGCCCTGTCTCAAAATCAAAAATGGAAAAGGGCTGGGGATGGACCTCCATGTGAAGACCCTGGACTTGATTCCCCAGTCCCGTACAGAAACAAGGCTTGCTGCAAATCAAGTAGTGTGGATTTGGGTCAGCACGTAGCCCAAGAACTCTGGTTTTGGAACAAAGGTAGGTACAAGCGTGGGGGCTCCTCTCAGAATATTTAAGAAGTTGCAGTTTTTGCCGTAAATTATTTGAAAGCTTATCCATGCTGTGAGTGTGAGAATAACTGCTGGGCCAGCGTCACTGTTTTCAGCAGCTTCATTGAATTCACAAAAGTGAATTACGAATATTGAAAACTCCTAGCAGATAGGGACTGTGTGTTGGACAGTAGGATTATTAAGAAGAATAACTCATAATTAGCAACAAATGAGTTGTCATTGCAGCCACTTGTTGACAAGTATTCATTGCATGTTCATTACATACAAGTATAATTTTATAATGGGTGATTATTTGATGAGCTATCCACCAAAAGTGATTGATACTACATTTGTATAGATTAAAAGGGCCGAAACCCGATTCTGAGGGACTTTCAGTGCTTTGTTTTTCCTACTTCCAACCAGAAATGTAACGACCTACATTGTTTCTCCAGTAGAGTCCTAAAATAGTTTAGGGTTCCTACCCTAGGGAAACTCTTTTAAAAAAAAAGTACACAATAGCCTGTGTCATTGTGGGGACAGGTGGCATAGGAAAGCGTCCCCAAGCTCTCAGGTTTCCCTCTGCCCTTGGCAACACCTGACTCAGAGGCAACTCCAGCATGCCCTTGGAGACAGATATTTTAAGTCTAAGGGGAAAAAAAAGTGTGCATGTTGTGTATGTCCCTCGGGGCACCTGCTACTCACAGGAAGAAGTAGGTATCTGAGGTATCTAGAGTAGACCAATACATTGGTTCCCTGAGAGGCAGTATTCCAAGGTCAGAGCATGCAGAGGAGGAAAGGCCCTGAGAAACCCAACCTGGATAAAAGGGAAGGGAGAGGAGAGGTGCCAATGTGTTTTTCTCTCAGCATGTCAGGAGACAGGAGTCCAAACTGAAATAAAGACAGATCCACAATTTGAATTCAGCAAACCTAGGTTGAAATGCTGCCTCCATCCATTCTAGCTATGTCCTGTTGGGCACCTGATCTATTGATAGCAGTTTCCTCTTCTGGGAAATGTGGATAAGGGCTGTTAATATTATTAAGTGTGACTATTGTTATGAAGTTATCTTAAAAGTATAGGTGTAGACCGAGAAGTCTGAAGATCTACCATATAAGGCTAATTTGGACACTCAACTAGCTGGACCACAGACTGAAGTCTGAGGACATTAGTTACTTCACTTATCTCAGTAGTGTCGGGGAAGAGATGGGCATGGACCAAATCTCTTTCAGTTATAAAGTGATCAAATGTCATCAATAAAACCTAAATAAGATCATTACTTGGGAATAGAAAAGGTGAAACAGTTGTGGAGCCCTCCAAGTAACCTAAGGAAGCATATGAAACAGAGACTAAAATTGGAAATAGAATATAAACCAAATTTATGTTTTTTTCCTCTTCAGCTTGTGACAGTGGCAATTTTAAGACTCTGTTTATAGGAGAAAATTAGCCAAAGGAGATAGGAGTCGTCTTTTTGTGTTGGGTAAAAATTCAGGATGAAGCCCAGAAGGAAGGGATGGGAAAAGTAAAATCCAAGAGGCCGGACCGCATGTGATGAAGGACTGACTGCCTGTTTCCAGCTATTTTGAGACCCTGAATGTGGACGTCTTATCCCACTGGGATATGGGTCCTTCTTTTGTAGACTTGAGGGGAGTTTGATGAGCCAATGTCTACAGTCTAGTTGATTCTCCATGGGTGAGGCCCCTCTGCAAGTGCACATTTTGTGCCTCTGTGAAAGTCTGCCAAAGAGAGCAAGAACAGCCTGCCAGAAAGAGAAATTTTCCTAGGGAGAAAGATGAAAAAGAAATGGGAAGAAAGGTAATATTTTTAAAAGAAAAAAAGAAAATGGAAGAAAGGTAATTGCAAGAAAGAAATTAGAACAATTATATAAACAGAGATTGGCTTCAAGGACACATGGACAGAATCCCAGAATCAGAGGAAGGTTAGCTGTGGGTAAGAAGCAAAACACAACACAAGACCTTTGAGAGTTAGAATGCTGTGTTCCCCAGGGATGATCAGAGGTTCCAGAATAGAAGCTTCAGGCAGGATACATTTTTTAAAAAATAAGAAAGAGAGAGAGAAAAGAAATGAAGAAAACAGAAAGCAAATTTTTCAAAAGGCCTTTACATTTTTGAGTCTCTTCCAGGACATACTTTTTCAGTCATACTGAATACTGGATATAACTGAAGCAAACCCACATGGAGTATTCATAGTAATTGTCTCTGGTCTCCCGAGTCTCGATGTAGTTCTGTGTGCATTTAACAAACATGTGAATATCTACTATGTCTTAGTCGTAAGTGTAATCCTTTACAGGATGGAAAGTTCACTGCAGCTAGAAGCTAAAAGAACCCAGAACAAATCGACAAGTAACCAGACAAAGTAATAAAAAGAATAGCAATCGTAAAGAAGTTTGTGGGAGGAGCACCTAACCCTGTCCTGAGGTTATAGAGCAGCACAATTCTATAGGATTATGATATGAACTATATGTTATCTTAAATTCTCCATTGCTCATATTTTGAAAGCAGAATTAAACTGGTGAAATTTACTTTCAGTGTGTTTTACATGACCCAAAATATTATCATTTCAACATATAATCCATTTATGAAAAGACTGATTGGATCTAAAATATTTGGGGTTTTTTTCCTACAAACTCTTAAAATTTTTGTGTTCATTCCATACTTACATGTAGCACATCTTACTTCAGACTCACATTTCCAATGTTCAGTAACCCATGTAGTACATGGCTATCATATTGGACAGAGCGAGTTGATAGAAAATCTCTTAGGAGATAAGCAGTGTAGTCAGAAGGATAAGAGGTCAGTTGGATAGTAATGAGAGCATTGGAATAGGCTTCCAGTAGGGGGCTAGAAAGCTCAAACTTCCAAGGCAGTATCTTCCGGGAAATACATGGAATCCTTTATGGCCTCTTTTAGAGTGCAGGGTAGCCATTCACAGGAATGGGGAAGTTAGGAAGAGGAGCAAGCTCGGGGCCAAGAGCGTGAGTTCAGTTTTAGACTTACGGACTTTGAGGTTCTTGTGGCTAACCAAGTGGTGACCTGAGATTGTAAGAACTACAGTAGTTTAGAGACGCCAGGGTGGTCCGGAGTAGTGCACAGATGCTTCAGAATCTTCGGGAAGGAGGGGAGTGTTTAACCAGCATGTAAAAGGATGGGTAATCGATATCATTTACCCACCGGTGTGTATGGGTTACACAGAGGAATAGCTACAACAAAGCTAATTATTGGAACCATCAAAAGTTTATGGACACCAATTTAGCCAGTGTGTTTCATTCACACCTCGTTATCTTCTATAAACAAAGTAGGGCTTCTTGTTAGGCTAGAATGGCATCTTGATGTAGGATGTAGAACATTTATTAGAATGTTGAGATTCTACTCCTTCATAAAATCAAGGTTTATTTTATATGGCTCAGGAGAATCTTACGAATTTCAGTGCGTTACTTAAATTCACTCACAAAATTCATAAATCCTGCTATATGTAACGACTTATGCCTAGGTCAAGTGAACTAAATTTAAGTATCTCACTTTTTAGTCATTTTTGTTCAAGTTGTTAAAGCTTTTATATTTATCTATAGGCCGATACAGACCATTTATATATCATTTACATATAACAGTTTAAATAAAACAAGCATGTGCAAAATCTAAAAATTTAGATTTGTTAGTGAAAAGAAAATGTATCTATAAGAATTAACTTCAAGTACATTCATATTAAAAGACCAAAATCATACCACCTTCTTAGGGACACATTTATTCTTTGATATGGGCAACTATTAGAATTTATGTGAGCTTACAGAAGTCGCAATTACAAAAGTATGGAATTTGGGGGGCTGGTAGAATCATAGTAAGTGAATGAAACACTGACAATTAGAACATACAGTGGGTGAATGTGACCAGCAAAGGACCCGACTTAGACATCTTTCCAGAGGCAATGACAGGAGATGGATATTTTTATTCCGTTCTTAAAAAATGATGGATATAAGGAGGCACTTTTTTTAAAAGAAAAGTTAATTGCTTAGAAAGCGCAATCAGTGCCTCCTTTCTCCCCGCTGGATCCTTGGAACCCAAGTAAGACAATAAAATAGCAGATGAACGAGGTTGCTGGAGCAGGAGAAATGCACAGCCTATAAACCAGCAGGCCAACGGTGCGCCTTTGGGTTGCCTGCCTTGGAGAGCGCAGGGAGCTCACTGTATGTCTCTGCTATGGCTTGAAACTGAAGATTCCCCATGGATCAGGAATACTAATATCTAGTATTTTATGGCTGAAATTCATTGTGGAGCCTCTTGGAAAATCCCTGTCAAACAAAACGGCTATAAAAGCCACTTTTGTTTGGCTGTCAAAGGACCATTTGGTTTCTGCTGATTTAGTTACAGCTATAATCAGATGTTTGCTTATTTCTTTGAGAAGTTTCACCATCCTAAATATCAAGTCTTCAGTATTGCCCTAGAGAAACTACAGAGTTCTGTTTCAGTCAACTCTGTCCCTTGGGCTTCAAGTTCAGGCAAAGCCCTTTGCTGGTGATACATAGTTTACGTGGATGTGGAAGGAGGCTTCAGGAGGCTTGGAACTTCATAAAAGAAATAGGGTCATTTACAGCATGAAATAAGTGACAATAGCCAGTGTTGCAACCAAGTGACCCTGGAAGGATGTGTAAATCTGTCGTCTTCCTCCCTGTCCATCTCTTTACTATTGACTGTAAATGTAAGATGCAACAGTCGCACTGTGAGAAAGGAACTTATAACTCTATAGTAGGCCAGAGATCGGCAAATATTTTAAGCTTTGTAAGCCATATAACACTATCACATAACCCTGCCACTTTGGTGTGAAAGCAACCATAGACGATCCTTACATGAATAGGTATGGTCAAGTTCTAATAAAACTTTGTTTACAGATACCAGACAGTGGATCAAGCCCATGGGCTGTCACTTACTGACTTCAGGTGTGGGGGGGGAAAGGGAGGAAGCGCTGGTACCAGGTGTGAAAGTCAAGGTTAAGCAGAATGGTGGTTCGTGTGCAGACTAAATGGAGCAACTCTGCTGTAAGGGGCACTTTCTATGATGAAAGGCTTTTGGGCACTTTTAAATGTGTTAGCTAGTTGCTAAAACCTCTGTTCTGGAAACATTCTCTGTTGCAGATATATTATTATTGTCAGTTGGAGGAGGAGATTTTTAGAACTTGTCTAATAAAAACTTAGCATGTCATACAAGTTGCAATATAGCTCTCTCCCCACAATTTATAAGTCTGCTCACTTTGTAAATAAATGTCTTCCTTTCTGTGGAAATAATTACTCTGTGATGTAGAAACATTGGAGGCTTATGGCCTTCCCAGTGTTTTCAGTTCATTTTGTCTCTATGACACATCCTGGAAAAGTACATGATGGTTTTTGTCCTGATTTACAAAATGATTGTATTTGGGGGAGGAAAAGGTCGCAGAGCTTACTTGTGGCGATTAGTCGAGTAAGAGCAAGGAATGCTGGCTCTTTTCCAGGGTTCAGTGATAATGCGCCTATATTTGGTGCAGATGGAATGGAAAATGCAAATAAATTCCTAATGGAATCCAGGGAAGATGATTGAAGACCAAAGAACCCTGATGTTGTTGGTAACATCACCATCTATCTTGTTATGGTTTCTATTATAATTGAAATGACAAATACAATAATTCTATGAAAATTTTCATGGAGGTATGAAACCAGAATTGGAAATCATGAAAATTATTTTTGATGTAGGACTTCTCTTTCATCTATAGAGTCTGAGGTGGACTCCAGATCGTTGAGATTTTTCTAGACATAAACTATACTTCGGTTTTCTCTATGTGGAACATGGAGGCAGAATGCTCATATTTTCAGCCTATAGTCAGCATCAACTCTTCTCTCGGCCTTTTTTTTTTTTTTTTTTTAGATTGTTCGTTCTTTGTGATATAGCTAGGCTGGGTGGCACAGGCCTGGAATCCTGGCACCATGGGAGGCTGAGGCAAGGCGGTCGCATGTTCAACACCAGCCTGGGCAACTTAACATCTTAGCAAGACCCTATCGCAAAATCAGAAATATAAATAGGCTAGAAATATAGCTCAGTGTCAGGGCTGTGGGCTCAACACACAGTACCACAAAATAACTTGTAATCCTTCTGTTTCAACCTCTTGAATAGCTGGGACTATAGGCACACCCTGCTGTACAATGAAAAAGTTTTCTAATGAATAAAATAAAAATAAATAAGAGAAAATAGTAGGAAGCGTTTGCAAATTGGCTACTATCTCTGCAGTAAAGTTCCTTACATTATCTTTTTTTTTTCCATTTTACCTTGGCAGTTGTTTACAAATGAGAGAAAGAGAGAGTGTAGAAACCTCCTGCGTGATAGATAACTCTTTCCGAGTGTGCATGCTTGTATCCTCTGTGAGGCTTTTTGTATGCTCTATTCTAATACATTTTTATGACCTTGGAAATGTGTGAATATTGAGAAATCTGGTGAAATTATGTATTTCCTTTTGATAACTAGACAGAATTTTTAAAAATCTTTGTAATTTCTGCACTTAGCCTCAAGTACACATGAGTTCCGTTATATTGGCACCCTCAGAAGATTATGAGACACCACGGAACCACGTGTTCGGGGGTTGTGACGGAGAGAGGCAACAGTCACGCAAACGCAGGAACAAAGGCAGGGTCTCTGTACTAAAAAACTGTTCATGAAAGTCCACCAGAAGTCTTTCTAGAGTTAGATAAAGAATAAGCGTGATAGGCTTTATTTACATAACCATTAAAGTATTGCAAGTGCACCCTAACTCTGGGGACGGGAAGCACATGTCGCATTTGGTGCCAGTGCGCTTGCGTTCACTCACGTGTGCTGTTAACTCTGTATCCTACCTCGTTAAGGGTATCAACAGCTTACTACTAGAAACATCGTTCTGTGGGGACTATAATTCAGAAGTAAAGAATGAATCTGTAACAGACTGAGATAACAAACCAAACTGAAGCTGTTGTGGATTTTTTAAAGGCACGTTTTAGCGAGGCAAATTAACAGCTGTCGGTAATTTAATAAAATGGGAATTAGGCTAAAATAATGATGAACATT